>JAPXFQ010002528.1:1800000-1977482 GCA_028564705.1 Apricaphanius iberus | reverse complement strand
GATGGATGGATGGATGGACCTTAGGGCAGCTGATATGTTGAGGTTCCATACTCTGTATGTAGATGGACGAAGCCTCCTTGAGGACCGTGACGTTACCCTTGAATTCAACATAGCCTAGATCTAAAGTGACTGCCTTGGGGAACCTTCATCAGCTCCCCCCATTCAAATGCTGCCAGTGGCATGATCTTCAATGAGCGCCAACATTGTGCAGCATTATGCAGGAGTGTCACTGCAGTATTTAAATGAGTACTTCATACAATAAATGCACCAATAACTGCAATTGCTGATGATAATAATATGAAAACATACATATGAACATACTGTAATACAATTTTCAAATTCAAGATATTTTCATTCAGATTCTCATTTTAATTTATAATTAAATCATTATAAATCCAAAACTTGGCATAGAAAGGGACTCACAAAATTTTCAGACCCCTGTTAATGTTGAAGAATATCAATGAACTGAAGTAACATTGCAAAGGTTAAACCACATTTTGAATGCTAAGGGGTATTAAATAATGAGAAGTATTTGCATTTTAAACAAACTATGTCTACCTTTATAAAATTGTATTTGAAAAATAATGACGGTAATATTTAGTCTCATTATCATTCACTGAAGTTCAATTTAGCTAATTTTTGGATTTTGCAAAGACCAAATGAGGTTGTCTTGTAAGTGAAAGCCTTGAAAAAAAAAACATTTCCCCATGATTCCACAAATAAAGAAAAAACAAAAAAAAATCTCACACTGGGAAGAACAAAGAAAATATGTGTGATCAGGGATTCCCTGTAATTAATTCCCCTCTATATCCTTATTACTTTCCAATGGACTATCTCCATACCCATTACTCACAGGTCCAAATGCTTCAAACATTATCAATTCTCCTCACTCACAAATAATCAGTGTGCTTTCAACACTCAGACTCTGGCTCTCTGATTGGTGCTTACAAAGTCTCTCAAAAGAGCAATAGCGGAATGAATTCACTTGAGAGCTGACCCATTACAACAAAGCTTTACATACTTCAGAGCTTTATTCTTGGATGCAATTCTCTGAATGGCAACTGAAGTAATGGACTTGTTCAGAAATATAAGGGGGGGCACAGACATGTGTCTCTGAGGTGTCCTTGCTCCTCTTTTAGCTGGGATCAACACCTTACAAAAGAGAGGTCAAAGAGACATGAATTGACCACACTTGAATAATATTGGATCCAATGAGGAACTTTTGCTTATTTACAACAGAACTACCAATGATAGGATTTGTGTTTTCATGCTTGTTTCAGGCAAGTAGATTAGCTAAAACATGTTAGATATTACAAGTCTAGACAGTAATAATTTTCCCACTGTGAGTATTGAATAATAACATAATGAGCGATGTGCAACATGGTAAGCAAGTGACTTGGAATTTTGGAATGATAAATTAACAGAGCAACCATGGATTTTATTTTGATAAGGAAATAGTCTCTTTTTATTTTCAATGACTCTGGCTTTACCAACAAAAGAACAATGTATCAAAGGCACATCAACTTATTTTATCATAAAAGACCGTGTCACTTAATACAAAGTTCAGTCTGAGACACATATGTGTGGTCATTATTTTAAAACTACAGCTAACATGAACAGGTTGTTTTAAGCTATTAATATTGGTTTCCAAATTTACATGAAATTTATGGATTATTGTAAAACAGATTGTTCATTGTATAGTCCAAGTCAAATATGAATGCCTTGTTTTTATTACTTAAGCCCAATTTAAGTCTGTAACACTTGTCTCAATCTTATAAAAATTATATAGACATGAGCAAGATTTTCGAGAGTTAAAAACTGTAAATTATATAAATTGATAAATTTTACCAGTGCCACAGTATATAGAAAATTGTCAAATATAATGTCCAATTCAACATTAATGAAGTAATACATAATTTTATATAATAACATGCAAGAAAATGTTTAAAGTGATGAAAATGTAACTACTAAGTTGAATAGTTTGTCTAATATAAATGCAATATGTAGACTGTACTCAATTTTAATTTTCTCATAAATGTGAGGGTAAGCACTCTGAGACACACTGCCATCATGTGCTGCCTGCACAAATGATTAGATTAAAAATAATTAAAGATATGAATAACAAAGTATAAACAGACAGGTGGCCATTGATTCTAAAAATATCTCAAATTGGAAAAGGGGTTACGGCTAATGCTGCTTTCTATTCATATGATTGAAACCCATTGATGATGATGAAGCTGTCAAAGGCTAGACTGGCTATTTGTAGACATGACAATCCATGGATTATGATGTCATTAACATACAAGATAATCTTAGTTAGTATTTCAATTAAGTCTTGATATTTTATGCTGCATGATTTAAGAAAATTATATTGTGCAATTCATTGTTGGGAATAACCTCAAAACATATATTTTTAATTAGGGCCGCGCATAGACCTTTAGACGGGCAGGTGCTCAAAGTTAAAAAGGATCACATAGAGCAAGATTTTAAAACGTGTTACATAATAGTTTATAGCAGACCATCGCGTTTAACAAAAAACAATATTTATCAAGAATCTAATTAGGAATCGGAACCATGCAAAGCACAAGTAGGTTGTCTTTTATCTGATGGGATGTAATGTTGCATTTGAGATGCTCCTGGGATGTGTGGTATTATTCTACATATGTTTTAAAATTCTATTATTCAGAAGGTAAAAGTTTGTTTGATATAGTTTGCATGGTTGTAAAAAATATATTGTCTGTCAGTATCTGTTATTGGGATAAGCTTTTAAGTCATAAAACTCTTGGGTAAGTTTTATTGCAGGCTGTAAAAACAGGATGTCTGTAGATTTAGTATGCGGAACCAAGGCCATGAAGCTGGGAGTGTTGCCATAAAACCATAATTCTCAGAATGAACTTTTGACCAAGAACTGAGAAATGACTCATCCCTTATGACTGCATAATTCTCTGACAGCCAATAATGGCTAAGACACTGTTTGGAAATGTTCTGATTGGAGCAGACTCGAGGGAGAAGAAACGCCTACAATCCTGGCAAAAGTCTGGTGCCTATAAAAGTTATGACACGGAAACCATTCGTGGTCAGAGGTATTGTCTGGCCCAGAGAAACTGAGGCGTCTTTCTCTGTAAATTGCAATTTGTTAATCTGTTCAAAATAAATGTTAAGAACTGGAAATTGGCTCCATTTTGTCTCTGCTTGAACATGCACTGAATTAATTTTGATAATTATTTAATTCAACAGATGTGTTGCACAAAGTCCATAAACATTAAAAAGTCCAGTGCAGAGCTGGCAGCCGAATAGCTGTGTGTTTTATAAATGTTCTAAAGTTCATTATGGAATAATTTAACTTGCTTCTGTTTTTCACTAAATATACCGTAATATCTGAATGGTTTACCTCCACAGCAACTTAGCAGCAGAAGCTTTAAAACTAAATCCAGCTCAGAAAGGCTATCTTTACTTTTCTTCAGTCTGCTGTATGTTTACAAGCAGCAGGAGGAAGTTGAATTATTACCTTATTCCAACTGAAATCAGACTTTTGAAATGCATATTTACAGTTACTACAGTTAGAGAAATCGGACTGAGATACCAGAATAAAGCAATTGTAAAATCAAATTTTTCTACATCTAAATGACAGTAAGGAGAAGCCGAGCTTTTTGGAGACTGGGGACTTCCTCTTCGGGAAGTGATGAGACTGCAGATGTGGGAATAAGAACAAGAAAACAAGCAGTTGCTACAAATGTAACACAATCAAACAGTACAGCACGACTAATTGTACTGTGCTGCAGTGTATTTGTTTTTTGTTTCTTTGCTCATTGTGCATTGTGCCTGATTTTACTCTGTCTGCTTCACTGACTTTAGCATTTATTTACTATCTGTGTGATTCTAGTCCAACAGAAGAATGTCAATATGAAAGGGTACATGTCGCCAACTGGCATCATGCAGTCGAATGCACTTCATTCAATAATTTGATTTTCTGAGTGACATGTAAATTGTTATATGACTTTCAACTCTGGCTATGCCATTAGTTCGATTACTGGCAAAAGGTTGATTTAGTTGTGCATGTAAACAAACGATTAGCATCTCTAAGAGATTTAGATTTTCTAAGTCAATAGATAAAATAAATTAATGGTATTTTCAGCACACAGCATAATGGTAAAAAAATATTAATACAATGTCAAATAGTTTAAATTAAAAAATAATATACATTTATTTGGATAAGAATAGATTCATTTATTTGACAAATTTGGGACTTTTCGAACTGTGACATCTGGCTCTCCATACCTACTGCAGTCTGAATTATTAGTTAAGCTTGCTTTTGTAGGCTAAACTTTATTTGACATTTTTAGACATGAGCTGCTAAGGCTATGTGACTAACCTTTCTGTTTGAGGGTCTAGGGCAGACAACTTTATTTCACTCACGGCCGTTCCAGCCCAGATCGGGTGAGCAGCAACAAGGATTTGCGTGGTAACATTAAGTGAAAGAAGCAAGGAGCGACCCGAAAGTCAGATGAACCTGCGTTTTGAGATGTGTGGCTCAGGTGAAAGTCACGGTGCCATTTCTTCATGTCAACGTGATGGAGACTGCCTAAATTAGAGCGGAGGGACCGACTGAAGCTCAGTTATTTTTTTGTTCCGGCCTGAAGCAGACTGAACATTTTCTTCAAACTTGGAATAACATAATAAACTTAAAGTCTGTACATTGTTCTGCCACCAAACCACTTCTATGTTACAGGAGGGGGGCGAGGGAGCTCTGAAACCATTATGGCAAGTAACTAAACATGGTTTATATGGAACTTCAAAAGTGGGACAATATTTTCCTTCATCAACAGGCCTATAGATATCTATTTTCTTTCAATTGAGAGCATTTGGGGTATCAAGGGACATACAGTGGGGCAAAAAAGTATTTAGTCAGCCACCGATTGTGCAAGTTCTCCAACTTAAAATAATGATAGAGGTCAGTAATTTTCATCATAGGTACACTTCAACTGTGAGAGACAGAATTTAAAGAAAAAAAATCCAGGAATTCAAATTGTAGGATTTTTTAATAATTTATTTGTAAATTATGGTGGAAAATAAGTATTTGGTCAATAACAAAAAATCAACTCAATACTTTGTAATATAACCTTTGTTAACAATAACAGAGGGCAAATGATTACTATAGGTCTTTACCAGCTTTGCACACACAGTAGCTGGTATTTTGGCCCATTCCTCCATGCAGATCTTCTCGAGAGCAGTGATGTTTCGGGGCTGTCGCCGAGCAACATGGACGTTCAACTCCATCCACAGATTTTCTATGGGGGTTGAGGTCTGGAGACTGGCTAGGCCACTCCAGGACTTTCAAATGCTTCTTACAGAACCATGTTGTTACTTTGGTCCCAGCTCTCTGCAGGTCATTCACCAGGTCCCCCCGTGTGGTTCTGGGATTTTTGCTCACCGTTCTCATGATCATTTTGACCCCACGGGATGAGATCTTGCGTGGAGCCCCAGATCGAGGGAGATTATCAGTGGTCTTGTATGTCTTCCATTTTCTGATAATTGCTCCCACAGTTGATTTTTTCACACCAAGCTGCTTGCCTATTGTAGATTCACTCTTCCCAGTCAGGTGCAGGTCTACAATTCTTTTCCTGGTGTCCTTCGAAAGCTCTTTGGTCTTGGCCATAGTGGAGTTTGGAGTCTGGCTGTTTGAGGCTATGGACAGGTGTCTTTTATACAGATAACGAGTTCAAACAGGTGCCATTAATACAGGTAACGAGTGGAGGACAGAAGAGCTTCTTAAAGAAGAAGTTACAGGTCTGTGAGAGCAAGAGATCTTCCTTGTTTGAAGTGACCAAATACTTATTTTCCACCATAATTTACAAATAAATTCTTTAAAAAACCTACAATGTGAATTCCTGGATTTTTTTTTCAAATTCTTTCTCTCAGAGTTGAAGTGTACCTATGATGAAAATTACAGACCTCTATCATTATTTTAAGTGGGAGAACTTGCACAATCGGTGGCTGACTAAATACTTTTTTGCCCCACTGTATACTCAAGACCCCACACCCTACTGCTTCTGCATGTTCCTGTTTTTAATAAATATGACCCCATGAGTACTATCTAAATTTCATGCATTGAATTTAAATACTGATACTGTACAAACAATAGTGCACACGGTTTTCGCAAGAAAAGTAAACGGTTTATCTGTTCCTGAAGCTGATAGTCTTCCAGAGTAACATATCTAAACTGCACGGTGAGATATTAATGAGATGATCAGGAGAGGCGAAACAAGCAACAGTTGACATTATAAACTTGCTCTTTTTGGTGTACTTTTGATTTTGATCTCTATTGGTTTTACATATCCTTTAACTTAAAAAGTTGCCAGTATGTCTGGCTGGGTTTTCTATTACTTGTCTCATACTTCCTTTAAGTACTTTGTTCAGAGAATTTGATTAATTAAAATCCCCTTATATTGAAATTCAGGTTACTTTTTTCTCATTAATACCACAAGATGGCAGTATATTTCCTTGGTTTGCAGTCAAAGTAATGAAAACAATTGCTTTGTAACATTTTGTCCTCCTTTTTCATAAAGATTGTGTGGTCGCCAAAGCACTATATGGTATATTTTACTTAAATGTTTGGGTTTTTTATGTGTAAACTGTTGAGGTAGTTTCTACTATCAATATACCGAGATAGATTAGTTTAAGTGGATTCAAGAGGCATGGCATAATTACCATAGGGAAGTCTCTTAGTGAGACACCAAAATTTTTTTACGGTTTGTCATTTATTTCACTGCTAAAATAAAGGACTGACGTTGAGTCCCTGTTGCTGTCTTAGTCTCTATGTTTTTCTGAGGAGTCTCAAAACAGCTTGAAATATTGAATCTCTGTCACCCACTCTCAGCGGCACATAACTTGCTGTCATGCAAAGGACCTTGTTGCTTGCCTCTCAAAAAAATAAATAAGAATAGATCTCTCTCTGCTTTCTGTTCACAGTGCTGTGTGTGGCATCTGCATCTATTTGGTTTATACATGTCACTTGTGCACCTGAATGTTTTTTTAATTTTATTTAAGATGAGATTGTTACTTTTGTTCCCCAACTAAAAAGCCATTCTCCATAATATCAGATCCAGTAATGTAAGTTTTATTTTCATAAAAAGTACCAAATAATGAGTTAGGAAAAAATGGTAAAATGCTACATACATTATCTGTACCGTCTATCCTATGTAGGATTACGGGGAGGCTGGTGCCTATCTCCAGCAATCATTGGCCAAGAGGCGGGGTACACCTGGGACAGGTCCCCCTGTCCATCAAAGGGCAAAACAGACACACACAAAAAAAACCAAAGAAACATGGAAACACACACACTCACACCTAATGGTAATGTAGAAAGGCCAATTAACCTAACAGTCTTTTTCTTTTTTGTATTGCCTATGAGAGAAAGCCGGAGTATTCGGCAGCAAGGCAACAGTACTACCAATTGCTAAACTGCAGCTTGTAAACAGCTACAGTTATGATAAATCTGGTAAATGAATTTGGCTGTAGAAAACGTTGCAGAGATATACACAATAATTTTGTGGGGTAAATGATAAAGTCGCTTTCTTTTTGGTACTGTTTTTTTTCTTTCTTGCTGTTATAAACTTCCTATTATATTGCTGATTGAGAGTCAGAAAATAAATAGTCAAGAACTGCAGTCATCGCCAATATCCATTGATATTCATTTAATCCTTTTCATAAGTATTAACATATTTTTTAGTATTAAATTCTTTTTTTTTAACTACACAAAATTTTGTTTTTGTAATTGTGTCCTTAATGTAAATATATTATTTTTAATTCTGTTTTTTATACTTTTTATACCTTTCTTGTGTGATCCTTATTGCTTCTGTCATCTGTCACAGTACTGTTGTTCCAGCTGAATTTCCCCTTCATAGGACAATAAAGGATTATTCTATTCTATTCTAATATCCCACTTTCAATCAAAATGAATGTTCACCCACCAACACAACAGTTCCCAAAGTGAGAGAGAAAGAGAAAAAAACATTTTCTCATTGTGAGTTCCATGGCTTTGGTACATCAAGTCTTGAGCCACCCCTCAAACATTTGAGAAACAGATCTGAATTTATTAGGAAATAAACAAATTCAGAGAGTACTCCTAAGTAAGTTACTGCAGTCATGGATTTATTGGACTGTACATTCAATTTGTAAACATTTATGAAAATGTTAAATAATTTCAGGCCCAGGGTTGTCCTAAAGAGGATTATTTATATCCCTGATGCTGCTCCAAGTTTTTAAGAATAGACATTGAGTGACGTGGGGTCCTAGTCAGACCTTCAACAAACATATGTGACCGATGTGACCAGTAGGCTGAGCAGGTTAAAGACAAAAATTTATTTCAATAACTCTATCAAAGTGAGCATCATTTTAATGAGGTGGGAAAAAAGGTTTAGATGTGAAACAAACAACCAACATTCTGCAATTTTACAAGAGTCCCACAAGATTATTGTGGTTGTTGAAAAATTGGCCTCATAAAATATAGCATGCAGCATTGCTGTGGGTGTGTTTAAGAGAGTAAAATCAAAGAGTAAACCAACAACAGGTATTGGGAAGTTAGTTAAATACTCTGACACTGATAATTTGAGAATTAGCACCCGATCGCATCAGATCAGGATATTACTAGTCATTACCTTTGACTGTTGTTTGTATGTATGTGTTTAATTGTAGAAATTCTCTGTTTTACATTATTGGTTGTATTCCAAATATAGTAGTATTCTTTAGTTATTCTGTAAATTATGTCGTTGTCAGTGTTTGGTGGTGTTTTTCTGTACACCATTTTAGAGACGGCGGTGCACAGACAACATAATAGTGACTGTGTCGACCTATACCGGTTAATGACAATGTTGTAAACACTACTGCTCCCTGAGTGGATATACAGCACAAATGATGGTGCTTTAAGTAACTGCAGCACCTGACATGGGACTACAAACTCTTAAGCCATGTTCATACTGGTCAGCTTGTCCAGTTAGAAAAATGCTCAAATGGATGAAAGTTGACACTTTAAAATTAAATCACAGTTGCTTCTACACTTTATATTCAGCATCGGCGTATCATGTCAGTTTGTCAGCGGGCAAGCAGGGATTTTTTCTATTGTCTTTCTGTTATTTCTGCACTTTCCCTCCCTCTGCTCCACTCTTCCTTGTCTCTTTCTCCTCTAACTGATATACGTGCCATAGTTGCCCTAACCAGGTTTGGCTAGGGTTAACTAACATAAGAAATTTAAAAGAAAATATTCAACTGCTTACCAGCCACTGGGCATCTCGCCCTGTCTCCCCCGCCTGCAGCTTGTGATCGAGTATCTGCCATATATCCGTGTGCCGGTCTGACTTTTATCATATTTTGCTGTTGACTCTTGATGATAAAATCTTCTTCTTCTTAGGGTCACTTTCAGTGTGCTTTGAGTTTCCCGGTTGCGTGAATGAACTACGAGTAGGAACTTCTTCCTGTTTGAAGTTGAGCTGCCCTGAACACACAAGAAGCGTCGATTCACATGACTCCTGTAACAGAGTGCAGCAATGTTCCGGTCTGAACATAAA
Organism: Apricaphanius iberus; assembly: GCA_028564705.1. Taxonomy (NCBI): domain Eukaryota; kingdom Metazoa; phylum Chordata; class Actinopteri; order Cyprinodontiformes; family Aphaniidae; genus Apricaphanius; species Apricaphanius iberus. The sequence continues at coordinate 1,967,919 of JAPXFQ010002528.1, read as the reverse complement.
AACATTTTGCTGAATATATTGTCTGTTCAAGATAATGGAATGATACATGCTTGGGCTCAGTCTTTTTGGTTTATAACGTTTCATCACCCAATAGCATTAAAAAGCTGGACATGCATGTTTATTTTTGTTACAAATCCCGCGCTATCCTCCTTTAAGTTGCATCGACATGATTTAATGTATTTTCTTGTCATTTTGCTTGTCAGCATGTCACACAAAGCTCTGATCTTAAGAATCAAATGGGTTTTTTGTTTTACTCTAAATCACACAAAAATATCTTACATTCATCCAGCAGATGTACATGTCTCATCATTTAAATTTAAACTAGAAAAGCATTCAGAGTGCAGACCTCAGCTAGGGCCACACACACCCCCCATCTGCATGTTGCTATCTATTTCTATGTGCTTTACACCAGACTCTCTAAAAGTGTCCAATATGAAAAAGTTGCTAGAATTGTTGATAGTCGCTTTTCTCCGAACAAGTTGCTAAAGGGTTGTCAAAATTAAATTAGAAATTTAACGGCAAAAGTGAGAAATGGTAAAGACCGAGAGCAGCTTTGTGCAGTGTTTCAACTTCCCTCAGTATGATAACGCTGCTCTGTCCCTCATGATAGCTCTAATTTATTTACCTTATTTATATAATATATATGATTTATTTTATTTTGAAAACATAACCTTCTTGACATCGGTAATAAAATGTCTATTAATGAGACAGCTGTGTTCATGCTGTTCTAGCACTCTAACAGAGAGAGCGTGAGTAAAGCCGTTTGTGAACTCTCTGACACAGGAAAGAAGTGGAGGTTAGTGGTCAGTGGGTGGTGAGGTAATTCATTTCGGAACAACCCCAAAATGTAGTCACTTGGTCATGGTCCTATTGCAGGTATTTTCTGAAAATCTAATCAAAATCCATCCATCACTTTTTGAGCTTTCTTGCCAAGAGACAGACCAACACAAAAAATGGAATGGGCTTTCAGACAGTACCAGGAGAGGATATGATTATGCATAGCAGATGTTGACAATTTTTTTATAACTCTGTGTCTGCTAATTTGACTTTTGCACATACATATCACTATCACAATCATAATTAACAGAAATAGTCTTGAAATCACTAGGCTGTGTGTAACAAATCTTTATGATGTGTTTCACTTAATGAACTGATTTACCCAAATCAACTAGATTAGATTTAATTGATGATTTTCTCTTATACCAAGCATATTTTCTTTAAGTCAGATATTTTTCTTAATAAAGTGAAACAGAAAGAACTCTATGTTATCATTTCTTTTATAGTTCTATGCAAAACTTCATTGTGCCATTTAAGCGCTGAAAGAAAAGAAATGGCAGATTGTAGCCGCTAATATGTGGGGACTGTGATTCTTTATCACACAGCAAGTCCTCGTCCATCAACTGTCACAACGTGCTTCAGCGGGACCAGGATACTTAACAATCCACTTAAAAAGATGGCACAGTAGAAGCAGTTCAGAGAGAAAAAAATGGAAGAGAAACACAATCAGTCTTTGAACCACTGCTTAATGGCAAATTATCAGAGGATCCTCTTATAATGGGAGGAAATCTATCTATTCATCCATCCATCGATTTCCTGAACCGCTTAGCCCTCCAGGGGTCGCGGGGGGGCTGGTGCCTATCTCCAGCTGTCAACGGGCGAGAAGCGGGGTCCACCCTGGACAGTTCGCCAGTCCATCACAGTCTATCTATTCATAACTATATATATATTAAACGTCATACATGGAACGTCATAACAAAGTGGCTGGCATAGTAAAAAGAAACATATGTACGGAGTATGGGCTGGAAACCCTAAGGTCAAAGTGGGAAACCCCTCCAAAGGTGTTAGAGAATGACCGAGCAAAAATCCTGTGGGACTTCCAGATCCCACAGGATGGTAATGGCGCGCCAACTGGACATTGTGGTGGTTGATAAAGAGCAGAGGAAAGCCGTTGTGGTGGATGTGGCAATACCAAGTAACATAGTAACATCAAGACGAAGGAACATGAGAAACTTGAGAAATACCAAGAGCTCAGGGAGGAGCTAGAGAAGGCTTGGAAGGTGAAGGAGACAGTAGTACCCGTGGTAATTGGAGGACTTGGGGCAGTGACCCCCAAACTGGAGGAATGTCTTCAGCAGATCCTTGGAAGAACCTCAAACTTCTCAGTCCAGAAATGTGCAGTACTTGGAACAGCAAATATACTGCATAGGACCCTCAAGCTCCCAGGCCTCTCTAAGGCAAAATGTGCTCTTGGACAAGACTACTCTGTGGCAGGCTAGCTGCGAAGGTTATTTTAGCTTGATGAAAATGATGAAAAGCCATGTCTTGTCAATCTTAGGGATGGGTACCCATATTCGGTGGAACCTCCTGGCCAACAAGAGCCTGTCTCAAATCTTCCCTGAAAACCTCACAGCACTCTTATTTTTTCAGTCCCCACCACTTGGTCCTCTGCTCTGTCATTTTTCTCTTCGCCTTCCACACCATCAGTTTCATCCTACAGACCACCATCCTATGCTTTTTTAGCTACGCTCTCGCCCACCACTACTTTGTAGTCACTAATCTCCTTCAGATCACATCTACATAAGATGTAGTCCACCTGAATGCTCCTACCTCCACTCTGAATGTGTTTCCAACAGCCGTTTCCATTCTTTTTGCTAAGTCTACCACCATCTGTCCTTCGTTTCTATCCTGGATACCAAACCGGCCTTCATCACCTCTGTTCCTTTCACCAACATGTCCATTAAAGTCTGCACCAATCACCACCTTCTCAACTCTCGGGATACCCGCCATTAAATCATCTAGTTCACTCCAAAATTTCTGCTTCTTTTGTAGTTCAAATCCCACTTGTGGGACATAACCACTAACGACATTGATCATTAGTCCTTCCATTTCAAGCTTCAGACTTAGCCTATCTGACACCCTTGTCACTTCCAGAACATTCCAAGCAAATACTGCCTTTAAGATAACTCGTACTCCATTTTTCATTCCATCTACTCCATAGTAGAACAACTTGAACCCTTCTCCTTCAATTCTAGCCATGCTACCTTTCCACCTGGTCTCCTGAATGCATAGACTATTCACTTTTCTTCTCTGCATCATCTCCACCAGCTCTCTAGCTTTACCTGTCACAGTCCCAAAATTCAGAGTCCCTTACTCTTAATTCCCCAATCTTGAATTTCCTTTTCTCTCTCTGCCTACGAACACACTTTCCTCCTTTCCTCCTTCGACTAACATTAGTCCTATCTCCACCGCCACCCTGTAGGTCAACAGCACCAGTGGCGGTCGTTGTTAATCCAGGCCTCGACATATCCGGTATGGAGTTCATGTTTGTGATTTGCATATTTGATTTGGCTTAGGTTTACGGCGGATGCCCTTTCCTAACACAACCCTCTGCATTTTTATGAGCTTGGGACCGGCACAAAAAAATGAAACCCCTTACGATTGCATTCCCATTCCCATCCCTATCCCTTCAGATCTTAAAGCAGGATCCCATTTATACTGCCCTCTCCCTAACCCAACTCCCATGCACACACAGATATAAAAGCAGCCTTAAAAATCGTAAACAACTATTTCCAGTATTTTGATACAAAAGGGGTCTCAAACACAGCTAATAACGTTAGTTTCTGTTCTTAATCTTCTCTGAACTGATCTTTATTTGAACACCTCTGATTGTCTATTCATTGAGTGCTATCCTTGGCCAACACATGGCTAATCTTAGCTTAAGTCACTGTAACACCTGTGGGCGTTTGGAGCTGCTCAAAACACGTTTATTAAACATTTAACAAAAAGGGTAAAACTCCTGTCTGATTGAGTAGCTGAAATTATAAGTTTTAAAATTACTCTTTGTCGGGAAAAGTTGTTTAAAAACACTGATTATAGTTTTAGGCCGAGGGGCAGATGAAAACTTATACAAAGTTAACAATAAAAAGGAAACACCTTTAAAGGAGCAGGGGGCTGGATTTCTAAAATAAATTATATTCATGATCAGTTTTGTAATTGTATTGGGTAAAGAAGCGTTTCGAGTAAAATGAGCCCACCCATGTGTAATGCCATTATCTTGAACAGCCTGTGTGCTGCAAAACAGTCTGCGATTCGATGGCAGAATTTCCCACGCTTACACGCGGATGCGAAGTCAATATACAATTCTTGTGCGTTCTCCATTTAACGGGAAAAAGCAAGAGAAAGAACCCAAATTTCAGATGCGGTCAATAAAACACTACTTACTACGTCGCAAGACATGTTGCTTGTTGTCGTACAGCTGGCGATGTGCGCAACATGCGGTGGTCTGATAGTACGCTACGTCACTGATTTATTTACTTTTTGTGCTCGCTCCCACGGTGGTTGCAGTTACACGCAGCGCCAGCCGCGGCAGTCGCGAGTTTAATTTCTTCAATCCGGCCCCCTGCTCCTTTAAAATTAATTAATTAACTAATTAGTTAATTAACTAATTTGCCTCTGCCCAAACAGACATTATGGATGATTAAGCTTTCCAAGCATTTTAAATCGTAGATGGGTGAGGGGGCTCAGACGACGTTAGCCCAGCAGGCTAACAAAGGGTTGGTAACCTAGTTAGCAGGCTGGTAGCTCTTGGAGCCTCCGATCGGGACCCCGTTTCCCTCCTTTCTGGGTTCAGCTGTGTGACAGCTGGCCCCGACACTCACGAACAGTACCGCAAAGGAAGATGGCTGATGATGTTCATTTGTTCCTCGCCCCGGCCGTGGCAGCACGCAGAATACCAAATGGTGGCAGCAGGGGCAATTTATGCCATTTCATACTTCTCCTTCTGTAGAGCTAGAGTGCAGATTAGCGCCAACCGATGGCTGTGTGTGTGACCCAACATTCTTCAGGTGATAAAAAACTATTTTAGTAATGTTTTTATTTGTGAGGGAAAAAGTTAGCTCAGAGTCAAAAACCAGGCCCAGGTTCTTAACTTGTAAAGAAGGATTAAACATCAATGATTATAGTTTTGGTAAAAGTTTCTCTATCTGAGCCTGAGGAGCAATGACTAAAACTTCGATTTTGTCCTGGTTGAGCTGGAAAAAGTGTTATGCCATCTTTTATTTGATGTGTAAAATTCAGTTAAAATTGCATCCATTGGCCGTGTGTCATCTGGAGACAAGGAGATGTACAACAGTGTATCATCAACATAACTGTGAAAGTTCACTTAATGTCTTCTTATGACACTGCCAAAAGCAAATACAGGTTAAAAAGCAGGGGGCCTAAAATTGAACCCTGGGGCAAATTACATGTGATTTTGTGGACCCTACTGAAGCAGGTATCTAATTTTAAGTGTTGTGTGCGAGATATGATGTAAACAATTTGTGGACAGCAACAGAGAGGCTAATCTGTTTAAACAGGTTCAAAGAATAATGTAGTCTACTGTATCAAATATCAAAGGCAGTGCTTAGATCCAGTCAAAAAAATATGTATTACTATAATGTATTACTTAAAGTACAATGCAGAAAAATGACTTGACTTTATTTTTGATAATGATCACTGAATGTGATCTACATTTATACTTGTTCAGTTGTACTGAACATCATTTATTTCCTCTATCACAAAATTTATAGTGCTGTCACTTATTGTGAGAATTTAACAGCCTGCCGATAAAATAACATTTAAAGGATACTTTGGATTTTACAGATATTTTGCTTCCACTGTAAATGAGTTAGATAAGTTATTGTATTTTTACAAAAACTTCCAACCACATACGATTTTAAACAAGTATATACAGTAGATGCCACCTAATCACTGGGTTTGAGACAGATGTTCTAGCATTATATTTTCTATGACATATACATTCAATCTAGTTTCCATAGGGGGAAAATATGAATTACTAAAACTTTGTTTAAACAATTTGTGTATATGATGGCCGTTTTCCAGTGTACTGCAACAAACTATTTTATAATCGAACACCCTTACTGGATGTGTGGGCATTTACAGTCTTTTCTCATTCAAACTATTTCCCCCAAGTTGAAATTTGCAAATTGAGAGGATTCCAGCAGGCTTATTAGAAAAGCAAATGAGGCCAATTGTGTTCAAAAGATAATGAGCCACAGAGCCAACCCAGTGACATGGTACAGTAAATTGTGAAATGGGTAGAAAATTATCATTTCTTGTGTGCTGTTGGACCCGGACTGCTGGGTGTTTCTTATAGCTTAATAAAACCCAAACTTGTCCATTTTTTATATGACATGGTTTTTTTTAAAATAAATTTAACTCACTATGTGGTGTTATAGCAGACTTGGGGTTTTAGTTACAAAGCTACCATTTTTGTTTAAAAAATAAAATGGAAACAATACAAAAGACATTTTTGGCAGTACAGTCCACATTACACAGATTGATTATACCCAAACTGATGTTTTCACGTCTCATTTTCTGTTGATCATGATCATGATTTTCCACTTACAGGTAATGTTACAACTGACCAATAAAAACATTTGTAATACATAAATCTTGGGCTTACTAAAAAGTATCTTTAGTTATTTATTTATTTTTTTAAAGTTATTTTTGAATATGACAGTCCTTTATAGAACACATTTTAATTATGAATATACAATAATCACTACTGATTGTTTGTTGGAATTTATTAATGCATTTTACAGATAGTATTCAAATGTAAAGACATATAGATAAGATTGTGGATAACATGTTGCTCTTTCTGAATAAATCTTACAGCTGCTTGGTATGGTGAATAAGATTTTGTTACGATAGTATGTCAGCATTTTAGTGAATAAAAGGATATTTTAAAAAAAATGTTTGATTAATATTCCCTGATAATATTTCCTGATAATGTTAGAATCAGAGCCAAAGTTAGTCGGTTTTGTAGTGGAAGAATTATTTCAAGATTAGTTATTTTTAGGTATTAGTAATTATTAGCAAGAGCAGCAGGGGGAGCTGGAGTGTGGAGCTGATATAACACACTCACAGGCAGCAGCAGTAGAAACATAGAGATGCTATGTTGGAGTGGTGTTTTGTTTAAAGTAAAATAAATTTATGGTCTATCTGGTTATATTGGGAATAATAAATTTACCTGGGCAATTTACCTCGTGGTCGCTCTGAGAAAAAGAGGCCACATGGCACTCATCACTGAAACTAGCCTTCGGCTACAACGAGATCTGAATTGAATGATCACGGAATAAACAAAGGGTTAACAGAGGCTATGTTCGGCTCTGCGAGTCACAAGGAAGCGCTCCGGTTCGCAGCTCCAAACCAAGTCAAAGCAAAATACACACACACACACAATCAAACACTGCTTGTTTACTAATTAAGAAAACACAGTATCTTCAACGCGAATCATACACAATCAATGCTCATCTTACTCAGAAAAACACAGTAAACTTCAAACATGAATCTGATTAAGGAAACGTTTAAAGGAGCATGCATGCATAAAAGAAAAGAGGAATCCTAGTTTTGCTCCACCTATACTTTCAAACAAACTGGATTGATAATTTGAATCCGTCCAATGGTTGATCGCGGCAAAAGTAAATCCTTTCAGGCACAATGAAAAAAATGCGACCCGGAAAAAGGGGATATTCAATCCATCCATTCGATGGGTGAAAAAAAGGGAAAAAGAGTGAGGGAAAAAGGTTTGTTAGCGGTTAAACAAAAGGTTAAGACATGTGTCCAGCACTCATCTTAGAACAAAGGGGCCCAATCTCTCTTTAAAGTGTTCACGAAGAACTTCACACTCATAAAAGCCGTGATCAGACGCTTTTTTAACTTTGCGCGGGGGGGGACTGCTCTCAGATGCTTATTCATCCATTCAGAGATGCAGAGAGTCCAGGATGGGCTGGCGAGTTTGCACTGTGACCAACCGACGTGTCGGGGCTTATTGAATGCCAGCCCTCCAGGAGTGAGATTAGAGAGAGAGAGAGAGAGAGAGACGGTTCTTGGTCGCCCAAGGAGGGGTGGTGTCGCACTGTTTTTTTCCGTCCGGGGGTCTGACGTTCCTGCTCTGGATGAAACGGCAGGAAACCAGTGCTTGGAATGCTGGATTCATTTATAATCATAGAACCCTTTGATATAATTTCATATATTCAGGGGTCAGACCCAACAGTGGGGCACCGTTTGCTCTGTTTGGTGGCCTCAGGATCTGGTCTCTGCTTTTCGCAGATGACACAGTCCTATTGGCTTCATCAGAACGCGATCTACAGCTTTCGCTGGAGTGGTTTGCAGCCGAGTGTGAACAGGCCGGGATGAGGATCAGCACCTCAAATATCTGAGACGAGAGTCATTAGCTGGAAAAGGGTAAGTTGCATTCTCCGGGTCGGGGTTGAGGTCTTTGCTGAAGTGGAGAAGTTCAAGTGTCCAGGGTAGTATTTGTTTTTATTTTTACAAATGGGGAAAAATGGAGTGATTAATAGGTGGACTGGTAAGGCATTTGCAGTTATGGGAGCTGCAGGCGCTGTACCTGTCTGACGTGGTGAAAAGAGAGTTGAGACGAAAGACGAAACTCTCGATTTACCTATCGATCTATGTTCCTACCCTAATCTATGGTCACGAACTCTGGGTGGTGAATAAAATAATGAAATCATGGATAGAAGCAGCTGAAATCTTTTTCCTCCGTCGGGTGTTTGTGTCTGAACACCGTGGGATTCCTCCTGAAGAGCTGGCTTGAGTGGCTGAGGAGAGGGAAGTCTGGATCTCTCTGCTTAAGCTGCTGCCCGCACACCCCAACCCTGGATAAGTGGAATAATTTTTGTGATATTGACATCATTATGTCATCATTTTACTAAACCAGCATATCTCCCTTTAAATATTTTCATTTTACTTTGACTTTGCCATTGCCACAGTTAGATTAGTTGTAATCGTAGAGTTGTTTACAATTTCTTTAGCATAACAATTAAAGAGAATTAGAATGTGCTGTATGATGAGGGTCATTAATCAGAATTAAAGTACCCGGAAACAAGCTGGGTGAATTGTATTCCATTTCTCAAAGAATTTTAATTTGATCAGTCTACAGTGAGAAAGAATATTCACAAATTGGAAACATCTATGACAGCTGTCAGTCTTTCAGGAGTGGACATCCCAGCAAATTCATTCAAAGGTTAGAGTGTACCCTACTTAAACCGAGAGTGACATCTTAAACTCTGCGGAGCTCAGCTTATATGTTAAAAGTACATGTACATATATGAAAGCAGAAAATCACAGAACCAGAATTCGGCTTTTTTGACAAGATTTATGGAAAAAAAAATTATTTCAGTCTTGAAATTTTTTTACAGCAAAGTTGTATCTGAATGCAGTTCAAGACTTCTGGAGAAATTACTTCAACATTTAAATAGAGATGAATGACAACATTCCGAGGTGACATTTATTAGTTTAATCAAATTCAGGGGGGCCACAGGATTAGGGCATCCTGCAGCTGACTATAAATTCCTCTGCATGTCAAAGTATTCTAGAGTCATGTAAGGCCATGTTTACTAAAGCCAAAAGTTCGCCAAAACTGGGTCAATAAAAGACAACAGCACTTCTACAACAGATGACAAAAAAAGACCAGATGAGGATTCTTTGTTCAGTAATGTCTTTCCAACAGTTTGCAAACAAACATTTATGCAAAAGCAAAAACTTCATCTCTTTGGGACTGGTTCAAGCTTCATAACATTTGCATGTAATTTGTTGTTTCTTTTCTTTGTCTTTTTTCATTTAGTCTTTTTTTTCCCATGACTCCATGTCTTGGAAAACCTTTTTAGCGCAGCTTTTAAATGCAAAGTAGAGAAGATCTTTTGGAAATATTATTCAGAATTGTGTATATTGCTGTGAATGAATGTGTAAATGACTCATAGTAGAGTGGTATGGAAAGAATGATCCACTTGCTCATGTCAAAGTTCATGAGTAAAATCTGTCAATGGAAATTTTGAGTGGAGGTTGAATGCAATGTAACTGCACTCCATAGACTGGCATAGAATTGCCCTCCATCTGTGGTCTAGAGGAAGGAATACTTCAGAATAAATCGACAGAAATTATATGCTGCTGTCAGTCAGCAAGAGCACTTCAGAAGAACCAAGGGAATGTGTTTTGTGGCCTCTCTGTCACTTAGAGTGGATGCCTCCTCTACAGCCCATTTACCTCTCATCTTCATGATGGGTTTGAACGTAGAGCTATTGTCTTCAGCCTGAGTTGCTTGGGGTACATGTTTCAGAAGTCAATGCAGACTTTTGCTGTCAAAATGACTCCCTGGTGATCCACACATGATAATTTTCAGTAAGCATGCACGGTGTTCCCTTGTTATATTTACAAGCACTGCTGTGATATTTCACACTACACGAGGAAAAGTTCAAGGTTGAAAGTAAATATAGTATAAAAACCTATGCAGTTGAAATTATTTTAACATCGCAAAATTATTACATGCTGAATGCTAAAGCTTCTGTCATTCAGGTTTTTTTCTCTCCACATACAGTATTAAACTGAAGTTCTGTCTGTAATACAAACTTTTATAACTTCAACATTTAGCTAAAAATGTAACAATATTTATAAGAATGAGTCAAAAGTAACTCAAAAAAATCTTCAGACTTTTAAGGTAAGTAGTTATCATTTTAAAAGTGCAGCAGTATCTGGCAAGTTAAGTATCGGCTCATCATAGAATACTCCATGGAACTTAACATGTTTCAGAGGGGTGCTTGAGGAAATTGTGATACAAACTGTAAAATAAAAAAAAAATAAAAAAAAATGTCACTGAGACTGGTGGATGGCTTCAGGAAGCATCTTGAAAATTATTGCAGCTGAAAAACAGTACTACTTGCATCTTGGCAAAAAGGCTGATTCTGATTCTAAAAGGTAGGAGTAAAAAAAATTATATATATATTTTGTTGATAATGTTAAGTGACTAAGAAAAGTTTATTGTTAGCTGTTTACATGCTATTATTTCATTTTTCAGACAAATTGAGATTTAGCAAAGCGTTGTCAATATTTCCCAATAAAGAACCAAATATCTAATGGGATGTCATTCTTTCATATGACTATAAAGCTTATTGCCAGTATTTAAAATTCTATAAGCTATTGAAATCAGAAAATAATTCATGATTAACTTTTTGCATGTGTTACTTGGATTTTTTTTGTTTCAGACTTGTGTCAGATAGTTGCTGGCATGTTCCAGTGTTCATAATTGTTGCCCGTGTTATAATTTTATTATTATTATTTTATTATTTTTTAAATCCTGATTTATTTCTTAATCACGACTACATGATCTTGCCCCTCTTCAAAGTTGTACTGTTTTTTTATCTGTAGAGTGATTAAAGAAAAGATGAGTCTATTATAGTTATTTGTCTCGCATCCATAATAGGTGGAGATAGAAGTTTTCTGCATCCTTAAATAGCAACGTAGAGTAGATGTTTTGAAGCTATGGTCAGATAGCAGGTTTCTATGATCAAATTTCCTTTTCTTTTGAATCTCTGTCACAAATAATTTTTTTAACTATTAAATATATATTTTGAGGTGATTATTTTGCCATGAGTTATCACCTTTTCAAATAACCCTACTGTAATAAAAAAATGAAATCCAAAAATGTAAAACCTGTGTATTTTGAATCCAGTCAATCCAAGACTTATCATCATTTACTTTAACTATGTCATGTGTGTTGCGGCTTTTTCAATAATAAGTTAAACCCTTTTGGCTTAGTCTTTCAGCAAACCAGAGTTGACAGCATATTGACTGATAATCCAATAAAGAGGGAAGCTTGTATTTCAAAGGCTAGTTGGAAAATACACATCTAAGAGATATTTTTGGAAATAATTAAAAACATTCCAGAGATCAATTAACATAACTGCAAAACAAATCTCACATCAGGGTCAATTACCATTATTAACACGTTTAAGACAGATTCAATGAATAGGCATTAATATAGCAAAAAAAAAAAAAAAAATTGTTCACTTGGGTATTTGCAACAATTGTTAAAAACAGATGTCAACAACAGAAGATCAATTCATTCTACACAGGTAAGAAAGGCAACCGCATCTACATAATGAGGAATAAAAGTCTTCTAAACTCCTTTTTCCTATTTTTTTTTCTACTAAGACAGGGCATAAAGTACCATTCTAAATTAGTAAGAGACCTTTATATTAATGTAGTATTGGGTTTTGGTTTTGGCATTCACATTTTTTTATCATTCTTTAGATTGAGGCATGAGACCAATCACAGGTTGAAGTGTTTGCCTATAACCTTTAATATCCTGTAGTAACATTGCTTTAGGTTCATACATCTTCCTGGTAGGTTCACACATGAAGCTTCTGTTGCAACCATCCATAAAATGCCAGTTATGATTAAACCTGTATTTTGTCATTAAGAACTATCAGATTTTTTTTCTTCCACATCCTTTAAGCACAGCTCTGTCTGAAAACTCACTAGCACATCAGAAAGGTACAAGGCAGGTGTAATGTTGCTAAATAACAATATGTTGTATTTATTAGGAAAATATGACACTGAAATATTTTTTTTATTTTTAGGGTTAAAGCAAAGTCTTTAGTTGTAGAGCTCCCTGTTAAATCACTGTAGTGAAAATAATTAATGCTTAGGGACCAGGGAGTGTGCCTTCTGTGATTAACTGGAGTTGAACTGTGAAGGCCTGGAGGACCTTACAAAGCAAAGCTACACTGAAAGTAATATTTTCAAATCTACAATTGAAAATATAATAACGGAGACCTTTCCTGACTTGCTGGAGATGGGAACATTAACAACCTCTTCACACAATTTAATAGAATTGACAAATAAATGAATTATCTATCTTTTATCAAAGCTAATGAATCCTTTAAGTACATTTATTTCTTTGTATCAGTAAGTGTTGGGAAATGTTTTCTCGTTCAGTGTTTCACAGTAAACTCTTCTGGACATATGGTTGTCTTTATCTAAAAAATATTTTTTTACAACCAAATTTACATGAATGATGCATATTAAGGCTAGTGTTGGTACATTCAGATATTATATATAGCTGCATGACATCAAGGAAACTAGTGACTGCAATATTATTAATGAACTTTGTGATGATGCTGTATTTTCATTTCACCACATTCTCATCATTCTTACCCACAACTTAATAAAAACCATATCAGTGACACTCCATCCAATTGCCATTATATATAGTGCTGAACGCCAGAAAATGCATCTGAGCAGCTCATTGCAATTTCCATATTCCCATATTGGAATTGCAATGATAATTGTGATTTCATGCACTTTATTATGCAGCAAAATTTTCAGTGCTTGGCTTAGCTCACTGTAGGATTGATTTCCATTATTTAGGAGGCAAATGATAGAGATTAGATTTATGTTTTTGAGAATTTGGTTAAAAAAAAAAAAGATTTGAAGAACCGTTGTGCATCTCAGCACATGAAACCAAAAGGAAAACTCAGGTCCATCTGAAAATCTACGTTTTCAGATTTTGCTTTTTTGGTCTGCACCAGAATTTGGATGATTTTATACATTTGCCAAATAAACCAAACTATCTAAGGAAACAAACTTGTTTGTTCACTGATCTGGCTTGAAAAGCCCTTCGCTACACCTGAGCATTTGGGGCTTGAATTGTTTTTTGAAAAACCTCAGATTTCATGAAGAAAATAAAACATGCATATCTCTGTATAAAAACGTATTAGGTTGCATAAGTGTTGATATGACTTTTATGTTTGATTTAAAAAATAACCAGATCTGCTTGTAGTTTATTTGCATTTCACACAATCAGTTTTCCAAACCTGTCATTACCCGGGTGTAATACACATTTACACCCCAGCAGGACTGTTAAAGGAGAATTCTGTTGTTGTTTTTTCAACAGTCCTGCTGCAGCAGTTAATGCAGTAAAACTACATTGTCTCTTGTTGGTGTGCTCAATCTTGCCATTACATAAAACTATCTTCTGCAGAGTTTGACTGTTCCTCACCTGTGGTGCTCTGGTGTCCCTTCCAGTCATACAAGCTATATATGTACATATATATATATATATATATATATATATATATATATATATATTTATATATATTATATATATATATTATATATATATATATATACATATTGTATCTACATCTGAAGAACAGTTTTATTACTGAACAAAAATTTAGCAGCCACAACAAATAACCAATTTTCCAGGGGTGTTGAAATGATGTAATAAGAGAGGAGAGCTGCATTGTTTATCCAGACCAGAGGAACTAAAGTTCAGCAAATCAGTATTTCATTCTGTCTTGTGGCACTGTGCACCAGCAGGTTCTTAATAGCTCTTTTTAATGAGGGATATGATATACCTCTGCCACTTTATTGGCAGGACTTGGATTTGTTCACAGTGCAGATGGCAATTATTCACTTGGAAAAAAAGCCCTCCATGAAAAAAAAAATAATGATATTGCTCTTCTTAGGTCAGGAGAACATAATCACATAGTGCATGCTATTATCAATTTCATTTCATTTTCAGCAGTAGTTAACCAATGATTAATTATAAATTGTTCTTTAAAATAATAACTATAAGAGGCTATTTTGGTTAATGTATACATTTTGTACCACCAAGACTTTTTAAATCTTAACATTCCTATATGTGCCTTCTAAAAATGTAAGCTCTGTGTTTTATTTAATAAAACAGAAAACAAATATAAAGATTCAAACGACCCTTCTGGATCTCTGCATATAAGACAGAAATATGTTTTAGGCAAATAATAATTTTGATGTAATACAAAAAACAATCAGATCCTATCAACCGTGCATAATTCAATAAATGGCACTCACAATACAGCACTATTACTTTGTATCTAACAGCATATGATAAATTCCTATATTTACATTATTTACTCCATTATTTGTTTACATTAAAGTAATGTGCGTTTTGTATTTTTTTGTCTGACTTCATTTGATTTTGCAGAATGGAGTAACATGTTTTATTCCCTAATCTTCTGTCAGGGTTAGGGCAAAGATAGATTTTGCAACGACAAAGTAATCCAATGCAAGCACCATATTGGAGTCTAAACCTGGTCCCTCAGATTTTATATTAATCACCAGATATGAGTATTTTCTCAAAAGAAGAGATGGGTCCTTTCAGAAAAAAAAAGGACTATCATTCATGTTGTTTTATTTTTTACTATTTCTTTGCTGGTAATTGACATGTTTGGATGACAGTAAAAAAAAAAAAGTCCAATGACGTGAGAACAGATGATGAAAAGTCATTGGTTCTCACTGGGAACATTGACCAGATCCAGCAGCTCCTGTGCTGCTGTCACCCATCTCCATGGTTCGTGAGAGCGGCGCCAACCTCCAGGAAGCTCCGGACTACTCAAAAAAATTCTTCCAAGCCTTTGCACTGAGCTAAAGGATGGCTCGGAAGCTGAGGAAAGCAAGAAGAGGGCCTGATCGTGCCAGCTGTAGTCAGGAGGCAGACACCGGAAGTGCTGGTTAAGACTGGCTGTATGGGGATCCGTACCACCATCTGCCTCTATCAACAGTCCATTGCAGCTGGGAGTGAGGTTAGCATCCTGGGGAATGACAAACGATACTGGGGAGACACCAAACCCTCTTGGGTAAACAAGGAAACGGCATGGCGGTGACTACGGTGGCAGAATAATTCCTCAAAGGAGGTGACTCCTTTCAGGTTCCCATGATCTCTGCTGAGTCTTTCCTTTAGCCAGTTCGTACTGTCATGTGTTGCAGGATGGACTCAGACGCAGAGATAGGTTTCGACTGGTTGTTGCCCATTTTATGGCAAGAGTAATCCAAAACGCATGAAAGAAAGTAGACAAGGAGACAATGACAGGTAGGGATTGATGAGGACCTGGCAGAAGGCATAAGATAAACTGGGGTATTTAAACGGAAGGGCAACAATGGGAAGACTATCCAGGAAAACATGAAACAGGTGTTGAGAATTAAGACACAGGGAGACAAGGAGCGGCACAGACGGAGAAAGTCACACAGTAAAAGAGTTGGTATTCCTATGCACACAGGAATTTGGATGTAGATCGGGTTTTAATTTTTGTGGTTTGTTTTGAACTGAATGGTGCTTTGTAACATGCCAAAGCATTTGAATATTAATGAAAATCATATGTGACTTGTCTGTGTTCCTTGGTCTTCATGTTTGTTTTATGACAAACCAAAGAGGCTTTCACAAAACAGCTTTACTATCTACTGAGTTTAAATTACACACCATTTATATTCTATTCAATAGGGTGCATTCACACCAGCCCTGTTTAGTCGACTTGTATTGAACATAGAAGAGAAATAGTTGCCTATTTATATTTGTCTGAAGATGATGGATGTTTTTCTGAGACTGACACCTGAGTCCGAGGATGTCCTAAAATGAACACCGTACACACACACACAGACACACACACACATGTACACACACATGATCCCAGTAAGCCTTCTTCTCTGACGTGGTACGCTACCTTTGCTCCGTGTCTAGCTCTCCTCGGTTTAGCTGCACCCTGGTCTGTTATATATAGCAGCTCGCTAATCCCGGCTTTCCTGAAAGAGTCTCTCTCCTCTGGCTTCCGTGTCTAGTTGGGCCACCATCACGGCCGCTCAGACCAGGTTTTTCTTGCCCCGCTTCTCCTGGCCCACCCCAGGCTTTGTCCTTCTCGTCACCGGTGCTGATCCGGTTTTGCAGAGTCCTCCCTTTCTCTCTCCCCGCCTATGCCGGGCTACGTCGCTCCCCTCTGGGGAAGAGCCTCGCCTGGGGCTCGGTGATCCAGAGCATAGTGTTATTCATTGGGTCTTTGATGTGTTTTGTTTTTATTAAATCTCATACTACAGCAAGTAGGAGGATATCAAAAAATATGTTTATGCCCATAAGTGACACTCCAAAGCCCGACAATTTATTGCTAAAACAAGTCATCTAGCCATAACACACAACAAATTATTTAATTTTTCAAGTTTTTTTTTTAAAGAGATGATTTTTTAAAAATAAAGCCTGGCATTAAAGGGATTAAATCTCAGAAAAACACAAACATTATTTTATGTTTTGGGAGGACTGAGGTCAAGGCAAGGCAAGGCAATTTTATTTGTATAGCACACTTTCAACACAGGGCAATTGAAGGTGATGAGATTTGTGTAAAAATATAAACACTTTTGTAATATTATAATATTTCTATATAAATTTTGTTTGAGCATATTTTGGTGCTCAGGGTCCTTGATGTTTGTTTTTTTATAAAATCTGATGCTACACAAAAAGTAGGAAGATATAAAAAATATTTTTACGCCCATAAGTGACACTCGAAAGCCCTTACAATTCAACACCAAAACATGCCTTTTGGATATAACACACACAAGTGATTTCATTTTTCCTGTTTTTTTTTTGTTGTTTTTTTTAGATTGCAGATTTTATTTAAAAAATCTGGCATTAATGTGCTTTAATTTCAAAAACAGGCAAATATTTTATTATGTTTTGTGAGGATTGAAGCCAAGGATTGTTTGTAACAAAAAACAGCATTACTTTTTAATATGAATAAAAAAAATTAAAAAACATACTTATATGTTTGAGAGGACTGAAGCTAAGGATGGCATTTGTGCATAAAAAAGAGATTAATGAAAATTATATAATTTTATTTTCTTGGACATTTTTTTGTGCAGAGGATCTATTAAGGGTTTAAGAGGTTGATCTTTCGAATGAATGTACAGAGGATCTCAAATTATGTACCTCTCTCTTCCACCAAAAAATAATATATAAAACGAATATACTTGCAAAATACATAAACTCTGTTTACTAGTCTATATCTATATCAGCTAATTCAAAACAAAAAATCATTTTGAATAGTTGATGTAATACTATAAAGATAACAAAAACAGGCTGTAAGTTGTTAACATTGGGTAGGCAACATAAGCGTTAGCTTTAGTCTATACCTTTTCGGTCAGTTATGTTATGTTGGAGAATAATGTTTTATTGAATGTAAATAATTTGTGTTTTCTTTTAACTGAATAAACTAATCTGAATCTGATTAAAGATTAAGGCAATTACTTATTACCAAATCAGGGCACGATCCTAGAATCCAATAAATAATAGCCGAATGGTTTAGTTTCAGTTTTTTTAATAAATGCCGACCTCATAAAGGTGAGGTATCAAAATAATAGAGTAAAATCAGGGCTGAATTTCTTTGAACAGCAATTTACTGAACATGCATATGGAAATGACAAACAACTTTCCAAAATTAAAGAGTTTAACAAAATTATTTAACTTTTTGGTCAAAATTCTTTAATCAGCAAACACACTAAGATAGTAACACACAACTAAACTACTTAGTAAAATAATTAACAATAAAGCTTACTACCAAAATTAAAAGCAGTAAAAATATTCCAGTTTGGATAAAAATAGAAACAATGTCTTGTCCAGTATGAATATTTATGCTTAGAGACCAAAGCTTGTGTGAAGAAGTTTGGTAGTTAGGCTAAGTTAGTTTTAAATAGACTACATCATGCTATTTTAAAGCTTTCAACTTCTTGGATAGACATATATATCATAAAATGTTACTTTTGGTGTTATATAGTATTAATTTGTCCTGATAATTTAACTTGTATGATGTAGTTAATGTTGGACCACAAAGTAAAACAGCCATTTCTCTAAAATCCCGCCACCTGCACGCCAGCCACCATTCCCCAGCTCCCCTACTCTCCTCCACTCGACTCCTGTCGCATGCAGAGCCGCTATGACTGAGATAAACAGCTCTGCCTTATCTCAATCAGGAGTTTGATAGTGAATTTGAAGTGCACCAAGTATCACAATGAATCTGTTAAATTAGGGTCTCGGACATTGGATTTACTTATTTATTTTAAACTGGATTCATTAAAGCTTATTTCTGCCTCTAAATCTGGCAAGCTATAGACGGAACCCATCCAGGCTTTAGACACAGCCCAAACCAACACAGCCGAGTCCAGACAGCAATCTTTCCAGCCCAGCATATAAAAAAGTCATGTTTGTTGTTTGTATGACACTATAGATCTATATATTAACCACGAAATGCTGTTATAAGATCACATAAGCAGCTTGATAAATGACTAACACCCATTAGCATTAGTATGTTGCTACTGTGCGACTGTGGCTCAGTGGTAGAGTAGTTGGCTTGCAATTGGAGGGTTGTAGGTACGATTCCAGCTTCCTCCAGTCACATTTCAATGTGCACCTGGGCAAGGCACGTAACCCACAAATTCCACATCGTCCTACTGAGCCATGTTGGGTATCGGTGTATGAATGCGAGCGTGAATGGTTGAATGTGGCTTCATTGTAAAGCACTTTGAGTGGTCAGTAAGACTAGAAAAGCGCTATGTAAGTTCAGTCCATTTACCATTTACTTACTTCTATGTCCATCAGGCGTTTTTGTTGTTGGAAATGATCCAGCTGCTGTTCTTTAGCAATGGAGAATGTACTTAATGCAGCCAAACGGGCGTGTACACAGAGACATTTTAGAAAGTAAAATTCCACCAAAAAATGTTGTTTCAGCTGCTAAAACTGGTGCAGCTATGAGCTTTGAGAAGGGGGCAGGTGTGTTTGCAACTCTACCAAAGGTGGACTGATCTGTCTGCAGCGGCGGTGCAGAGACATCTTTAAAAAAAAATTAAAAATAGGTTTTTGGGGCCAGAGTGGCCTTTATTTGACAGGGTAGATAGATTTAAGGGGGAGGGGGAGGACTTGCAGCAAGGGTCACCTGGGGCAGGATTCGAGCCAAGGACAGGGTGCCCTCTCTAACCACTATGCCACACAACATCCACAGTACAGACAACTTTAGCACTTCCTAGTGGTAACATAGTGATGTAAAATGCATCACTCAGTGGTTTTCCAGGAGAGGGCGTTGCAACTGCTCAGTGAGCAGGATTCTGGAGGAATACTCAGACATGTGTGAATCCACACATGTGAAAACCACTTTGGTGGGGGTTTTTATGAGAAAATTGCATTACCAGATGATTGAAAACTCGAAAAAAAATATTTTGTATGTTATAGGTCCTTTAAGCAAATTATGATTAGTTTAAGACTAATTAAGCCATTTGATTTGTGTTCAAACAACCAATTTAAAATGCAGTGAAGACAAAAGATTTTTTGGAGTAGGTAATGTTTCATTCAATAATTTGCTGAATTAGAAATTAATAACTTTTTTAATTTCTTGTTTTATTTTATGAATCATTCACAACAGGATTGGTTAAAATTGTCCATCCATCCATCCATCCATCTTCTTCCGCTTATCCGGGGTCGGGTCGCGGGGGCAGTAGCCTAAGCAGAGAAACCCAGACTTCCTTCTCCCCGGCTACTGAAGGATTTTATTCTATATATTCAATTTAAACCTTAACTCTATAAATTCCATGCATGTTCATTTTTATCAGAGAGGAAACAAGAGTAATTTAATTTTCTTTAGATTTTAATACAAGAAATCAAATACTGGTTCACAGGGTTGCTTAAAACAAATCAAATATTTAGCTTACAGAGTGGTATAAATTATCCAAACTCTGGGTCACCCTACCTAGGAAGAATGACAACGTATATAACAGAAACATTAAGTTTTATATTTTAACACAAAGTTAGAGAACCTCCCCCCTAACGTTAAATATGGGACACAAAACATGATTGGTTCATTCAAATGTTTGCCAAGACCAGCCTCCTTAAAACCATGCATGCATAATTAATTACCTTCCTGTTATTCTGACTTTACAAACCAGCTCTAACTAGAGTTTTTGCTGACCGTTATTTCTTACATCCTTCCATTGTCAATTGTATGGTGATGTTATCTGCCTGTGCTTTCCTGCTCAATGTCCTGTTTTTCTGTGACCCAAACAAGAGCTGACTCTGCAAAATACCTCTAAAACAATCTTAAAAGTATAATTAAAAAGTATGGTAAATAAAACACCTTAATAAAACATTAATGAACGTTTAATATACTTCAAATCCCTACCATGATCTCATAAATATATGAGATCATCTTAAATATACATAATCAGAGTTAACATGGATAGATTTCAATGGCAATAAGAAATGATTAAGAGTCATCAATTACTTTAACAGATCCATCAGATAACCATTTAGCCTAAACAATGTAAAAAAACAAACAAACAAAAAACAACATAATTTACAATGGTTTTGTCACATTTTTTTTCACAATCATTCATACATTTTCTTTGTCTGTATTCATCCTTTTGCGTCCAGGTGAAATCTTCAGAACACAGGTGTAGACTAATCTGGTCCTTCAGTCACAAGGGATTATTATGTCCGTAAATGTGAATAGAGTTTTTTTGTTCCTTATTTCTTGAATCCTGTTGCTTCTTGGTCCAGTGAGCTCATCAAATAATCACTTTAAATCTCCAACCACTTCACCAGTGGTCAGCAAGAATTCATGGCAAAGAGTATTCGTTATGTGCAGTGTTTAACCTGTTGACGCACTTGTTTGTCCATCATCCTCCACATTGTTTTGATCCAAACAGCCTGGAGCCGACCAATTTGCTGTTGTTTATAATGTGTCAGAAAGGTATTTCATTCTCCACAAAGAATGAAGAAGAGTAATCTCCAAAGTGTCCGGGTGTCTGTGAATGAGCTCAAAGAACTACAAACATACATGTATGACTTCTCATCTAGTTATATAAGTTAGGATTAATGGTTATCCAATTCCTAAAACATCTGAAAATAAAAAGTAAGATCAGCAAAACCCAAAAAGAATTCTGTGTAGGTATTATCCTCTAAGCAAACCAGAAGGTTCTAATTTACTTAAGTAAAACACAACATCCTGTTAAATCAGAAAAATAAATAAAAGTTATAATAATTGCAAACAAACAAAACAGATATTTCATCCATTCCCAATTCTTTACCTTCAACACAATTAGTAATAATAATAGTAATAATTTATCTAATCATCATTGTGGTGCTAGTATGAACTCAGCTCTTCCCTCTTTGCCAAATTGCTAAATTTGGCACTAGAAAACATAAAAAGAATCCCAAGTTAGCCAAGCTCCTGTTTACAACACGGAGCAAAACACAAAATTTTAGTAACACAAAAATTAATCCTATCATGCTATTTGATGCCAGGATTCTCAACAGAATTATTTATTTTTTTATTCTATTTTTATCAGCCCTCTGAACAGTCTGTAAGTCCTATAACAGCTATATATGCAGAAATAGCATATTTCATGATATGCGTAAAACTAATCTATCTAGCAAAGCAGTTAACCTGAATTTTTATATTTCAGCAGTCATACCCTAGCCCGGCCCATGGGAAAATATAATCACTTTTCTGTCCATCACTCCATAGCTTGTACTCTGGTGAAACGTCAAAATGTCCAGATACGGTAATTTGGAGCAGTGGCAGTGCACTTCCTCATCCTCCGGTTCTTGATTCTCTACTGCGGACAAAGAAAAGAATGCCCTTTAAATTCAGCAAGTCCTCCTGCCTGTCCAGGTCAAAGGCAGATATGAGCAGATATCCAGAGAGAAGTAGATGATCGTCAATAGTCTCATTCCCTGATCAAATTGATGTGAAAGTAGCCAGGTGGTTGCTTATTGTTAGAAATTGCCAAACCTAAAGTACTTGTTTGTTCTAAAAGTCTAATCTATATTTGAATATGACTTTTGTGTCATATGTTTCCTATTTAAACAAACCCAAATGTGCTAATTGGCCCAGATATTCTGATTGTAAATAATGAAAACATTTCATACTTCAAAAACATCTGTCAGATTCTGTTGAATGAGTCAAACACAGTCAAACTAATTTGTGTAACTAAAACTCCAGTTACTTCCTCTACATGGCAGTTTATCTTTTTTCTTAAATGTTTGTAACAGGTATAATACTCCAATTTCCATTAACAATAAACCAAAAAATACAAAATCCTTTCATGAACAAGCATCAAAAGATAAAATCTCTTTAAACAAAAACTTTTAGAATTAAAAACAAAACAACAAAAATCAGCATTTTACAGTCAATCCCAATTATCCTCTCAGGCTTCTTTTTGTTTCTCAAATTATAAACACCAAATTGAATTGAAGCTTCTAGAAATGTCGAATGAATGACCACTGAATCATTTTTGCTTTACCTCAGTTTTTCAATCAACATTCCCCAAATGTATCATTAATAAATAGCCTGCAGTTTTGCAATTCCAGTCAGGATCCACTTTAAAGTAAATATACATACAAGTTGAGAAAAATAAAAATAAAACATTTAATAAAAATCTATATCAACTGTCAGCAACAAAGTCTTCATTAATTAAATGGTATATTATTCCATTGTTCTATTCTATTATCATAGAATAGAACAATGTATGAAGAACCTTTTTCTCTAAATTCAAGAGGCAAAAATTCCCTCTCAGCATCAGGTAGACTAGCTACCAGATCATGCATAACATCTGACAGATTAATTTTAAAATTTAAAACCTAAACCCAATTCCTATTTTCCGCCAATACAGAAATCTTCAACAGATTTAGAAAACTTGCATTTATCTCAACACTTGAAAACAAAACAAAAAGTTATTTAAATTTACATGCTTCAGTTGCATAGATTGTTTCCACACAATCAGAATAAATTAATTAGAACTTACTTCTTTCTTATAAATTAAACTAACATTTAGAATTAAGCTCATATTTATTGGTTGTTCTTCAACAAATTTAGCACATAATATAGTCATTTTTCTTTTAGTCGTTATAACATTTTTAAATTCAGCAACAACTTGCTTGTCATCATTGCTCTTACATGTTTATATGTTATGTAAATAAAAATGGATGATTTTAAAGATGACTCTTTGTCTATATAACAAAGTTTTGACAACTCAGAATAGTTTGATCACATTCGTAATATCTCCTTGCTGTTTATATATTATCACTATGATAATTATTGTTTTTCATATTACTGATTAATGTATTTAGTCAAGTAACCAGTAACAGGTAATTGCATTAATAAAGCCTTTTTATTTTAATATTTGTATAAAGAAGAGGCAATTTTTCCCAAACCACATTTCTAAAGTCTACAGGGCTAGAAGAAATAGCCAAAATGAAAATAATTTCAGTAGTTAATTATTACTTAAATTGTACTTATTTAAATCATGGAAATAAGAAAAACATGTATAAATTGTGTAGCACTTACTACGTTTATTCCTGTAAATTGAAAAACATGCCAATTCCTAACCGTTCATACTAGGCAAGGTTATATGCTTCTCTGAGATGTTTTTACAGTTTTCTAATGAATTTCTAATTCTTCAAAAACTACAGCAATTAAGATGTCCATAATACCTATTCATTAATCTCATTCTTTTATCATTAAGTAATCTACTTTTCAATAGTTTATCAGTTTTGTACATTTTTCTATCTCATGTCTGAACTAACTCATGAAAATGGACATACCAATATTCATCAAAATGTTTCAGTTTTCTTTGCAAGAATTTAAACATTATTTGTAAAAAATCAACTTTTCTGCTTTTCAATATATCCAATTAATTATTTTATCAATGCATCTTTTAATTTTATTCTTTAAGCAGCTCACCAACCATACACACTCATTGTCCGATTTGTCAACTAGATGTTTTACTTTGTCACTAGACTGTCCTAATTTCATGATCTACACCCATTTATCATCATTTTATTCATGCTCAAATTTTCCATTTTCACTTCAATACAACTTCATATCGCCTTGGCTATCTGCTTTTATTGCTCCCTTTCTGTTCTGCAGTTTATCCACCTCAATTTTAAGATTTTATTCTTAGATTATTACAATATTATTTTATTTAGAGATTCCGAGACTTAACTGTCCACAAACTGGAATCCTATTTGGGTCTGAATATGGGGCCGGCTTCCGTAAACAGACACAAAAGGAACCGAACAGTATCATCTCAGAAAGAATATCTCCATAGCAGATAAATTACGGTCAGCAATCACTTCTTTATCTATTTAAAAATATATTTTTAGGGACGATTTTATTTGTTACAGCCTCACCTTTTCAACTCAAAGTTGGTCATACTATGAAAAAAGAGGAAGCAAATTTAATAAACTATTTACTTTAAAATAAAATTTAGATATATTCATCTGACTCTTGAATGTGTGCACTGCTGTTTTTCTTTTTCTGTTTTACTGATAGGTCGCTTATAAACGATACATCCCTAAGGCAGATCAGATGCCGAAAAAAAAAGAAAAGAGAAATACATCAACAATCAATTCTTAATCAGACTCACATTCACTAACCTAGGTTTAATTTCACTTAATTCCATGACGTCTTTATTTCTAAATCACCATAAAAGGTCCTTGACCTTAGAGAGTCCCACACTCTCGCAGCTTCCCACAAGCTGTTACTGACCTGTGATCACAACCCAAACAAGTTTTTGTAGACCTCACCTACAGCAACACTTTAAACCTAGTCTCGATCCCAGATCGTTTCTGCAGAACGCGTCCGCTCTTGCTTAGGGGCGACAAAACCCAGAGGCACAGGCAGTTTAATTAGTCTCACACTAATACCATAAAATTCTAAAATTCACCTCACATTAAGTCCTATACTTCCAAAAAACTAAATATGTAACCTGCCCAAAAATCGAAAACATAATTCTTTCATGTAAACATTTATTTTTAGAGTAGTCAATTAGTAGAACTTTTTGTTCATTTTATTTTTTGAAGTCTACTTATCTGTATATCTGCACAAATGAAATCCCGTCTCCAAACTCGGATCACGTCGGGGTCACCATCTGAAGGATTTTATTCAATATTCAATTTGAACCTTAACTCTATAAATTCCATGCGTGTTCATTTTTATCAGAGAGGAGACGAGAGTAATTTAATTTTCTTTAGATTTTAATACAAGAAATCAAATACTGGTTCACAGGGTTGCTTAAAACAAATCAAATATTTAGCTTACAGAGTGGTATAAATTATTCACACTCTGGGTCACCCTACCTAGGAGGAATGACAACGTATATAACAGAAACATTAAGTTTTATATTTTAACACAAAGTTAGAGAACCTCCCCCCTAACATTAAATATGGGACACAAAACATGATTGGTTCATTCAAACTTTTGCCAAGACCAGCCTCCTTACAACCATGCATGCATAATTAATTACCTCCCTGTTATTCTGACTTTACAAACCAGCTCTAACTAGAGTTTTTGCTGACCGTTATTTCTTACATCCTTCCATTGTCAATTGTATGGTGATGTTATCTGCCTGTGCTTTCCTGCTCAATGTCCTGTTTTTCTGTGACCCAAACAAGAGCTGACTCTGCAAAATACCTCTAAAACAATCTTAAAAGTATAATTAAAAAGTATGGTAAATAAAACACCTTGATCAAACATTAATAAAAGTTTAATATACTTCACTACTTGGGCCAGCTCCTCGGGAGGAATCCCGAGGCGTTCCCAGGCCAGCTGGGAGACATAATCCCTCCAGCGAGTCCTGGGTCTTCCCCTGGGTCTCCTCCCGGTGGGACGTGCCCAGAACACCTCACCAGGGAGGCGTCCAAGAGGCATCCTGACCAGATGCCCGAGCCAACTCAACTGGCTCCTCTCGATGTGGAGGAGCAGCGGCTCTACTCTGAGCCCCCTCGGATGACCGAGCTTCTCACCCTATCTCTAAGGGAGAGCCCAGGCACCCTACGGAGCAAACTCATTTCAGCCACCTGTATCCGCGATCTCGTTCTTTCGGTCACCACCCAGCGTTCGTGACCATAGATGAGGGTAGGAACGTAGATCGACCGGTAAATTGGGAGCTTTGCCTTTTGGCTCAGCTCTCTCTTCACCACGACAGACCGGTACAGCGCCCGCATTACTGCAGACGCCTTACCAATCCGTCCATCGATCTCCCGCTCCATTTTTCCCTCATTCGTGAACAAGACCCCCAGATACCTAAACTCCCCCCACTTGAGGAAGGACCTCATCCCCGACCCGGAGAAGGCACTCTACCCTTTTCCGGCTCAAGACCATGGTCTCGGATTTGGAGGTGCTGATCCTCATCCCAGCCGCTTCACACTCGGCTGCAAACTGCTCCAAACTAGAGCTGTAGATCACTTTCGGATGAAGCCAACAAAACCACATCATCTGCGAAAAGTACCCGATCCTAAGGTCACCAAAACGGATCGCCTCAACACCTTGGCTGCGCCTAGAAATCCTGTCCATAAACGTTATGAACAGGACCGGTGACAAAGGGCAACCAACGGATTCCAGCTCTCACTGGAAATGAGTCCGACTTACTGCCGGCAATGCGAACGAGACTTTGACACCGTTCATATAAAGACCTAACAGCCCGTATCAAAGGGCCTGGTACCCCATACTCCCGGAGTACCCCCCACAGGACACCCCGAGAGACACGGTCGAATGCCTTCTCCAAGTCCACAAAGCACATGTAGACCGGTTGGGCGAACTCCCACGCACCCTCCAGGACCCTGCCATGGGTGTAGAGCTGGTCCAGTGTTCCACGGCCAGGACGAAAACCACATTGTTCCTCCTGAATCCGAGGATCGACTATCCGTCGGACCCTCCTCTCTAGAACCCCCGAATAGACCTTACCATGGAGGCTCAGAAGTGTGACCCCCCCATAGTTGGAACACTAAAATTATTTGTATTTTAAAATATTAAGAAGACAGTTTCAAAACTTTTTGTGTTTAAATTATTATTATTTTTGTGTTTAAATTATTTTAAAGTCAGTTTGTATTTTGAAGTAGAAGACAGTCCTAATTGTTTATGGTTATCAGTGATTTGCATTATTTGGACTATTTTTAGCAATTAGCGCAGGGTAATGGATCACTGGGAAGTTGCTCCTTTTTGCAACTTCTGCCACTTTCTGGTTGGCTTCACTTTCTGCAGGCGGAGTTGTCCCTTTGTATAAGACTGATGATGTCACCCAATCACACAGTGACATTCCTTCTCTTCCTGTTGAAACTGAAGGTGGGTTTAATGCATTATTCGTGACATTATTAGTCCTTACAGCTCAAGGTCTGTCTCCGTAGTCCAGTTCCATGGTTGGTAGCACAACGAAAGGTTATTTGATACATTTTTTTTAGTAGCATAGAAAAATTGAGTAAGAATTACTAAAAAAGCAGATTAAGAAATACCCTTTTATCCTCTTTTGAAGATACTGCAGTCATTACAGTAATTGTAACATTGCCTTCCATGTAAATAGCATTAAAATGTGGATGAAACTTGAAAGGTAACAAACATCCAGGGTAAGAGCTCAAAAGCTGTAAGGGTTGATGAAAAACAATACATTAGCTTAATTTGTAGTCTTTTCCTTTAGGAACATTACCACAGAAAAACAAAGAAAAAACTGGAGAAATTTGTTTGAATAAATTATTTATTTTTGATTATTTTCAAAGCATCTTCAAAGAAGATACATTTCTTGGAAGATACTACACTGTTTCATTTTCTTTTACAAGTAGAACACAATTGTGTAATATCTTTTGTGTTCAATAAGTGTGGACTGGGTCCCAGCTTGTCATAATTACATTGCAAGAAAAATTATACTAGATCTGGTGTTGCAGTTCAAATTATTATTAAGTGGAGACTGTCTTTTGGCAAAAATTGCTGCATTATTTTGATGTTTATACATTTGGCAAACGCTTTAATCCGTTGTGACTTACTTATTAAAATATAACAATGCCTTTACTAGCAACGCTACCAGTAAGCAAATAGCATGATTTGTTACCACCATAATTACATTTGTTTATTATTATTTTTTCTCCTGTGTATTTGTTCAAAGTTCTTATTAGTACTATCATTACTACTATATAAAGTGTGTGCCTCGTATTGCAATAATGCATGGAAATACAAAGATTAAATCACTTTTCTTTATATCTGATTCTATGGCATACTCAATATCATATTCAGCAAAGTCAAGTTCAAGACATCATTTGAATAAAGCCTATTATACAGGAAAACTCTGAACAATAATGTTAAGGTAATCTTAGCAACATTTTGAAGCATGTGCTTAAGGACTGATAACTGTTTAAATGCAAGCCAGGAGACAATGACACAGAACCTTCCTTTAGCACACTCAAATAATGTTGTTACCTTAAATCTATCCGAAAATCCTGTATATATCAAAATCCACCTCAACAAAATTTGCCTTCCATTTTTGATGCCTTGATAATTGCCCGTGCCTCTCTAAGACGCTCCTACCCTTTGTGAAACTCTCCCTTCAGAATTTCATATACATTATCACAGGATGTGCATGGAGTCGGACTTAGACATTATTTACAGAAGTTTTCAGTCTGTTGCATTTTAGTATACAGGAAAAAAAACTAGATTTTATTACATTGGTGAACAATGGCAAGAGAGGAGATCTTAAGACTGTACGAAAATTATCCGAAATCCGACCGTGAATGTGAGGTTTTAATAGAACCAGAAAGAAGCCAGATGCTTTTAGAAGACATTTTGGCTTTGTAATATGTAACCTTCTTGCCACCCTTTCATAAATATTAATCACTACGAAGCTGTAAAGATATATAACGCTACGTCTTGCATTGCAATCATAAATCATACACAGAAACATGAAGCTTTTGCATTGAAATAATAAATGTAAGGAAAAATTAAGATAGGTTTTGCATTGAAACTGTAAATTCAAACATATATTATGTTTCTTTTGGAATTGCAACCATAAAAGCACAGAAATATAAAGCTACGTTTTGCATTGAAATCACAAATGTACAGAAAAATGAAGCTATGTTTTGCAAGCTAGGGTTGTTTCCAAAGATGAAGTCCAAACCTGTAGCCCAGACTAATTGTTGCAGGTGCTACTCTGCCGGAGTGGGGGAAGGGGAGGGGTGGTTTGCAGGCGGGAAGGTTCAGGTTGGAGGGGGGGATAGGTGGGAGCAGGCAAAACAGCACCCCAATGACTACCAGCCAAGACTCAAAGATTAGTTAAACATAAGTGGATGAGTCAAAACACTTTTTAATGAGGGAATAACATGTTATCAGGATGTTAAGCTTCAAAAAGTAAATTTTGCATAATACTCCCCCTTTAAGTAATGGAGCCAGGACAAATAAATAAATGAAAAAAAATGCTCAAAGATATTGAGTACAATATCTTTCCTTGAGTCATCATTAAAGATTCTTTCCTTAAAATAAATGTCACAGTGTGGAGGTTCTGTCACTATGGCTCCGATTGATCATGTGTCCTGACTGCTTGGCTACCTTTGGGTGTCTGGTTGGCGTGCATGGCTCTCACGTCATTGTTGAGTCCCACCCGGGCTCTTGTTGTGTGCCTTGCCACATTTGCTGTAGGTGGCAGGACACATGTGATACTTGTAATAAGTCCATGGATGCGCTTTGCCACATAAATAAGATTTCATCCCCATCTTGTCATCATGTCAAAGAACTGGTTGACCCATTTAAATAATGTTCCCTGACTTTATTAATAATAGTTTCATCAAATTATTGGAAATGACTTACATAAAGGGTCTCTTCACCACATTATACATATTCCACCATTCATCCAAATGCATGATAAACATACGGAATGGTGTTGCAATAAAAATTATGCTAAATCATCTTAAATGTAACAGGACTTTATTAATAAAATTAGCTTATTTCATTTTCAGATAAGCCCAGACAAAATAAGAAACTGTATAACAGCCTTTTTAGAGTTTGTTTGATAAAGAATGAGTAATTTCAATATTTTTATTGGTGTGTGCCTTTATCAGAGATTGATGAGATATACTGACTGTGTTTACTCCTAAGGTTTGTAAAAGGCTTCACTTTTTTCTTCTGTAAAATTTGTGTATGTTTCTGTTCTGTGTCCTGTTCTGTTTCTAAATGTGTTTTTTGTGGTGCTGTTACAACCAAATTTCCCCTTGTAGGACAAGTAAAGCCCCTGTGTGTACGAATTACCTCCAACTAGCGGTGCGCTCAGTGAATGCAAGCAACTGAGCAGTTTTCTCTGGCTTCTCGCCGTTATAACTTGTCATTACTAAGACTGAAGCCGTGGAGTAAATTGTCCAAGTTAAACAGAAGATAAAGTATTTGCTGTCCTGTGTCAAACATAACGCTAACATAAACTTTGTTTCATGTAATTAATTACCTGTCGAGCAGAAAGCCTGCAACCTCTTTGTCTGTCTTCAGGTTTGTGTCCCACATGAATAGTCTCCATCTGGTAAACGCTCCACCGATGTAGATTCTTGTTTAGTCCCGGATATTTCTTATTCTTTTCTGTGGTTTGGTTTCCTCCCTCTCACTGGGCAAACAGTATGGAGAGTCCTCCATTCAAATTGAAAACTATTATCCACGGTACTCTATGCCCGTTGCTCGTTTCTTCTTTTCACCTATCCCCCTCCCCCCGACATCACTGGCTAAAACGCGTAAAGCAAAGAAGTTTAACCCCTTTCAGCTAACGTATTTAAACATGGTGATGCAACATGGCAGCCTCAGATGGGGGGCGGTGCACCCTCTGTATCTATAAGCAACATATTCTAAGACACGAGAACGCTTTCATGATCATGCAATTGTGATTAGACCTTGGTAAAATACGTATTTATAAAAGCAGTGCATTATTTTTATTAATAAAAAGCCAAATTTGTTACTCATTGGACCTTTAAAGGATTATTCTATTATCATCCATAGAAAAGAGAGTTTGAATATGTAATCATAATCAAATGTTTAAATGTGGTGCAGCCTATACAAGACATCACTACCGTGATCTTGAAAACATAATTGTACTGAAGTGGCTTATAGAGTAAAGTATAGTAAAGTTATTTGGTAAAGAATTATTGATTTAGAGGCATTTTTGTGTCGGTTCAGTTCAATTTATTTACATTACACAAAATGACTGTTAATATCTTAAGTTACTTTGTAAGACAAGCATCTCAAAATACACGCATTTAAAAAGGATTAAGATTGAGTCCAATTAAATTGAATTCAGTTGAATTCATTGCAGTACAGTCCAGTTCAAATCTACATTCATATCCAATTTAATCCTAACTTTGTACAGTGTCCTCAGTCTTGCAAATCATCCACTTGACTTTAATCATTCAATAGACTAGCTTTAATGTATATTAAATGTATATTTTGACATCATGAGTGAACCGGATCTTTAATGTTTTATTGACTCGTGTGGGAGGAAAATATTAGTAAAATAATGTGACATTAGCCTAGAAAAACACAATGGTGCCTTTCCATATAAGCTGTTCTCTTTTTAAAGTGAAAAAGTCCATTTTGACTTCAGCAGTTTAACCCTTGATTTTAAAATGTTTTGATAAAATAGTTTTTGCACATATAAATATATTCTACTAATAGATTTGTCACCACAGGACTATCAGAACAGGTGGTAAAACGCAAATAGCTGGGCTGGACACATTTTACACACATTAATGGCAAGCTGTTGCATCCTAGCTCTGAATAGCTCCATTATTATGGGGCACATATACTCTCTGGGGTTACTTTTCTGTTGGATGCCAAGAAGAGCTTTTTTTTTTTTCATTTTGTTTCATCTCTGTTTTTTTATGCATCATACATTTCCTGTTCATTTCATATACCCCTTAAATGTAAAAACACACTTGGGCTGATGAAAGTTTGGGTCATATACAGCTTCCGTTGGTAAGTGAGTTACTAACCATAAAGACAAATAGCCGGCTGTGTGAGCAGATGCACTACAGAGGAATGGCACCGTGTTATCGGGTGTTTATTGGAACAAGAGAGAGAGAGAGAGAGCGAGAGAGAGAGAGAGAGAGAGAGAGAGAGAGAGAGAGAGAGAGAGAGAGAGAGAGAGAGATTGAAAGGGTGGGCCAGTTTCGAGCAATTCTGGGCTGTACAGCTCTTTAATCTTCATTTCAAGTCTATTCCCCAAATGGTGGTGATCAATAGGTGATTTCCCACTACAACAGCTCCAAACAAAAGCATTGTTTGAGCTTCTCTCTTCAAAAAGGCATCAGTAGGTGATGAGATTTTTACAGCATTTCACACTCAATAAGAACATCTGCAAGGTATTGTAAGCTTAATTGAGTATGCTAGAGATGGTGTTATATATCATAGTTTCAAACTGAATATAGTACATGAAAACGCAACTCATTAGCAGTTTCCAGGCATGAGACTCTAAAATA
Organism: Apricaphanius iberus; assembly: GCA_028564705.1. Lineage (NCBI taxonomy): Eukaryota > Metazoa > Chordata > Actinopteri > Cyprinodontiformes > Aphaniidae > Apricaphanius > Apricaphanius iberus. The sequence continues at coordinate 1,935,005 of JAPXFQ010002528.1, read as the reverse complement.
GAACAAAATAAATTAAATAAAACTACATATTTTAAATGTAAGACCTGTGAATGTTATATACCATACCACCAAGTTGTTCCCTGCGAATATCAACCATCCTACAAGTGTTTTGTGCTGCTTGAAATGTGCTTCCTTTCCACTGGCTGATCTCCCTCCTCGCTTCCACTGCACTCAAGAGCCTGCTTTGAGAGAAAAAGGAAATTGAGCTCCACTCAGACCTTCCACCTTTGCTGTTTGAATCACAAAGCCTTTCATCACCAGTCCTCGACAGCTCCACTGTTTGGAACATCAGGTTTAACAGATGCCCACATATGCTGCCTTGTTGCTCTGCTGTGAACATGTGTGATAAACTGAACCTGCCTTTCTAGATCAACAGCCAAATCATTCTGATTCCAGTTCATAAGGGAACTAATACTTCACAAATTCTCCTCTTCAAACTTTTTGTCAGATTTCTAATCCATTAAGGTCAGTGTTCATGATTTAGCAGAAAGAAAACAACTGGCCAAAAATGTCAACGATGCATCTTGCATAAAACTGACAATGTATTTCTGACACAAAGCATCAGATTGGCAAACATAGTGGTTGCAGGGTTAGGGAATGGTGCTACTTTGCAGCTTCAAAACCGGAGGGTTTGTCATAAATAATGAAACTAGAGAATCTGCTACATAAAGGAGAATCCTGAAGGAAAATTAATGTCAATCAGTTCATCACTGATCACAGCTCCGCACTGAATGGATTGAAAAGACAAAATTAACTTAAAAAAATATATTAAATGGAATACACAGGGTGATATGGCTTCAAATCAATATAATAATATATTGTGCAGTTCAACTCAATGAACCCCCCCCCCCCTCCAAATTATGTGTCCTATAGTCGCATAATGTGAATGAAATACTTATGGATTTTATAGGAGAGGGGTGTACATTTATTTTATTTTTTTCCCATAATAGTTTTTTTTTCAAACCATTAATGACTATATAGTTGGGGAGGAACTGTTAAAAGGTTTTTACCTTTTGAATATGTTTTTGAGTTCTCATTTATTTATATCACAAATTTTAGCATAAAAATCACCTTTACAATACAAACAGTAGGTACTCATAGCACATCCAATGAACTGCAACCAGCCTTTTAATTTAAGGTTTGATTAAATTGAGACATGATGACTGTTTAACATCTGTCACAAAGAGGTAGGCACACAGTAAGATGATAAAGTGACTAAGTGTGAATGAAATCAGTGATTTATTTAGTGTGCAGTCATATATTTTAAACTGAGAATTTTGGCATTTATATCTAAGCATGGGTAGGATCAGCCAGCAGCTTCTTCGAGCATGTGTGCTGTATCAGCATTCTGTACTCAGTGGGGTAAATATCTGCTCTCTCCAGCTGGACCTGGGCAGGCAGAGTGCGGTAGACAGACTGCTCCCACTATAGCACCGCTGTTCAATGAGAGGACTAAAAAGGATACAGGCTTCATGTCGGAGTCTTCAAAGGTTTCTAATAAAACCATGAAATGTCGCTTGATTTTTTGGTCACGTTTCTGAAAAAGAACCACAAGAGGCATCTAAAAACTTGCTAAATTTCTATGCTGACAACAATTTCCCCTTCTTGTTACAGACTGGATTGGGTTGAGTCACATGATTGTATGAAATCACACGACTCCACCCCATTGAGTACTACTGTCAGAGTGTTAAAGGAACATGAGCATTGCTAAACTTAAATACATCTTTTCATTTTTTAAACACCATATGTACTGACATTGGTAAAATGACACTGGTAACAGCCATACATTTCGGTGTAGGTAAATTTTAGTTTTATTGCCCAACCCTATGTTGGACATATAATTTTATAATCTATGCCTACGATACAGTTGCCTATTGAGGGCAATACTTTTTTGGGATCACAAACAATGAAGGAACCAAAACCTTCATGCAGTGAACCAAATGGTTGGAGGCTGCTCATTAATATAGATGGAGTTTTTATAGGAATGGTTGTTAGTCTAAATTATTCAGAGAGTTCAGGAAGACATATGTGCTGCTCCCCTTCAGTAGCATAGCTAACTGAAAACATAAATATCTGCTGTGAGACAGGTGAAGTGTTGCAGCATGCAGAGATGAGAAGAGGAATGGCACAGACTCATGATATTCCCAAATCATGAGCTGTAAGATTATCAACGGGGTAGAAACAGCTATATGCATTGGCTAAAACAACAATGTGGCTACATTTAAGAGACTACTGAAGTGTCCCCAAAGTGTGCTTGACATGCCATACAAATATCCTTTCCTGCATTTTTGCATGAGTACATATAATCAGAAAATGAAAGAGAATAGCTTTTAGAGGTTAGTTATCAGACAAACATAAAAAAACTAACCAACAGTATAATGGAATAAAAACAACTTGGGGGAACTGTTGTGGTTTAAAAATATATGATTATAGAACAGTCAGCTTAGGACATTTTTATTTTTAACTATAGGCTGTATCCCTGCCAAACTCAATTACTTACAATGCAAATGCTCAGCTTGCTCTTGCTCTGTGATAACTAAAAGATAAGTAAGATCAAGAACCAAACAAAGACTACTCAGAGATATTTTGTCAAACATAAAAATACTTACAGTCTCAATAGCCGCTTTAAGCTTTACTTTTAAAAATCAAAGTCCTTATACCTTAATTTTAGCTTCAGGTCCCTTGGGGAAATATCTGACTGAGCTGTCCACAACCAAAAGTTGAAGATTTCTGTTCTGTGCTCAAGGAAAAACGGCTACTGCTTCATTTTCTAGATTAGTTCTCGCAAATGTACAGTAATATTTAAGTAGTACTGGTTTGGACTGAAACCTAATCTGCTGTAAAGGCCATGACCTTTAAAAAATCTTGTTAATCCTCCTGAGAGATGGCCTAAGTTTTTGTTGTTTTTGTTCAGCATATCTATCTATCTATCTATCTATATATCTATCTATCTATCTATCTATCTATCTATCTATCTATCTATCTATCTATCTATCTATCTATCTATCTATCTATCTATCTATCTATCTATCTATCTATCTATCTATCTATCTATCTATCTATCTAGTCAGCCACCAACTGTGCAAGTTCTCCCATATCCCGTATTTTTGTCATAGATAGAGAACTGTGTACAACTTTGATAAACAGAATATAAAATGAAATAATCCAGAAAATTAGATAAATGTATCTGTATAATGGTATATAACGTAAGCATTCAGCCCCTACACCCAGACAACAATTCTGGCCCACACATACCTGTTAATTCTTCTTTAAGACAGTTTTATATCCTCCACTAGTTACCAGTATTAATGGCACCTGTTTGAACTCATGATCACTATAATAGACACCTGTCTACACCTTCAAATAGTCAGACTCCGTCTCCACCATGGCCAGGAACACAGACATGTCCAAGGACACCAGGGACAAGATTTTACACCTGCACAAAACAGGAATGAGCTAATCTACAATAGGTAAGCACCTTGGTGAAAAGAGATCAACTTGGAGCAATTACTAGAAAATGGATCAATGACAATATCCCGGGACTTGGGGCTCCATATAAGATTTCACTGTGTGGGATACACATGATCTTGAGAAAGGTAAGGAAGCAACCTAGAATTACATGGGGGGAACTGGTCAATGACCTGAAGAGAACTGGGATTACAGTAACAAAGGTTACTGTTGATAACAAACTATGTCATTATGGATTCAAATCCTGCCATGTCCCTGCTTAAACCAGCACATGTTCAGGCTTATCTAAAGTTTACTGGGGACCATCTGGAGAATACAGAGTAAGATTGGGAGAACATCATGTATTCAGATAAGATCAAAATAGAACACTTTGTTACAAATGGCATTTGTTCCAAGCTCCTTCTGTCTCCTACCACCTGCTCTGGTTCTAGGGGGCACACTAAAACAAAGCTGGTGAACCTAATAAACTTATCCAACCTTTTCCTCTTAAACTGAAAAAATTCATGACGGTAATACTGCATACTCTTCCCACATGAGCCTTGTCGTGCATTAGGAGGAAACCAGGACCTACTGCACCAGAGTAGGGTCTGACAATGGGTTCAACGATTTCATCTTGATACCTTATGGCAGTCAGAGCACCATTTCCTAGGCAGTAGAGGTCTGTGTGTCCCTCCATGGATATGCCTCCCCACACCATCACTGACCCACCACCAAACCTGTCAGGTTGAACGATGTTACAGGCAGCATAACGTTCTCCTCGTCTTCTCCAGACTCTTTCACGTTGTGGTATTATTCTACATATGTTTTAAACTTCTATTATTCAGAAGGTAAAAGTTTGTTTGATATAGTTTGCATGGTTGTAAAAAATATATTGTCTGTCAGTATCTGTTATTGGGATAAGCTTTTAAGTCATAAAACTCTTGGGTAAGTTTTATTGCAGGCTGTAAAAACAGGATGTCTGTATAGATAAGGATGGAGGCCAGGAAGCTGGGAGTGTTGCCATAAAACCATAATTCTCAGAATGAACTTTTGACCAAGAACTCAGAATGCTCATCTTATGACTGTATAATTCTCTGACAGCCAATAATGGTTAAGACACTGTATGGAAATGTTCTGATTGGAGGGAGAAGAAACGCCTAGAGTCCTGGCGAGGCCTGTTGTCTATAAAGTTGTGAAATGAAGATCATTCAATTGTCAGATCTCTTTAAATCTGGACCAGAGAAACTAGGGCGTCTTTCTCTGTAAACTGCAATTTGTTAATCTGTTCAAAATAAATGTTAAGAACTGGAAATTGGCTCCATTTTGTCTCTGCTTGAACATGCACTGAATTAATTTTAATAAATATTTAATTCAACAACGTCTATCACAGGTGCTCAGCGTGAACCTGCTCTGATCTGTAAAAAGTACAGGGCGCCAGTAGCGGACTTGCCCGGCGGACAATGACAAAGATGTTCTTCGAGGGATCTACTGGAGTCATTCCTCCAGTTTGGGGGTCACTGCCCCAACTACTCCGATTACCACGGGTACTACTGTCACCTTCACCTTCCAAGCCTTGTCTAGCTCTTCTCTGAGCCCTTGGTGTTTCTCAAGTTTCTCATGTTCCTTCTTCTTGATGTTACCATCACTTGGTATTGCCGCATCCACCACAATGGCTTTCCTCTGCTCTTTATCAACCACCACAATGTCTGGTTGGTTCGCCATTACCATCCTGTTTGTCTGGATCTGGAAGTCCCACAGGATCTTTGCTCGGTCACTCTCCACCACCTTTGGAGGTGTTTCCCACTTTGAATATGGGGTTTCTAGCCTATACTCCACACATATGTTTCTGCATACTATGCCAGCCACTTGCTTATGACACCCCATGTATGCTTTCTTTGCCAGCATTTTACACCATGCTGTTATGTGCTGGATTGTCTAAGATGCCTCTTTGCACAGCCTATGCCTTGGGTCTCACCTGGTGTGGTAGATTTGAGCATCTATCACTCTGGTGCTCAGAGCCTGCTCTTGTGCTGCCAGGATGAATGCCTCTGTGGTGTCCTGTACTCCGGCCCTATCTAGTCATTGGTAGCATTTCTTGAGATCAGCATCTTGACTTAGGTTCCAGTGGTACATCCCATGTAGGGGCTTGTCCTCCCATCATGGTTCCTCCTCCAGCACCATCTCATCTTGCCATTATCTCAGGCATTCACTGAGTATGTTGAAGCCTTGTTCTTGATGTACTCTTGGAGCTTTGAGGTTTCATTCTGGATAGTGGCTCCCACACTCATAAGTCCTCTGCCTCCTTCCTTTCGACTTGGGTACAGACTCAGGGTTCTGGATTTGGGATGAAACCCGAAATGCATGGTGAGGAGCTTTCGTGTCTTGACATCTGTGGTCTGTATCTCATCCTTTGGCCACCTTATTAGTCCTGCAGGGTATCTGATCACTGGCAGGAAATAACTGTTTATTGCCTTGGACTTGCTCTTCTCATTGAGCTGGCTCCTTAGGAATTACTTCACTCGTTGAAAGAACAGTCACCCAAGACTGCAAATCATGAAAGACAAATCTGTGCACTGCTTGGATTGATTACAAGAAAGCCTATGACTCAATGCCCCATACATGGATCAATGGATCCTTGAAGCTGTGCAACATCATCAGAAGTCTTACAGTGTTCATTTTGCTGTTCTGCATAGGAGTGAACCCCCTAGGCCAAATAATCAACAAGACTGGCTATGGATACTTCCTCAACAATGGGGCTACGATCCGCCACCTTCTCATTTTTTATTTTTATTTTATTTATTTTTTTACGTGTCCTGTCTAGCAGTTTGCCACTCAGAATTGGTGTCTGAGTACCAAGCCCAACAGATTTACTTTCCCAAGCAGAGTATTACATCTTTGCTGTATCACTCCACTTGATGTATATGTATTAAATAATCTTTATCAGTAATTACTGAGGGTTCAATTTCCTGAAGTCATGGACACGGAACCGAGAAAAGAAGGAAGAAAGGAAGAAGGTGAAGAAAAGAAACTGCACCAGCAGAGGCGCAAACTGACGACACAAGACAGGGAGGCAAACAAAGAACACAAGAAAACATCCCAGTCCTCCACCTCTGCCGGATGGCAGAGAAGCAGTAAAAAACAACAAAAAAAAAACAACGAACTGAACAGAACCACACCAATAGTTCAGATCCAGTAATAAAAATTAAGAATTACACATTCACTACACACAAGCATGGATTAATAAACACAATACTAATGTTTCTGTTAAGCTCCTGATAAAAGCTAACTAATGACAATAACCTCAACTCAAGATATGTCCGTCCACACCAATGTCCCCACACCTATGTGTGTGTGCGAGCATGCAGGTCTGAAAAAGGTTTCCCCATGCAAGTGATTGATAGCTGGTGTAAGGAACCGTCAATCCGTCCTACAGGAATCACAGACATGAAGGAGGCAGGAGAAGCATGCATCCAGAGTCCCACAGAGCGCAGGAGCCGCAGGTGGACCAGCGCAGGGCCGATCACCCACCAAGAGAGGAACAAATGGAAGACCCAGGGGAACACCAAGCAGCCCCAATGCTGGGGCCCCGAGAGATCGCAAGGACGAGCCCACGGGCTCCGCCGGAAACCGGCTACGCCAGGGCGGGCCCGGAACAGGACCCGGAGGCTAGAGATGCGCGTGTCGGATATTTTTCCAACTCGCGGGTCCCGCTTTTATGAAATTATTCGGCCCGCCCCAGTCCGCCCCGACCACTGTATCTATTTTTACAACCCGCCCCGCCCTGCTCCCGCAACCATTTAATAGACATACTAGGCACTGTAATTCAAATGTAAACAACCTTTATTTCAGCCTGAAAGTATTTGGAAACATCGCCGTGTAAACTGGCAACAACATATGATTATGAATATGAACGATAAATCACGTCACATTAATAACAAGAATGATACACATTTTAAACATTTACAAAGCAGCGTTTGTAATCTAGGCTAAACATTTTTTTATTTTAGATGTGTATAGGGCAGGCGAACTGCGCCTACGCTAAAGAATCACTGACATTTATTTATTTTTCTTTTTTATCACACGGAAATGTTCATTTAGCGTTTTTACGTTCACTGTGGAAAAAAAAAATGGCATCCACTGTACCGGGGTTTAATCTATTTCGCCTGGACTCCAGCACCTGGCCAGCAGAGCTGAATGTGCGCTCGCTTTATGCGCTTGTGGCTGGGATACAGAGAATCATTTTTGACACCTTGGCAAGCACAGGAAAGGCGATTGACTGCGACTCCCAGAAGCTGAGAATGTCCTCTCCGTCCCAGAAGAACTGGCCCTCAATGTAGCGCTGAACCTCGTCTCTCTCGGCAACGTCTTTACTATCATCCTCCCACTCACTAAACTCATCTCTTTTTCTTTTGACTCGCTGAGCTTCGTCAACTAAAAATAAAATATAACAATATTTAACCTTTTACACATACATTTGACCACAGTAGTGTCGGGGTTGAAAACTTTTACTCTTTACTACTTTTGCTGGATAAACTCCTTCGTCAATCAGAAACTGTTATCTGTATGTTTTAGAGGACCCGACGCTCCTCAGCGGAACCTTTTCAGAATAAAACTCAGAGACAGAGAGAAACAACACAATCACACAACAGAATTCTGTTTCATTGCGCACCTGAGTTCAGATGGAGCCAGACCAAAGTCTGACTGAATTCTTGACAGTGGAGCCTTCTTTTAATGAAGCACAACACAAAGGATTCATAGTTGGACACACCCAGTATTTTCACAGTTTAGACTCAGTAACCGACCGTCAATAATTCTTGTATCCGCCCTAAGGAGTGTTTTCTCCAAAAATGATTTACAGACACCCGCTTTTATGGGGGTCTTAACCTAAAACTATCTTTCTTCCTGTTTCTACACAACTGGGTAATTTCCTAAACACAACTTGGTATTTATGACTGTTGTAAAAGCCTGGTACTCATTTAAGACTGTTTCTACTTCAAACCCTGTTCTGGTACAATACGTCTCTGTGAAAACAAGTTGTCCTTCACTGTGAAATCAGCTTTGTTCCTTTCTGAAATAATAAGGCAGGTTATATGAAACTACATATAAAAATGTTTACCAACATATACATAAAGCAGATTATACAAGAATGTAAATAAAAGTGTTCACAAATATGTGGTATTCCTCAATTCCCTCTTTTCATTCGTTCTAACACGAATGAACCATTTTCTCTGAATGTCTTCTCCAGCGTTATCTTACATTTAAAACTAAAAATATAAATTCTGTAACTCATTTGAGAATGCAGAAAAAGTACCCTTCAAAAACTTTCAATTTAGTTACCTTAAAATATGAACCCTTGCATATGACACACTTAAAATGTAAATTCAAAAGTCGAACTTTAGGCTAAAAATTCAACATGTCAATAGCAAATACACTTAAACCTTAACCTTAAAATTATAATAAGAGAAAATGTAAATCCCTCAATTGTTGATATACCCTCTTTTAACCTAATCTAAGTCCCATATTTTAACTTACTCCATTAACTGGTAGCTGTAGCAATCCCCAGAAATAAACACACAGAATTAAAACCCAAAATGTAAATAGTAAGAATACGAATGTCTAAATGTGAAGACATAACTAAGTCTAACTTTTAATGTATGTTAATACTGTGGAGGAGTCCCCAGGGAAATACAACATAAATTAATACCCACAAGATAATGAGAAAACACAATTAAATATCTTTTCTGAAACGGATCAAACTTAGAGTGTTAAGAAGCCTGTGAAATAGAAGGTATTAAGAAACCTTTAAAAATGTAATCCTCGAGTCTATTTAGTCTTTCCTTTCCCTAATTCTGGCTGGTGGAATCTTTGTACTGGGGATCAATGGGACAGCCCAGGCCCCCATGGGAACTTTTGACCTTGAACTACAGCTCAGCTATTCTATCTTTCTATCTAGTAGACCCTCTTTGTTTATTAATGCAAACCTTAATACAACCTTAAAAACAACTGGAAATTAAGAAATCCTGAAAATTAACTGATTAAAAATTATTTAAGAAACCCTCTTAGGCAGTGTTAACAATCTGCACTTGTGAATAAAAATAGTTAAACAACCTGTAAAATGCAAGAAAATGGTTAAAAAGTCTATTCAGCCCGTAGATATATTTGTATCTTCTGTTCTTCTTTCTTGACTCTCGTTGTAGCCCACAATGGCACCTGGCAGCTGCGAGAGCGATGTACAGAGCTGATCAGTGTTCCAGTTTTACTCCCATATATGCAGATAACCACTCTCTGAAATGCCAATTACTTCATTAATTGAGCATTTCCCCCAATAAACACAAATGCACAGCTGGCCCCTCTTTGACCACTCCACCGATGTGGAGTGGTCAAAACCTGCTGTGAAGCTGATTGATGAGTTGTGATCCTCTTCTGTATATCCCTCTTTGAGATGGCAATTTCAATTGCCCATCTCCCCCATTGGCACATAGATCACACTGGATGATTAATATCAACACCCAAACAAATCTTCTGGGTGAGTTAGGCCCCGCCGCCTGTGGCTTCAGCTTCCGTTTCAGCTTGGTCAAAACCTTCTTGACCCTCTGTAGGTAGATTCCTGCTGATCCTCGACCAGGTTCGTCGTTGCCGTGGAGCTGCACTTCGTGTGTGTTCCCAGCTGTCATCTGGAACTGGCTGAACCACTTGGACTCCTCACGCCTTCGTCCCAAAGGGTCGTGGAGCTGTACCTTGGACCCCTTCAGCAGCTGTAGTAAGCCGCCGCACCTCTGAGACCAGAGGAGACTGTGTGCTCCTCACGTGTTGTTGAATCCTGGGGGCATAAGCTTGTAAACATCTAAAAAATGACAGTTTTTGATCCGGTCTTGTGATCACTCTTGATGATCATCAAAACAATTTAGAGGGCCTTTCGACAATAAGCCCCGACTGCGCAGTCATGTTAGCCAATTTTGATCTTAAATTAAGATGCAGACGTACAAGTGAATACCAAAAGAAATCTGCAACCCTGACCGAAGTCATCATGTATGTAATCAATCATCCCCTATCCGCTTAACCCAGACAGATCTAAAAAAAAAAATTCCCATCACAGTACTAACAGTAGGTAAAAATTGTCCTCAAACCTGGCCTCATAAAATTTAATTCGAACTGCAATTTATTAAAAATTGGTCAACCTACTTATAATTTTGCATAATCACGTTAAATCCCAAATATGTTTAAATCCTGCAACCATACATTATCAATTTGCTAAAAATTAAGTCCTAAATTGTGTATTGCCCTGAACCAATCTGCTACACAGACTTGGTTTGCCTGTCATAGTCATCCCCTATTTAAATCCCATTTATTTTTGATTAAAAGATTTTGCTTTATATCCGGTGGGTCATTAAGTTAAAAAAAGTCATAATCTGAAAACAAACATTAGCCTAGAATGTTGGTAACTGTATTAAATCTTTGCTATATCATATTCCCCTATTAATAATACTTTGACATTGTACTATAATGTTTGTTTTTCTCCTTTCTGTGTCCTGAGTACCCCTGCAGAATGTGTTGTCCAATTAGAGATTAGTTTCTGCCAGTTACCTCAGCCTTCCTTCTTATGTAGCATCCATGTTGATAGAAGCAGTAAATACCAACATGACCAAGTATGTCATTTTAATAACATAACAATACAAATGCACCATCTAAAATGCAAAAAATAAACTATTATCTAACATTGAAATATAAGGTAAAAGTTAGTTCCCGATTCCTTGTTCTTTCATTGGACATCCACTCCTTTTCAATCTAATCCAACTGTATTGTGCTGAGAAATTATTTCACCCATCTAAATAAAAAAATAATCCCTGGGGAAAGAACAAATCCATGTTATTTTGGTGCAACACCGTTGTTATTCCTGAAAACTAAACAAAAACACCTCCCTCATTGATGGATTTAAAAGCAAGAGCAGGCTCAAGAGTTTACTTTTTGTCTACAGTTCAACTGATTACTATCCATTTGCTTGTTCAACCAAATTGATTCTTTTATTTACTTATTTTATTTATCAAGTTTAAGACACTTATGTCTGTTTTACTATGTCTCTTTTTAAATGTTATCAATTATTCTATTATCCATTTCAGCTTTTTAATTATCTTAAACCGTTAAGCACTTTGATTCATTCTTTCTGCTAGAAATCAAATAAAATTCTGACTTACTTTTGATTTAGCTGTGCCATTACAATATATCCTATCTTAAATTTAGTACATCCCTGTGGATGAAACGTAAAAATAAGGATATCATTTAAGTAACTGTCTGTTACAGTTGTGTATTAATAAGGAATGTATCCTTTGGATTCCTTAGGTGTTGAATTTGCTATGTAAATAAAAAAAAAAATTTCTCTCTCACCAGCCAGCAACCCCATGCTATAGGCCCAGTTCTTCCTTCCACCCAACTGTCCAAATTTTGTTCCCGGTAAATGGTGGTGTCTAACCTGGAGATAATTCTGGGGAAGGCACGGGGGTTTCAGAGTTCAAGCAACCAGGGCCACCTTCGATCAGAAAAACAGAAACTCTTGTGGTTAGTTCAGCAACAGTGACATTGAATTAGCAGCCTTTGATCGTCACTTCTTCAGCAGAAATTGTCCATTTTACACCAGCCAAGTGGATTCACACATATTGTCCTTTAAAGTTCAGTTCAGCATGAGGAAATGTGCTCTTTTTTGAGGGTGCCCCCTGCTTCACCCCTGAAAATATTCAGTCACTGGTGCCCCCCTGGTTTGGGAGCAGAGCACAAGACAGAAGAACTTCTGCGCTGGTTGTATCGATTTTTCTTTCTTTGGCAGTTATGGCGGGCGCCTGGCACTATCCGTCATAAGCCCACACAACCCCTCCCATCACATCTCCCCAGGAACATAAATTACATCTCAAGAATGTTATCTGAGGGGTCTCTGTTGGCGGGATGGGAAAGAGAGAAAGAGAGAAAAAATATATAATTAGAGGAAGAAAAAGACAGACAGAGAGTCGATCCTCTCAGCCTATTCAAATCAAGTTTTATTTAAACTTTTTATTTTCATGTTCATTAGTCTCCTTCCTCGAATGCTGAATTTAAATATCTTTCCCACTCAGACTGCCTATGTGGGCTCTATTTTACTTTTATTTTAATCAGTTATACTAGTAATAATTTCTTCAGTATTAGTTCTGGTAAAAATATACTAATTAATAGGTTTGCTCTCTCCAACAGGAATGATCATTAATCCTTATATGTCTAATTAAACTGTTGTTCTAATTCTTCCCCTGCTTATTTTAATTAATGCTTCCTTCATTTTTTCATCCAATTTATATTCTATACTTTATCAATGCAATGCCTTTCTCTATTTTGTCAATTTGATAAATGTCTCTTTCATCTCATGTGTAAATTAAATATTTATAAAGATTGACCATCGCAATATTTTATCAACACACTTAGTTCTTTTTTAGTGATTTAACCATTTTATATTTATTTCAAATAAAAATCTGTTTGCTTTTCAATCCGTCCTTCATAAATGTTGCTTGTGTTTTTATTTTGTGTTAGCCAGACTAAATCCTGTTTCTTTTCAGCGGGTTCAGACACATCGTGAGCAGCGTCCTTTAAAGTTACTTTAGTATCCATTGAAAAGTCCTTCTTTTCAATTGAGACTGATTTAAAAGTTATCAAATATTTATCTGAATACTATTCCTTAATCCCTTCTTTATCAAACTTCTATTTTTTTAAAATAAAATATTAAATCTGAATTGAACAAGAAAAATCCACATTTATTTAAGTTTGACAAGGTAGCTGTTTGCGTAATTATTTAATCTCTTATGAGTTACTCCTGGTCGTTTTCAAGAGGCGTTTCCAACCTTAAAACGCTCCTCCGAGCTGTTTTTTTTCTTCTTTTGTATCTATTTTTTCATTCACAATTGATCTTAAGAGTGAATGCCCCAAGCCGAAGCTTAGTAAAGTTAAAAGGATTTATAAACTGATGTTTAGCTTCTCATCATTTTATTTTTATTCAGAGATTTATCAAAAAACCAAGAGTCTTGAACAGAATCCGCTCGCTGCGAGCTCTCCCACTAATTCAACGCAGCCTATATTCGGTAAATAGAGAACTCCACACCTCAATTTCAATTCTTATCAGCGTAATTCACACCACCTTTTCCAGATTTTAATGTGGCACAAAAGTAGACGTTTCCGTCACAAATTCAGCACGGACTGAAACGCGTACCCATCATCAGTTCCGCATTTGGAACAACGAATATTCTACTATGACTGTCCCAGACAAAATAAATGATAAATACAGAACACAAAGCACTAACTTTTAGATTGTATTAAATTATTTTACCGCTGAGGTTCAGACCAATCTGCCACAAATCTCGTAGTCTGGCTTGAGTGATTTCCCGGTGCCGACTCCGGAAAACAACTCCGCAGACTCGGACAGACGGCACAAACCCCCTATAACCATTAATTTATTTATTAAAGCATATACTTAAAGCCTGTTTATTTCATCCATGCTTTTAAGCTCAAAATTATGAAAACCTTGCTGTGAGCACCGACGTTCTCCCCACCGAGCTGGGTCAAAAATGTAAACACCTCCGTTCTCCCCACGGGAAAAAAGCTTCCACTTCGATGGCCTGTTCTAAAATGTTTATATCTATATATTATAGAGTGTTTAATTTCACTTATCCATTCATATATTCTTAGATAATAGTTTATACTCGAGTTTTTACTAATGATAGTTCAGCTCACCTCTCAACTTCCTGTTTACTCCAAAAAATAACTGCTGCACTTGTCAATCTTATTTCAACTTACTCAGTACTCATATACACACACACTAACCTCTTTCATTTCCGGAGACGGACCAGCTCACACCAAATTCTGTTCACGGAGCTCACCCGTGCGTCAGACCTACGCAGACTTGCGCGGAAATCCGTTCCCAACAGGAAGGTCGCACAGAACCTTTTTCTGCAAATCTTTTCGTTTCTCACTGTGCCTTTCAGTCAAGGATGCCTCCTCAGACTTAGGATCGCCCACATCCGGAGCTCTGGGTCCGCTCTTACTCCGCTTCCAATCAAACAATCAACAAATCAACCTTAAATGGACAACTTCAAATCAATCAATACGGCCTACTCACACGCTATCTCTCTGTCCCGGAGAAACATCCCTCTTCAAGCCGCGCATTCTCCACCATTTGTCGGGTTTGAAAACTTTTACTCTTTACTACTTTTGCTGGATAAACTCCTTCGTCAATCAGAAACTGTTATCTGTATGTTTTAGAGGACCCGACGCTCCTCAGCGGAACCTTTTCAGAATAAAACTCAGAGACAGAGAGAAACAACACAATCACACAACAGAATTCTGTTTCATTGCGCACCTGAGTTCAGACTGAATTCTTGACAGTGGAGCCTTCTTTTAATGAAGCACAACACAAAAGGATTCATAGTTGGACACACCCAGTATTTTCACAGTTTAGACTCAGTAACCGACCGTCAATAATTCTTGTATCCGCCCTAAGGAGTGTTTTCTCCAAAAATGATTTACAGACACCCGCTTTTATGGGGGTCTTAACCTAAACTATCTTTCTTCCTGTTTCTACACAACTGGGTAATTTCCTAAACACAACTTGGTATTTATGACTGTTGTAAAAGCCTGGTACTCATTTAAGACTGTTTCTACTTCAAACCCTGTTCTGGTACAATACGTCTCTGTGAAAACAAGTTGTCCTTCACTGTGAAACCAGCTTTGTTCCTTTCTGAAATAATAAGGCAGGTTATATGAAACTACATATAAAAATGTTTACCAACATATACATAAAGCAGATTATACAAGAATGTAAATAAAAGTGTTCACAAATATGTGGTATTCCTCAGTAGCTAAAACGTAAGATATTATTAGCTATTTTTGTTGTGACTGGCAGCGGAAGCTGCTTGACGCTTTCGTGACTTGTCACGTGACGTAACCTTATCAACGAACTTAATAAAATATAAAAATAGATATTCCCAAATATTTAATATGGGCTATAGGGAATTACACGCAACATACATGGATTTTTTATTTAATTTTGTTTTTAATGACCCGCCCCAACCCGCCCCGCAAATAAAGTGACAATTTATTTACCCGCCCCAACCCGACCCGCGGGTTACCCGCGGGGTCCGCGGGTTACAAGACGACCCGCGCATCACTACCGGAGGCCACGGGGATCAGGGGCACCCCGCCCCCCAGCAGGGCCCCGACCAGGGACCCACCGAGAGGGGTCCCCTGCCGCCGCCGCCGGGCAGGAGGCGCCTGCAGCCGATCGACGGACAATACACGCCGCCGCCACCCCGGACCAATACCCACCGCCAACAACCTGGCCCCCCCCACACACCCATACGCCAGGGAGCCACAGTAAAGCCACAGCGGATGTACGCCCTCCCCAGGCCGCGCCCAGCCAGCATCTGGACATCCAGATCTACCAGCTCCCGGGTCCAGATCCCGTCCCATGCAGAGGGCCAAGTTCTGGGGCCCAGCCAATACCGGACAGCCCCCCCAGATGAACTGACCAGGCATTAGAACTCATGGAACTGGTAGGAGCTTGGGCGCCGGGCGTTCGGGAGAACGCCTGTGCTAGATGGGGCCTCCCCGTCAACAAGAGAGGCCAACCCCCCCAGGCCGACACCCTCCAGCCCTGCTACTACCGCCCAATGGCCGGGAGGCAACCGAACCCAGCATATCCCCACCGGCCCACACCCCACCACCCGGTCAGTCAACCGCGGAGGCCGACCAGCACCGGTCAAAGGGCCCCCACACCAGCACCCCGCAGAGTGCTTGGACCAAGACCCAGGAGCCATGTCCAGTGCCATTTTGACTGATCGGGCCCAGAGATGCCGGCCACCCGCCGCAGCCACCTGCTGACACCCCGACGCGCAGGCGTAGCAAAGGGCCATCGGGGATCCAGCGACAAGAACCAGCCCAGGGAGATGGAAAAGGCAGCAGCGCCCACCGACCACCGGCCGACCACAGCCCCCCCCCAGCCGGCACCGGCGACAGCAGTCCCCCCACCGGCCAAGCCCCGGCCAGGGCCACAGGCCGGGGGGCACGCCGCCCCAGAGCCCCAGGCCAGACCCCCCCCAGAGCAGCACAGCACCAGGCCAGTAACCAGTGTCCGCCAGCACGACCCCCCAAAGGCGCCGCATGCAGCCACTAGGAGCCACACAAAGCCCCCAAAGTCCCACCCCAGGCGAGATACACGGCACCTACCGCCCCAACCGCGAGCGGACCCAACCCCGAGGACCCCTAGCAGTAACCACCAACCCTTAAACTCCACATCGGCAATCGTGTCCCACAGAACAAAATCAAGGGCCCGACCCCACTAGGTGATGGAACTGATCAAGGGTGACCAGAAAGATTGATCAGATGTGGAGGCAGATGCCGTTTCTAGACCAATGTAATCCAGAAGGAGATCTCTATATTGATTAATATTCAGAATATTTTTATTTTTCCAGTTCAAGAGGATATTTTTCTTAGCGATGCATATGGCAATGTGAACTAATTGCATAGACTTTGTATCCATGGTAACTTCATCTAAATTTCCCAGCAAGCAAACTGTGGGAGAAGGTGTGATATTACATTTCAGACACTTTGATAGGTCTTCACATATCTGGTACCAATATTTATTGACAGATGGGCAGAACCAAAGATCATGAGTATAATTGTCTGGTAGATTGCTTGTACATTGTAAACAGGTATTAGATGGCGTAAAACCCATCTTGAACATCCATTGGCCTGTATAATGCACTCTATGAAGGATTTTATTGTATTTATCGTAGATAAGGATTTTTAAGAGATTTAAAGGTTCTTAAGGAAATCTGAGACCACAGGTTTCGGTCAAATGAGATGGACAAGTCCATCTCCCATTTTGAAATAGGAAGGGCTATTGATTCATCTATTCTATTTAATGTTTTGTATATTTTCGATAGCAGTTTGGGAGGGTTAAGATTAAGAAAGTCTAAAAGTTTTCCTGGAATTTGTACATCAACTGTATTGAGCCTAAATTTATTTTTTATAATTGATTTAATTTGTTGATATTCTAAGAATTTATTCTTGTTAATTCCGTATTGTGTAACCAATGTATTAAATGGGATAAAGTCTGTTCCATCAAACATATGCTCCAGGTATTCAATTCCTTTACAACTCCAGTTTGGAAAGTTGATCATGCATTTTTTTTGTAAGACATCCGGGTTGTTCCAGATGGGTGTATGCCTGCATGGGACTAGTAAGGTCTCTGTCTTTTAAGAAATTCACACCAAGCTCTCAGAGAGGAGCTGATACTAATACTTTTAAAACATTCATTTTGTTTTATATTTGAGCTAATAAATGGTAGATCTGAAAGTTTTATCTTATTGCATAGTGTCTGTTCAACATCTACCCAGCACTCATCGATATAACTGTGTTTTACCCGCCACCTTCTCTATATGGGTGACAACAAGCTGTATGCTGAGAGCGAACGGGACATACACTCCCTGATCCACACTACCAGGATCTACAGCAATGACATTGGGATGTCATTTGAACCTAACAAATGTAGTAAAATGGTCACAAGGCGAAGTAAGGTAATCCACACTGAAGATTGCAGGCCTCTGGTAAAGAACCCAAGCCTTTTAACAGTAACATGACATCTTTCAGTGGGGAACTATTACCAGTAATGACCTCACAGAACCATTACTTTAATAACAGTCTTTTACATAACGGGTTTTCAGATTAAAAAAGAAAATGGGAGCAATTCAATTTAATGCCAATTTAAATTGAATTACTCACAAGCAAAGCTTCAAGAAATGTACATCTATAAGCATACAAATAACATAAATAAAACCAAACAAATAAAAATCCAGGAAAGGTCAACTGTCTTCTAGTTTTTGTTGGATAATGAGGATCTCCTATTTGTTTGTTCCACAAACATATGCACATTAACTGCACCAAATGGGTGTTTGATAGAATATTTATCTTTCCTCAACAGGCTTCTATTACACTGTCATGCTGTTTGTTAAAATTGTTGGAGGAGCAGGAATGGAGAGCTATTATGCATAATGAGTTTCTTCCGGACTGATTTAAATGTTTGCTGTAGCTATGTAGTTACTGAATCTCAATTATCAGATTCTAGTACAGAAAAAATATTACAAGATGGTTTGATGAAGCGTGTCTATAAAGCCTATAGCTACTTGGGAATAATAACAGCTAAATTCTTGTACATACATTATGTATGCTAAAACACAACATGACATCCTAAGATGCACAGGCCATTTTAACAATGACAAATATGAAGATAGTTGGTGTTGTACAAACAAATTGAACAATACTTCATGAAAATAACCATTTGGATTGTGCATAAACTTTCAATGGCTGTCTAAATGGAATTATTGTGCTGTAAGTAATTGTAAACTAACTGTAATACTGGCTCCTTTGATCTGCAAAAATTTCAAGAGTTTTGAGCAATTTAATTAGTTACTCAATTTAGTAATTAATAAATTCAGCGCCATATTGAACACTGACCTGGGTTGGATTTGAAAAAAAAAATGGGTTTATGCCTTTGAGATTGTCTTAATACAATCAAATATGGGTCAAATTTAGGCAAAAAAGTCAGATTTGATGCTATTTTCCCCACAGTGTGAACATAGCCTAAATACAGTATGTGATTTGTGAAAAAGCAGATGGGGGAATTTTTTTTTGGTACTTTTTATTCACAAAAACGTCATGAATATGTAACACAATTAGAATGGTAGGATGGACAGACACATTTGGGACTCATTTATAGCAATCTAAATGCTATGGATCGTAGTTTATCATGCCTGAAAGAATAAAATCACAGATACTAGGTTGGCTAAGCTCTACATTTGAGCCTAGATGAAGAACTCTATCATCGGTGGAAGCTCAGAGCAAAGCTGATGGACCTCATCAGCTTTACTCTATACAAGCTTCCAATTGTTTGGTTGTTTAACATAATATGAAAATTCCTAACAAATATGGTATGCTATATAGGATTAACAGTTGTGTAGGATGCAGAACTTTAACTTCGGATCACTCCATTGGTATCTTATAAAAAATCTGATTTTATTGCTAGTTATCAGGGCTAAGAAGTAATGCATCATTTACAGCATACTAGAAAGAAGTCACAGTGATACATTCATTTAAAAATGATTATATTTGTCTTTTCCTACTCAGAGTTAAAAGGGTAGATAGTGCCTATCCACAGCAGTCACTTGAAAGAAACAGGAAACTATCATACCTATTATGCAATCCTGTAGTATGTATAGGATAAAAATCTCTCTCTGTTTCTTGGTTTTTGCTTACATTTTGTGGATGAGTGATTCAGTTTTCCGACTAAACCCAATTGTTTGAGTCACAGCAGATTATGTGTGGAATAAGAGACAAATATTTGTATACTTTTTTGTAAGCTGACTCAAATTTCAAGCACATATGCCAAACATATTTAAAGTACCTGTTTAATCAGCCTATTGTCATTGATCTTTTCATAGAAGAAATTACAATATTTTTGGTTTTGAAAGCATTCAAGTAACAAAATCAAGATTTATGTCTTTTGAAAGTCCTTCTTTCTGTAGGTATTTTGAAGTTTTGATTCATGATGAGTGGATTAGAAAAAAAAGAAAAATCATTTTCTAGAATCTTATTTGCTATACTGATGGAAGTTATACAATATAGTACTGCACATACTGCTGATTTGCTAATTGTGCAGTGGAGTTACTTAAAGTAGAACACAGAAGGCTAATGATGGTCCTTTATCAGTTATCACCCAGGTGGCATTTTCAAGCCAACTATAAATTCACTATAAAGATAGCTTTAGTAGATCTATTTTTCATTTAGACTGGCTCATAATTCTGTCAATTTTTATAGATGGTTTGATATTTTCTCCATCCACAGAAAACTCCTGCTGCAGGTGCAGCTAACAGTATTGATCTAGCATTAAACTGAGGTTAAGGCTGTAGCTTCCCTGATGACTGGTGAAGCTCTCGGTGCAAATCACACACAGCGTTGTAATTCCACAATGTATTTAACTGGTGCCAAGGTTTTCTGACAGTTTTTACACAGCTCCATGTTAAAACAGAAACACACTGAGAAAATGTCAAAGTTCAATTTTTAAATATTCTTTGACTTTGTAATTTGGTGTCTTTGACTAATGATGATGTCTATTTTATTCAACACCTTCTTAAATGGGCAACAGTAGCTCAGTGTTAAAGTAGTCGGCGCATGACCCAGAAAACATTGGGTTGATTCCAACTTTTGCCTGCTACATGCTGTTGTGTGAAGCACTTTCAAGACCTCTGGACTTGATAAAGCACTAAACAACTACAGGCCATCTACCATAGAAAACTATTTTTCGAATCTACTTTTGGAGATAACTTCTTTGTGGTGTTAATATTTATATGGAATTAATGATTCAGCAGCATTGTAACATGGTCGTACATCTCTATATATTGTGTTGCTTTTTGCTAATGCAACATTTATAAAGAAGCAGTGACACAATATTAGCAAAACATTTTTTATTAGAAACATATTGTATAAAAATGAACATGCTTCACACATTTAGATTTTTTTTTCATATAGATAATTCATAAATATTCAGGCACTGTAACTTTTTAATATTTTTTTAATATGTCAGTACATAAAGCAAACATGGTCAATCTATTTTTATAACATACATTAACTTACCATTTAACTTCAATCAGCACTTACATATTCTATTTTGCAACACACACAGTGTTGTATAAAAAAAAGATCTGTGGCAAAAACAGTAAATTATTGATATTCACAAACACAAACAATCCCACAAACAATACTCGATCAAATAATGAGAAAACCCTTGCTGCATTATCCTAGACTTATTGAAGCTGAGTAAATCAGTTATTGAAATTTTTAGATTTTTTTTATTATCATTTGCAGAGGTTTTCCTTTTGAACACTATTCCTTTCTCTCAAACGGTTCTTGTGACATATGAGTTCTGACATGCAACGTACAGACTTTTGCATTGCTGAGGATAACATTTAATGAAACAAAGTCCAGATTTACTATTTATGACCAATACTTGGGACTGAAGACAGGAATGCAGTTTGCACATAAAAATAAATTGTTCAAGTTCAGTCCTGAATTATGCTTGAACAGAATACACTGAACACCATGACAGTGAAAAAAAAACAATGGCAGAAATAGTTGGCATGAGGCACAGAATGAAGGCACTGGCCCTTATTTATCAAGCAGACGCATCATTTAGTATCTGAAAATAGATTTTTTTTTTCAATTTGTGATCGCCAGATAGCAAAAATAAATAAGAATGGCTCTGAAATGCATATTGGGAGATCCTAGGACAAGGATTCTTTAATATATTTCCTAAAAGGCAGCCGGGCTGCTATCATTGCATCTACTTTTCCTATCATAAGTATACATATATTTTTAGATTTAATACATTTTTTCATGCTACTAACACATATTCTTAAGTATTTTTGTAGAATTTTATGTAATAGACCAACAAAAAATAGCATGCAATTGTGAAGTAGAATGTGTGTTGAGCAGTCTTTTTTTCTGTTAATCTAAAATAGAATCTTATCATAGATTACATATTATATGTAATCTAATAGGTAAATACCGTCCCCTTGTTTGTAATTAAATTTCACCATATAGGTCGTTTGCGAAGGCTTTAGAGGTTTGTTGGAGAGGAGTAGTGAACAAACAGCATCATTTATGTATAGGTCATCTATTTGACCTATCTGGATAAAGGCCGGATAGGTCGAATACAATTGTGGAGAAGTTTAAAGCAGGGTAAGGTTAGAAAACAGTCACCCTAAACTGATGGGCTGGGCAAGGAAAACATTATTCAGCTACTATCCACAGCTCATGTGAGCATACGTCTTGACAGGACAACTATTAGTCTTGTACTTCATAATTCTGGCCTTTACATAAGAGTGGCAAGTAGATAAACGGTGTTGAAGTCTTTAAGAAACACTGCAAACATAAGAAAAAAGGTGATCTGGTCAGTTGAGACCAAAGCTGAAGTTTCTAATCTAGAAGACCTCTAAACCACACAATGGACACGATGAAACATGGTGAATGTTTCATTATACTATGGTAATGCCTTTCTAGCAGAGAAAGGGAAGGTGGGTAGAGCTAAATGCAAAACAATAAATAAAATAAAAACCCTGGAAAGATAAGCAGCAAAAGACTTGGAACTGGGACAGAGGTTATTTAAACCTGAATACTGATGTTCACAGACACTTTGCTGGAAATCTACCTAAACTTGGGCTACTGCATTTTGCACCTAAGACTCAGTGTCTAGACATAAAGCATGTGTACAGCTGGTGGAAACACAAGGCAGAAGAAGACCTACAATTCTAAAAAGCATTGCTTCAGGGTCACTGACTCGAAATTTTTGCACTCGTGGGTTCCTCTTTTAAATGAAAATAAAAAAAATTATCTGTATCACAAATATGTGCAAGTTTTTTTATTTTTGTGTTGGTTTAGATTATTACGTACAATTTCACTAAAATACATTGTAGTGATAACATGACAACTTGTTCAGTTTAAATTTGCCATTCACAATGCCTCTTGAATTATTATATATCTAATTAAGGTTTATCTTTAGCTTTATTAAACAGAGCGGTTAAAAACTGAGCAAGTTTGTCTGAACAAGCTGAAGCAGCTAAAGAAAAGCGGCCCACCATCAACATCTGCACTAATCTACTTTAACATTCTCATTTTTGTGGATGAAAGATCTGAATATCTTTACATGTGTCCATCTAATGCAAACCATATTTGCCTTTTAAAATGCTATTGAAGATGTCACTCAGCACAGATTATTTTACGATTTATATTAATCAAAAATCAGGAAGACCTCAAAAGATTATGCAGCAAAAAAAACTACAAACTGTTTTGATGTTACCCTATGGATTCTCAGTCTCCTACCTATAACCCATTGTGCAAAGCAGTGATATGTTAAGGGTTCTTTTCATTATAAAACAACCATTTTGTTAAACTCTGCATTTAGGTACAGAGTACGGCCAGGGGTCCAAAATGAACTATTTCTGCTCTATTAAGATAAGATTGAATTAATATTTCTAAATGCAAAGAAAAATTCTGCACTGTATCTTTGACGTTGAAAGAAACAGAAATAGATGGTTCCTAATAACCTTGTTCTGTCAAAAAAAATAAGTGCTGGCTGATGTAAATTTTGAACAATCAGATATCTCCTTGACTCACCTACAGGTTCTCTCGGTGCAAGATAAATAAGGACCATTTAATTTATGCAGAAAATATGCATTATCAAGTCTGCTGACATGTACGAAAGCTGAAGGTAAAATTATCAGATGGCCTCTTGTTGAGTATGATTGCTTTTTTGTCCAGCAGAAGGTTACCAAACAGGTAACGGCTCAAAACAACATATTTACCGTGAATGAAAAATGTGACATTGTTGCATTCCAAAGACATTGAAAACACGGCACGGTACACGGGATGTTCCCATTAGCATGCTCTGGGACTGTACAGAAGGTTTCCCGACATGATTATGATGCCATCATTGTCATTATGAACATTTTACCAACAACTGGGCTGAGCCACTGCTTTATTTTCATGTCTTTCACATGTGGTTATTTCATGAAAAAATACTGAGTGTGCTGTAGTAAGGCATGTACAGTATGAAGAGAACTGCAGCTTTCAACTCCACTGATTATTTTAAATAAAAATACTAGGTTCATCTTGTCAATTGCTTTTGACAATAATTATAAGAAAGAAAAAAAAAACAGAACGCAACTCTGGTTTTGCAAAAATGAGATGTTTCAACCTTAAAGAGAACTGAAGTTTTGTGTGCTATAATCTTCGGAAGAAAAAATATACTATAAACTCCAGATGTTCCTCTCAGTGTGATTCGAAAACATCAATAATCAGCTCTCACTTTTGTCTCAAAGAGTGGGAGGACAATTTCTATGTATTCAACTTCTCTTACACCTCTCATCTCGATTCTGCAACATACTGATTCATTAATAACTTGGCATTCAAGCCTTATTCCCTAGAAAAATATGGCATTGCTTTTTGAGTGAGTAATTTCCATGATTCTTTCCCAGTCCTTTCCTATTGCAGCAGTGTGAAAGTCCTCCATCAAATTTCCTGTGATCGCCTAAAAAACCCCAGGTGAATCCTCTTCTTAGAGGCCTTTCCTCCTCTCTCACGGCTTATCTCCATCTTAGATGGCATGGTTGCTGTAACTTATGTATGTCTGCTTCGAGGCCAAAACTGTGAATGAGGATGCAGAGAAAAAACAAAGGGTTAAAATTTAAATGAATTGGGTGAGCCTCAAATAGGCGTGGGAGGGTAATCTTTAAAAATCCACAGTGTGGGAATACAGATTGATGCAAGGGTTCTATTTATAGATGACTTCATTAACCAAGCACAGGTGGAACTAATTCTAATAACATGGGTATTGATGTTAAACTGCATTTTTATTAAAAAAAGAAATTCCCATTAATGCAGAGCATTAAAATGTTAATATTTTAATTGGTAGAGCTGCTCAAGATTTAGGGTTTTTATGCAATATAACATGCAAACAAATTTTAGACCACAAAGTACTTAAATTAACCTGAGTGTAATAATTAGTTTTTTATATTTCATACAGATGTAACTTAGACCTGATTTATTAGTTTTACCGTGTTTGTTTTACATGTTACGCTGTGTGAAATATTATAAATGTAAACAAATCATGCTTTGTTTGTCTTTGAGAAAGTGAGAAACTTGAATACAAAAATGAAAAAAAAGCAGATATGATATAGCAACTTCAGCTATTTGGTGTGGAATTCTGCCATCGCAGGTAAGATAAGTGTGTCAAGTAGTGTGTCTGCAGGTTATAGGCAAGTGTGCCAGATCAACATAATTGACCATTTAAAAATAATTGTTTTATAGCAATTTTGAGGAGGAGAATGAAATGAACTGAACGTCACCCATGTTTCCCGAAAATGCAGACATAATCTGCAAAATATGAGGAAAAAATACTCATTTTACAGTTCAGGCCAACATTACTCACAACCCTGCAAGATTTAGATTAAATAGTATTTACACTAACAAAGAAAAAAGTATTTCTTAAACAAAGTTGCACAAGAATCTCTGAAAAGATAATAAAATAATATTAAAAAGGGAATATCAATTTTGAACAAAATGTTTGTTTAATTTTAAATACTTTTCAAAATATGACACAAACAAAAATGTATACTCTTCTCAATAAAGAATTAAAAAAACATTGTATGGCATCTGTCAAATATAAAGAACTATAAACAGTGGTTTGCATATATCCTCTTGCATTTGTGTAGGATTTATCTGTGTTAATAAGCTTCTATAATATTATGAAATTGGGCAGAATGTAACATGAATCATTTATGTATATTTTGTAATGATGTTCTGTGTTTTGAAGGTGTTAGCGTTTGCTGTGTATTTTGCTTTAGTGTTGTTTTGAGTTTTCCTGGACACTCTTGTAAATACAATAATACACTGCAAACGGTTATTCCAGTTTAAATAAATAGCAATATATAAAAAGACTATTTAAGCCATTGGATATGCAAAAAACAATTTCAATGAGAATATATATGTAAGAGTTTGCAAGATTTACCAAATTAGCTTTGTGTTTTGTAATTATCCAGTTTAATTATAAATGCATTTTAAGGACGCAATCAGCAGATCTCAGCATTAGCATTAAATGCAACAGTCATTCAAGTGCCAGTCTTTCACTGCATGCAAGATCTGTGAGTTATTTGAGCACCAAGCAAAGCATGCAGCAGTCAGTGAATTGGTACTTTGAAAAGTTAAATTACTTTGTGGTTAGAGAAATTGTTGTATTGGACACTGGACAGTATTAACCAATAAAAGCTCCTATAACTTATTTTATTTATTTAGGAATATTCCCTCAGTTTTAGAAAAATAATAATAATATGAAAGATCACTGATCCCTTAGCAAACTTTACAAAGTACAAAACGACCATACATAACTTCAGGTGTCATGCTTTATTGCATGTGTTTTATGTGCAAGTGTCAGTAGATGTACCATATTTTAAAAATAAACAGCCCTCAGTGAGCATGCTCAGTGATGGTAATCATACAATCAATATGCCAGTCTATCTACAACGGCCTTGACTGATTGAATATGTCAGAGGCTGCAAATCAGAATCAGGCAACAGCTAAGAGCCAGGGTGGGCACAAAACATCAAGAAAATATTTTTAATAGTAGACACTTTTCTGTTTTTGTTTCAGAGAATGTTGGTTGTGGAAATGGAAGGCGGTATTCTTGCCATTTCATCCAAAGCATCTAATCTTGGAGAAGCATTGATAAATGAAGCTTATTTGAATATTTATGTGCTGCAAGTCCAAGATAAAGAATAGATGGTCCATAAAGAATTGGACCTGGCAGACCCATCTGTCTTCTCTTGTTTCACTCTTATTGTTGTTGTTGTTTTATTACCACAAATTCCCTTTTTTTTGTCAGCGGGAAAACAAATTGCAGGGAAAAAATGGCTATTACTTGTCTCTTGCTTTCACTGAAAGTGGTGTCATGTGATGTTTTTAAAACATCATTCTCAAATATTGTCATTTCATGATTGTGTGTTGGTCACATACAGTGGGGGAAATAAATATTGAGCATGTTAATTTTTTTCTTAGTTAAAATATATTACTAACCGGATTATTGCCAATAAATCCATACAATGTATTGGTAACAACCCATTTAATCCACACGTTAAGAAATGAAAACACATTATTCTATATATTGGGTGTCATAAATAGGAATGACACTGGCACTGAGGAAAAAGAGTGGCAAAAAGTCACAGAAAGCCAAAAACTAACTTAAATTGATCAGTTTTTAGAAAGCAATGTTTATTCTTATTAAGGTCAGTTAATATCAGCTAGTTTGGTCCTAATCATATAATTAAGTTTATACTCAACAAATATCTCATCATGGGTTAAAGCAAACAGCCCTCTCAATAACGGTATTATTTCTTGTTGCAAAGTACCTTGCAAGATTTCCCACTGAGACTTAAAAAAAATAAAAAAAAATTGATCGTCTATAGCCAGTGAGCCTCAGAAATTCACCAAGACCTGGTATCAGCAAGTAGGCTATAGTCCTTTTTTTCATGGAAACAATTAGTAATGAAGTCTATTGCAATGGTCTTTATACTGTACATAAAATCATCACAAGACAACAGCTGAAAGAAAAACACGATGAAGCTTTTTTATTGCTAAACTTTTGACAGCTCAATAAACTTATGATGATAA
Source organism: Apricaphanius iberus (assembly GCA_028564705.1). Taxonomy (NCBI): domain Eukaryota; kingdom Metazoa; phylum Chordata; class Actinopteri; order Cyprinodontiformes; family Aphaniidae; genus Apricaphanius; species Apricaphanius iberus. The sequence goes on along the minus strand of JAPXFQ010002528.1, from coordinate 1,907,279 downwards.
ATAAAATAAGTAATTACATTTATATATGAGAAAAATGCTTAAATCTTTTGGGCCACTTTGGACTCAGCATATTTAGAGGAGAGATTGTTCTGCACATCATAAATCTGCTATTACAAAAACATATTTTTCGACTATGAAATGAAAAGATTTCAGTAGGCATGTTATAGTAAATATGTATTCCCTGTTTTTTTTCACTGTATTGTTTAATTGATGGAGTAATTTAGTTTAAATTATCTGTATGTGTGAATTACTTAGGCTGTTACCAACATGTGGTGTGAACCTCATGCAAATATCATAACCTTAGAAATATATTAACTGAGGAAGATTTTGACATCTTGAGTATTTCTTTCCACTCCTGTATTTGGGAGTGTGATTACTGGCTTGAGTCATTCAGGGTGCTGCACGTTAGCCATCAATCATTCAACACAATGTAGTAGCAAGCAAGTGTTTTACAGGTGTTGAACATTTAAAGAAATTAACTGAAAAAAATGTAACAAAATAAAAGGGCAAAACCATTAACTAATCTTATTACCTGGGAGTCTAAAGTCCCTCACAAGGCTCCCCTGCCTCAACACAGTCTGACACATAAGCACAAAAAGCAGTTGTTAGATTCACAGTTCAAAGTGGGGGGTGAGAGTCCTTGCCAGCAAATGGGCTCTATAATGGATAAGATGGAACAGCTCTGTTCTCAGACACACGCAAAAACTGGGCATGCAAGTGTGGGCACAGGCTTTGTCATCCTAGTACACATCACTATATACAATTCAACTTGTCGAAGCATAAAATCAGAACTCTCAGTCATCAGACCAATTGTGGGTGCTTGATTGGTTTCAAGCCTGTCCCCACACCGAGACTGCCTACTCATACAAATCATCTTAGTGACTGAAAGATCCTTTCTCACAACACGTCTTTGTAACCCTGTTAAAATAATAACACATGTGCAAAATCTCACACTTTCAAATTCAGAAGTCCTTTCTGAGTTAGCAAAAGTACGACCTGATCAGTCATTGATCAAGAATAATAAAGATAATGTGGTAAGGAAGACTAAAGCAAATAATGCTCCTATTTGTTGTTAATGGAAGGACAAAATCTTAAAATTGTATTGCATTTGTATTCAGCCCTTCTGAGTTAACAGGTTGTTGGACGAACATTTATTGCAATTATGCTTGAGTGTATTTTGTGACCTGCTCTGCACATCTTTGAAACACTTTGCAGAGAAGAATATTTGGTAATCGTTCTTAACTGGCTTTGACTAACCTATTCATAATTTTTTTATTTGTATTTGATTTATATATTTTACTTTTTTTTTTACCTTTGTTTGAATATGTATGCTTATAGGCCCTCAAACCAGCAGTTATCAAACCCCTATTAAAGAAGAACAACCTAGATAATACATTGATGCAGGACTATAGGCCAATTTCTAATCTCTCATTCATCAGTAAGATTATTAAAAAATATGTATTTCAACAGTTAACTACATTCCTGACAATAAACGACTCCTTAGATAATTTTCAGTCTGGTTTCCGTGCCCATCACAGCACTGAGACTCCCCTCATCAAAGTTTTCAATGACATCCTCATAAATACAGACAGCGGCAGAAACACAGTTATGGTTCTGTTGGATCTCAGTGCAGCGTTTGACACTGTTGATCATAAAATATTACAAGAACGACTGGAGACCTGGGTTGGACTCACTGGAACAGCACTTCAATGGTTTGAGTCTTACCTCAAGAATAGCAAGTTCTTTTTGTCCATCGGAAATTTCTCATCAAAAAAACAGAAATCACATGTTGGGTCCCCCAGGGCTCCATCCTGGGTCCCCTCCTATTCAATACTTACGTATATGCTTCCAGTAACCAAAATTATAGCAGCCAATAAGATTAGTAACCATAACTATGCAGACGACACTCAGCTATACATTACATTGTCACCAGGTGACTTTGATTCAATCCAAACCTTAAATTAATGCATTGAAGAAATCAATGACTGGGTGTCCCATAACTTTCTCCAGCTAAACAGAAACGAAACAGAAGTAATTATTTTTGGACCTAAGGAAGAACGATCAAGAGTCAGCACACAGCTTCAGCTAATACAACTAAAAACGACTCATCAGGCCCATAATCTAGTTGTAATAATGGACTCAGACCTGAACCTTCAGTGTCACATAAATGCAATAACAAGGTCGGCCTTGTATCACCTGAAGAACATATCTAGGATTAAAGGACTAATGTCACAGAAGGACCTTGAAAAACTGATCCATGCGTTGATCTTTAGCCGGATTGATTACTTCAACAGCATCCTCACAGGTCTACCTAAGAAGTTAATCAGACAGCTGCAGCTGATCCAGAATGCTGCTGCCCGTGTCCTCACTAGAACCAGGAAAATAGAACACATCACCCCAGTTCTTAAATCCCTACACTGGCTCCCTGTAGCTCAGAGAATAGACTTTAAAATACTCCTACTAGTTTATAAATCACTGAACGGTTTAGCAACAAAGTATGTTCGAGATATGTTGTAACTATACCCACCCAGCAGACCACTCAGGTCCTATAGCTCTAGCTTACTAAACATTTCTAGAATTAGAACTAAACCGGGAGAGGCAGCTTTCAGTTTCTATGCTCCACAAATCTGGAACAAACTTCCAGAAGAATGCAAAAATGCTGAATTGTTAGGCTCTTTTAAATCAAAGTTTAAAACTCTGCTATTCAGAGCTGCCTTTGAGTCCTAAATCGCATTTTTTGACCACTCTTTGTTTCTTGTGATGTGATTTTTATTTCTTATCCGATTGTAAATGGACTGAACTTATATAGCGCTTTTCTAGTCATACTGACCACTCAAAGCGCTTTACACTGAAGCCACATTCACCCATTCACACTCGCATTCATACCCCGACAGCCAACATGGCTCAGTAGGACGATGTTTTTGGGGTTAAGTGACTGACCCAGGGGCACATCGACATGTGACTGGAGGAAGCTGGAATCAAACCTACAACCCTCCAATTGCAAGCCAACTCTACTCTACCACTGAGCCACAATCGATTATGTTTTATCTGTTTTTAATCTATATTCTTTCATACAAATATAAATTTGTTCTTTACACCTCTTTTTATTCTTATGTTGTATTTGTTTTAAAATTTCATTCTCTCACATACATTTTATTTTTCATGCTTCATTTACTAAATGCATTTCTATTAGTAATGATCTTTTTTAATTTTCTTATTTTTAACATGTATTTGGTTTCTCTAACACTGAATCAAGTAAAGCACCTTGATTTGCTTTTGTGTTGAAAGTGTGCTATATAAATAAAATTGCTTTGTCTTGCCTCATTTTACATTTAACTTGCGGGTGGTACACTTGAGTTTCCCCACTGTGATGAAGGATATTTTTATTCTATTCTATTCTATTCTATTCTATTCTATTCTATTCTATTCCACTCTCTGCAACTCTCCAGTGTTACTTTTGGTGCTTGGCTGCTTTTCTTATAAATTACCATCTTGCAGTGCGTCATAAGATGTATAAAGCGTACTGTTTAATAATCTAAACTACCTTTTAACTCCACTTCTCTGCACGACTTTATGTTTAAGCTATTGGCTGTGTTTCTTGGTCTTTATGCTATTGCTTATTCTCTAATGTTCTCTAACAAACATCTGAGGCCTTTGCAGAGCAGCTATATTTTAGTGATATAGCTGATACATTCTATTTACCAATTTGGTGAACTCTGAAGATAATTGATTGCACTCAATTAATTGTGACACTGCACCAATACTAGCACTATGGTAGTACCCCAGTGCTAGTACTGTGGCACCGCAGTATAAAATTAGTAATTGTTGATCATGAGTTTAGGTGACACTGGAGGTTGTGTGTTGACTCCTGATTTTCCTTTTTCAAGTCCAAAATAATTACAGAATCCCCTGTACAGTAATTGAATGGTTTGAGTTTTACCTAAAGAACCAGGACTTATGTGTGTGAATTGCCAGCTTTTCATCAGAACATGCAGAATATATGTTTTGATGAAATGCCCCAGAGTTCTATCCTGAGACAATATTTAATATCTACAATATCAGTGCTCTCAAGTCTGACGCAATGAGCGTGAGACACACGCATTTCACCGACTTCCCACGCTCACATGCCCGACTTCCCACGCTCACATGCCCTTTGTACACGCTGATAAATGATTACCCTCTTGGCGCCACGTTGTTTTCTCTACAAGATGCGGCACTGAATAAAACGGCCGATTGTGTCAAATAGGTTGTCATATTTCAGTCAAACTCCACTCCACTGGTCGGTAGACATGTCATACGTCATCGCAGAGTCAAAAAAAGAATCGTTCTATACAAAATTTTCGCGCTTGATCGAATTGAATCAATTCCTGCATAGCGGATTTAGTGTGCGTCTGAGCTATTTTTAGTCAGATCGTTAGTGTAAACATCAGTGAGTATTTACATATATTAATGGGTAATGGCATCATCGAAGTTCACCCGCAAGTTTACCTGCAATGAGGTGTTGGATTTTCTCTTTGCTGACCCTGATTCTGAAGGGGAATATCTGCCTTTGGAACATGACAGAGATTCAATTAGTGATCGCGTTTCAGATGCGCCCCCAGTTTGCAGCTGGACAAAGGGAGAGTTTAGCCCAAGCACAAACTCCTTTGCCCGATGTGGATGGTGGGGACAATGTTTCACGGGGTCGGGGTGTTCATCTGAAAGTCAGCAGGCCTGTTTGTGGTGTGGGAAACGAGGCTGGAAATTACGCGGGGGTCCGGTCTTTTTACCGCTCCGGCCAGCTCGCTTCTTTGTCTTCTGACCGTGTGCCTCCCCGCAATCGTGGCGACAGAAACGTGGTGGAGCAGCTGTCTAAGGCCACGTCCACACTAAGCCGGATAATGCCTTAAACGTAAAAGTATTTGGTCTACACCCCCCTATCGTCCACACTAAGGCGGCTTTGTTTGTGGTCTGTGGCAGGATAAGTATTAGCCGGGTAAGAGAGCCGTCTAACTGTTATCTCAACGGCTAAATGAGCACGTCTGGACGCAACTTATCCTGTCCCCGGCTAAATCAGAGCAGCAACGTCAATCAAATGCTGCGTCCTAAATTGATGACGACAACAACGCAAAAGCATATAATGACACCAGCAAAGATGGAGCCGAGTCTCGCTATGCTACTTCTTCTTTTGCAAATTCAGACGTTTGCAAAGTTAACCCTAACCTACTTGTGGATGAGAAGGCGACACAGGAGGCGACACAGGAGGCGATCCAGGAGGCGCCGACAACGACATAGATTATACGCGTCAATCTGTGTTATTTTTGTTTTTCCCCCCGCATGCCCAGTACATGCATAGGTAGGCATTGGATTGCGCAATCATGGGACCTTAAACGGACCGTAAACGGGGCGTAAATGCTTGTTTTGAGTGGATAGCATTAGGCGTCTAACTCCCGGTATAACCTTATCGGCTTAGTGTGGACGTAGCCTAAGGTCACTGGAGATGTCAGACGAGGTCATAGTGTTTTTAGGACAGTTAGGGGAGGCAGAGGCACATCTGTGCCAGGCAGATCTGACCGTGCCACCCTCAGCAGGAGCAGAGGTGGTGGGAGCAGAGGTGGAGGGAGCAGAGGCAGTGTTGCGCTGGGGCGGGGCCCATGCACAGTTGTTTTGTGATATACATGTATATATATCATATAAATAATATATAGGGGCCCCATAAATGGAAATAGAGTTCCTAATGTATGTAGTAAATGGAAAATCGCTAGCCTACCCCTAACTGCATTTGTTTTGTTTCTGCCATTTATTAGTAATGATTTACACAGTTTGTTTACTACTTACTATTTACCTGAGGATTCAGTATTGTACAATATAGCATACAGAAGGTGAGGCACCTTTTGGGAAGAAAGAAGTGCTGCATTTTATAATCCAAACCTGTGACTTTTCATGAAAATTCTATAATCCAAGATGGCCACCACGTCAAATGACGTCATAATATGCAAATTAGATGGGGCAATTTAATCCCCATATAAACTTTGGTTCATCCTTAATATTTTTCTAATTTACAGAAAGTCTTTATCTCTTATCACTTTTAAGGTATAGCCTTTTGAAATTAAGATGTAATAATCAAACCTTTCAGAAAAAAAGCTCTGGCGCCTAGAGGGCACGTTACTATGAACAGTCAATGCCCACCACAGCTGTGTTGTTGTACAGCTCATCGTATAGCTGTCTTGAGTTAGCAAATCAGAACATAGAATTTCTAAACCAATCAGAAAACAAAATGTCTTGTTGCTATGCTCAAGACATGTCCCCCCCCCCCCCCGCGCATGCTCTACGATTTGCTGGCGGCAAAAGGGACGGGACGGGACCCCTGCCCCGTCTCAATCTCACTCCAAGCAATCTTGAACACTTGATAGCCCTGATCTACATACTGTGGCTAGCCAAGATTATAACAAAAAATAAGATTAACTACCATAACTATGCAGAATATATTCAATAACAATCAAGAGTTGGCACACAGCTTCAGTTAATACATCCAGAAACTACTGATCAAGCTCAAAATATTGGTATCCGAGTCCAGGCACGAGCGGCCACGGATCATGTGAACACAACCCATACTCTGGCCGTACTCAAGACAATAGAGGCGCTCCACACGGAAATGACGACACCGCCGGCCGAAATTACAGAATCACCTCGCGACCATAAAAATACTAAAACAACACGATTTAAGCATCCCACAGCAACACAGCAGATTATAAAATGGCGGGTTTACTACAACACTCACCCTGTAGATGGCTTCAGGTAGCAGCTGACCAGTAGACCGGTTTGTTTACATTCTAGGCTGTCGCTCATTTTATGACGTTGGTACTTCTCACTCCCTTGTTTGTTGGATAACTACAGACTTATTTGTATACCACCACCTGCTGTTTAGGTGTAGTAACCACTGGATTCAAGTACGGGTCAAATACGTGCCATCTGAACATAAGAAATTTGCATTTTCTCTGGCCGTATTCTGGCATGACCACACATGTGAAAACAGCCTTAGTCGGACTGATTACTGCAACAGTGTCTTCACAGGTCTGCCTAAAAACACTGATTCCCAATTAGAGCAGCGTTTGGGTAAAAGTAATAACAGTAGGATGTTTAAATGACTTTTTTATCTCTGTCAAGTAGGTAATATTTTTATCAGGGTTTGTTTTTTAAATAGTCTGTTGGCAACATAAATCAAAAGGTTACAGCGAGTGGTTTTTTTTAGAGTAAGGGAGGGAGCTGAATACAAACACAAATATCAAACTTTTTTTAATTTAACTTGTAAAAGAATCTTGACATCGATTTATCATTTTAATCTTACATCACAATTATGCAGTACTTTGTAGGTTAGAAAATATGAAAAGGTCAAATGGGTGTGGCTAATTTCCCAGCGTTACTTCTGCATTAGAATGTTTCATCATAAAATCAGCTTTTTACAGATATATTTGCCGTTTCTACGTCTTTACTCCAACAATGGGGTGTGCTACAAACCTTGTGTTTCCAGACTTTCACAGAGTTCAGATTTTGCCTCTCCATTTGGCCTCAGGCTTCCCTTGGGGTTGAACTTGTTGGACATGGTGGCTGCAGTGACCACTGCCTTCAGGCTGCGCTTGCGCTTGGGGACATTCTGCTCTGGATGAAAAAGAACCACATAGACCTTGGGCATGTAGAGCATTCCCAGGGAAACTGATGCACTGAGGCTGACAGATATTGTCAGCGTTGTTGTCTGGATATACATCTGTATAGTGATAGCAAAAGAGGAGGAAACAATATATTAGGTGAGAAGGTGAGTTTTAGAGGTAAATCTACGCAACTGAGTATTGACATTTTTTTGCATTTGCACAGGCTAGTTGGAAAATAATACAACATTTTTAATAGTGATCACTTTCATATAGTGCAGACATCACAACTCTAAAGTATAAAAGACATCTATGTACAGTTAAAATCCAATATTTATATATAACAGGGATCCCCAAATCCAGGCCTCAAGGGCCATTTTTCTACATGCTTTTGTTCTTTCCCTGGCTAAACACACCAGAATCAAATTATGGTTCATTAGCAGGTCTCTGCAGAACTGTGCCATGCTAAGGAAGAAGTTAGACAATTTAAATCAGTTGTGTTGGAGCAGAGACACATCTAAAATTGGTAGGGCACTGGTCATTGAGGCCTGGATTTGGAGACCACTGCTGTATAAAAACCAATTATTAACTTTTTTTTTCTTTACTTTGTCATTAAATTACACTAATGCTTAATGCTGGAATATTGAACAAGATTATATTTGACAATGTTTTATGACTTTTATCAAAGGCAGATTTAACATACACTAGGACATAAAAAGCCAGAAGATAGTTTCCAAATGCATGTAAAGATAAAGAACTTTAAAAGAAAACAATTAGAGTCTATGGCTATATTAACCTTTGTTACGTTTAAAAGAAAAAAGCAGTGGTGTTGAAGTGTTGGACTTTGAAAATACCATCTAAGCTGTGAAAAACTAAATTGGAAAAATAATTAAGCCAACATCTTAAGACTGTTGTCTTAAGACAGCTGAAAGTTAAAATTTGGACTCAAACAGATCTTCCAAGTAGAAAATGACTTATGACGTATTACCAAAAATGAGTTACAAAGTGTGTTAAGGATAATAATCAACATTTTTAGAGTGCCCATCAAAAAAACCCTGATCTTGAAAATTTGAGGATAGCGCTAAATCAGTGTAACCTACAAAAGTGACCCTATTATGCCAGTTCTGTCAGGAGGAATGGACCACTATTCAAGCAAATTATTATGATAAGCTAGTAGATGGATAACCAAGACATTACCCTGCAGTCTTCAGTTTTTCAGGGCAGTTCAATCTGAATTTGAATAAAGGTATTAAAAAATCTCTATTCTAATGTTGCCATTAAGCAAAACATTTTTGTGTTTCTATATGACAGGAAGTCATACAAGTTAACTAAGACAGAAAGAGGTCACATATGGAATTTTTTTTAAAAGTTTGTATGAATAATTTGAATCTGGAACAATTTTATAATTTCTTCAGAAATATGCTTTGGTGACTTATAGTTCCCTCAACGAATCTCTTCAGAAAAAGACGAAGAAATGGACAGCTAACTGGCCTCCTCTTACATTATTTCATTTCTAAAGTTAATGAACACAAGGAGATTAATGTACATGGAAACACAGCTGGGAGACATTCCTAAAAGAAAATAGCCTAGGGTTCGGTCTGATATTACATCTGGAGACATCACAAACAAGTTGTTTGACAAAGGAATGGCTGAAAGGGATGTCAGACCATACCACAACGGTAATTAATGATCTGTGTATGCAGGTCTAACATTTGTTACTCTATAAGGGTTGGGCTGATGAGGATGCCATCATGACTCAGAAAAGGCTGCCATTAACCACATTGCATGTAAGTCCAGCTTTAAGACTTGCAATCTGAAGGTCACATGGAACTGAATTTGTGCATTTGTTTATTGAGGGATTTTTTTTTCTTTCTATTAGTCATTTGCATGACATTCCATAATGGTATTTATTATACTTTAGCAAGACATTGGATTTGTCTTCAGTTATATGCTGATTGCATGTTTATATTTATATCTAATTAGCTATGCACTGTTTATTTATTTTATTTCATCCTGCTTCACAGAACTTTACAGATGTTTTAACTTCTGCTATGTCAGATCCATGAATTAATGTCTGTTGATGTAGCTGCAATTTATTTACAAAAAATATTCAAGTAACACATTTAATTACAATACTGTAAAAAAGGACTGACTTTAAATTAAAGTAAACCTAAACTAGTGGGCTATGATGCTTGATATTCCTGAAGGTAAATCTCAGTTTGGCTGAAACCCTGGTGTAATTAAGTTAAAATTAATTGAAAAAAGCCTAAGATGACACAGGAAGATGGAAGTGATAAATCCATGTTTTCCATCATACTACAAACAGCACATGAGCATTTTTTGGTGATAGAGGGCGAGTGTTGTAATCTCCCAAGAAGATTACTCTTGCCCCAGGGTGAGTTCGGAACAATATTGCCAGCCCTCTGGAGTAAAGAGTGAAGTCACTCTTTGAAGGGGGCCAAGACCCTTGTTCACTTTCATAGGACCTGCTGACATAAATCTTTCCGGGCAACCTCAAACGATGGTCAATCTGCTGCACGGGGACATTGAAGGTAAAGAGCTTGGAGCAGAAACCTATATAAAATTTCAGGGCTTCTTCAATGCATGCCTGATTTAGACTGACCCCATGTGCAAAGCATTTACAGGAAATAAGATTCAGTGGACCTTGCAAACTCTGAAATGTATTTGTCATGCCTAGGGTTTTTTGAAACCTGAAAAAATGTGAACCTTTTTAAAGAAAAAAAAATAACACATTGCTGGACTAAAACTTATCAATGCATGAAGAGCAAAACCAAATGGTTTGAATACAGCTATTCATTAAAAACAAATAGTACATCCTAATAATGACATGTAATATAAACAGGGATTTGCAAGTTTTCCTACCTGAACCATTCCCAAATTTGTCTCATCACAACAATAAGAATCACTGTATTTTACCTTCAGATATTAAATTATAGACACACACAAACTATTGCATAATTGTGAAATCGAAGAAAAATTTGTATGGTTTCAGAATTTTTCATAAAAATTCTAAAAAAGTGACATGCAGTTGTATTCAGACCTGTTTACTTTGATAGTCCTAAAAATACTACAGCCCTTGAAGCCAACAACTCAGAATAGTTGAGCAGCTGAGAAGTTAAAGTGCATGAGGAGTTTAGATGGAAAATCTAGCGAAGAATGAGCAAAGTTAATTTGTTTGTTAGAACAATAATATTCAACCAAAATATTGAAATTACGTGTTTTAGTGATGTTGTGCATCTCTGGTATAAATATATCTGATTTATGATAAAAAGAAATGTATTGGAGAACATATTTGAGCAAACACCATCATGAAGATTAAAAAACACACCAGATAAAGTTGCACCAGTTTAGCATAAGATTAATTTATAGAAAAAACTTCTCAACCATAAACAGTCCAGGATAGGAGGGCTTTAATCTGAGAAAAAGATAAGAGGCTCATGGTAACTCTGAATCGAGAGCAAAGATCCACATCTAATGTTAGATAATCTGGCAACAATACAACTATTAGGCATGCGTCCACAAATCTAGCCTTCAGGAATGATTGGTAAGAAGGAAGACATTCTTTAAAGAAGCCCTTAGGTTTGCAGTGGTAAACTACACTGATCATGCCATTTGCATTGTAAAATATAGTATTGGCACCATCATGCAGTGTTGATGCTTGTAAACTTATGTTCGTTGACTTTCGTTGAAAGAGGACTAAGTTCTAGGTATTTTGTAAAGAAAAAATGAGTTACAACTTCAGTCTTCAAATGTGTTAAAGCTGGTATTGCATACATCAAAATACTTTAATCTGTAACCCCCCCCCCCCCCCCTAAACAAATAAATAAATAAACTGGTTCCACCAAGTTTTGCCTCAAAGGGGCAGAATACACAAAATAAAACATTGTATATTCTTTCCTTTACACTTCATAATTATACAGTCTTGTTTTGTCTGTCTTTTGAACTTCCATTAAAATAGATTTCAATTATGGGTGTAATAAAATAAAATGTTAGAATGTTAAAAACATATGGCAACTTTTTAGGGGCCTGTTTCTACAATCTGTGTTCACTTTTGGTATACTTGGCACACACACATACAGTATATTCATACATTTGTGCATGCAAATAAACAATAGGTAATCTAACGGTTGCTGTTAGGGATGTTGTACTATAAATCCCATTCTACTTCTTCTCTGTGCTTTTTAGTGCATATCTGTGTTACACAGCCTCAGAATTAGTCCTCCTAAAAGGTAATGTATGATTCACTTTCAGCTGACAGCAACAATCAAGAACTACAGCAGTTATGTCCAATTTCACAACATTTATGCCTGTTTGCAAGAATGTAAGTTGATTGCTGACTCTGTTTTCCCACTCAGTGAATATTTATGGAAACACAAGTAAAGAAATCATATCCAAGGAAATTTGAGGTGAATAAATCGTCCTGACGATCCGGCTCTAAAAGCCTTGTAAACCCCTCAGTGGAGCTTACAGCCTATCAGCTTGTGATGAATGGTGGCAACATTATCAAACACAAGAGATTGCTTTTAAACAAAAACATAACTTAAGCAGGCATTTTCATCTCAATCAGGCGCAATAGACACATTAATGGTGTCTAAATGAAAAACTTCCATTCAACATGTGCAAATGCCTCCTCTGATTTTTTCTAAATTCAGAATATCTGCAATTTTGCACAGACCAAAAAGACAAATCTACTCTAAAAATAGTTTAAAAATTGGTTATTTATTTTATTGTTTTGTTGAATTTGAAACTGTACCTTTTCTGTTGACTGTGAAGTCCCAAAAAAGATGGGGATGAAGGCCAACCATACAATGCAGGTGGTATACATTGTGAAGCCAATGGGCTTTGCCTCGTTGAATGTCTCAGGAACTCCTCTTGTTTTGATTGCATAAACTGTGCAGGTAACCATCAAAAGCATGCTATAACCCAGCAGACAGATGAGAGACAGGTCTGATATGTCACATTTTAGTACACCTCTGGCCATTTCAGGATTGGCTGTACGTTGGTCCTCATAGTCGATGATGGCTTGTGATGGATCAACCCCAAACCAGATACACACTCCAAGAAGCTGCACTGATATCAAGCTGAATGTGATGACTAACTGAGAGGCTGGGGAGATGAATCGAGGAGCACTGACAGACATCTTTCCCTGCTCAAAAATCCTGTAGATCCGATTTGTCTTGGTTAGCAGTGCTGCATAGCTTATACTCATACCCAGCCCAAGAAAAATCCTACGCAGTGAGCATACAAACACATCCGGTGTCGAGATCATGAGGAAAGTTGTAGCATAGCACAAAAAGATACCTGTCAATAGAACATAACTAAGTTCTCGACCTGATGCCTTTACAATGGGTGTGTCATTGTAGCGAACAAATGTAGCAACCACAAGCAAAGTGGCAATGATGCCCAACACTGCAATCAGGACAGGGATGACTGCCCAAGGAGAGCTCCACTCCAGCTTGACAATGGGAATAGGGACACAGCCAGTGTGGTTCACATTGGGGCGTAAATCAAAGCGGCACATCTTGCAGGTGTAAGTATCTGCCTGATACTGGTAACCATCACAATTCTCACAGTGCCAACAACATGGAATCCCCTTCACTGTCTTCTTGCGCTGCCCGGGACGACAAGGCTGGCTGCAAATGGAGGATGGGACTTCTTGGGTTCCACCAGGCCACTGCAACTCATCAGTCTGGACAAAAGAAAAATAAAGGACATGGGCTTTATATAGCTACAATAAAGCTCTTGAGTTTTCATTCAACATGTTTAATTTTACCCCCACCCCTGTCTTAGTGACATATTCATCCCTCAGTGTTCTTTAAAGACCATCTCAATAAATAAAAAGCTTTTATTTCTGATTATTTTAATGATCATACAATGATAATATATATATATATATATATATATATATTTATATATATATATATATATATATATATATATATATATATATATATATATATATATATATATGTAATATAATCTAGCCTTTATGGAAGGGTATCAAGAGGAGAGCAGCTGCTTGCCCAATTCTTTTGCCTCTCTGTGACACAAAGGGGACAGGTCAAACATGAAGAACAAGGTGTTGTGGTTAGATAGGATCAAAACAGACTGTTTTACCTGCATACTAAACATGTTTATGTGTCAAAAAGAACTAACACATCACATCAGCCTGAACACACCATCCACGCTGATTAAAATAGTGGTTGTAATATCATGTTTTCGTTCAGCATTCCCACAGTAGAAAAATGACAGCTGGTCAGAGCGGGTGAGAAGATGGCTGCAGCTTAATAAAGGAAAATCCTGGAAAAGCCTACAAAAGACTTCAGATGAACATCCAAGTTGGGCATCGAGCACGACTCGGAAATTGATGTTAACATAAGTCCCCATCAAATCTGACTGATTCTTGCTAAGATGAATGATCAAAAAAGTCAGTCATCAGATGTGTAATGCAGGTACACACCAAAACACTTTTTGCCTGCTATTACTGCAACAGGTATGTACAAAGTATACAGGAATACAGTATCTACAAAGTATACAGGAATTTGAATGCAACATTACATTCCATATTTCTGATTTTTAATAAAAAAAGTAATCCTCATCAAACATTGATGTAAATGGTAATGATTATAACCACAATGTTATATTACCAAAGTCAAGACTGTGTTTTATACAATACCGTAATCTATAAAGGAGTAATCCATACATTTAGGTAGAGCTGATCTGTCCAGTGCCCGATGATCTTATATTCTGATACGTTAATATTGATTTGATATTGGTAGATTTCATAGCGACCAGGAGCATCTCCATTCACATTGAAGACCACAGGTGTGCCAGCAATTCCTAAAGAATAGAAGGACAGAGAAACTGTTCTGTTAATCCAAGAGGTAAACTTCATTAGTGGTCAGTACATTTGAATTTATATGTTTTGCTCAAACAGCCCTGAAATAAAGTTAGTTTACAAGAACTCAAATTGCTGCTGTTAGACGTTTAACTTTGAAACTCAGTAAACCTTGACCTGTGTTTTGCCCTTTTGAGAAGAGCCAGGCTTTTCTCTTCATATCCCCTACTTCGCTCTGCTTGTTGCATAATCGCCTGTAATTTACAAGGTCCCAACACTTTGCTAACAAATGATAGTACTGATTTTCATTACTGCTTTACGAACTCTCTTATGTCTGCTTTCAGTTTCTATAGAAATTGACAATCCCCTCTTGAGCTTCAAAACGTTATATAAAATTGTGTTGTGGGAGAAGGAGGATTGACAGAAATAGAGAGAAAATTCCTATTATAAAACGTGTTTTAGAAAAGCACAATTTTCAAGATCCAAGGATATGGTTAATTTATTTATTTACTCTTTGTATTTCTTTTTATTCTCAACTGTTAACATTTGTACAAATTTTGAAATGAGTAATGGAAGGTGCAAAATGTCCTCAGTTACCTTGCAGAAATTATTATTTGGACTACCAACACTTAGTTTTTTTATGCTGAAGAGCTACACTAGAGAAAAATAAATTACATAAGGTCTCTTACTATTTTTATATTTGTATTGAACTTTGTGATATTTTATAAATAATCATGTGACTCCATTTTGTTTGAAAATATATAATTTGTCCAATGCCACAGTATTGATTTTTGATGGTTGTTTGTAGCTTAGAGAGAAAATTTGTGAGTTGGCCTCTGAAGGCTTTGCATTCTATTGAGAAGATTTATCTTTCTTAAAGCTCTCATCAAAAAAACTCAGCGTTTTAATTGCATTAGTGTCATCATGTTGCAATCTGGGCATGTCTAAACCAACAGCGGGAAGTCACTATTATTTTGAAGTACTTTGTCAGTCTGAACAATAAAGAGAATTGATGTTTGTTTAGACTTGATTGCCTTAATTGATTACTAGCAGTGTTGGAGGAAGACACTAGTGTTTGATTGTACAGCAACTAAATGTAAACAAATTGTTTTATTTAATAATCAGGTCACATCTTTGATTTAACGCACAGATCTTGATTAGCAAGACTCTTGTGATACCAGTGGAAGTGTGTGTAGCCAAGTGTTTTGGCTAAAAAGTAAGTCTAGATTTACAAATGTTGGGAAATGAACCACCAGATAAAATACGGCACCAGCCACACAAATTAGCACCCCTATGAAAGATGCGTTTGTTAAGGAGACCGAGTGACTTCAAACAGTAAGCATTAGAAATTATTTTACTTCCTTTGTCATCTTATTCACTTTGTGTGGTTGCAAGATAGACTTGGAACACTGTCTAGCTCTGTATGTCATGGTTTTAGTTATTTTATACTTTGTATTTAATTCTCTGACAGTAAAAATTAGCAAGGTTTGACAGGTAACTATTTTACTGACTCACGAACAGCAACACACATCAAACAAACCTAAACTATGTTCTAGTGTCTTTCCATTTCTAAAAGTTGAAAAATAAATAAATCACTATGTTATGTCAGATTACATTAACACCTTAGTAAAATTGATGGATTTCTAGACTTTGAACAGCTGAAAAGAGTAGAGGTCCAGTGGGAAATCATTTGTTGACTGCATTAATCTTATTGACTAGTCGATAACAAAATAAATATGCTTTTTTAAATACAGGGATGCATCATAGGGCATTATTACCAACTTGGACACTTTATTATTAAATAGTTAGCAAGTTTTGGTTGTGGAATTGGTAAATTATGAAGACTCTGACATGAAGGTAGTCATTGTTGCTGTTCACAGTGGGTGCTCCCAAGAGTAACCCAGTCTCAATGATGCTGTTCCTCCAAGCTGTAGTTGGAGCGGGAGATGTTCCCCTCTGTGTACAGACTATCATTAAATGGCACATTTGCAATCCACCTCTGTAGGATGTACATGTACTAGTTTATTTGTTTACAGTAAATCACTACATTTGACTTGAACAGCCTCACCTACTTACTTACTTCTTTGAATATTTGTGTTCCTCTTTGTGATAAAAACATAAAACCACAAAAACACCTAAAAGTACATTGATTTAATTTAGTTAGAGCTCTTGTAATCATACCAACCACTGAAAGTTCTTACACTTAAACCATATTCACTTGCATTCGCAAATGCTCACATATTGATCCGTCAGTATGTAAATTGGTAGCCAAATTGGAGCCGAGTGCTGAATCCAAAGGAACTTTTACATGTGACAGGAGAAAGCTAGAATCAAACCCACACTTTTCTGATTGCAAATGTGACTAAAAGATAACTAGCTAAATAAAATCAAATTGAAATTCAAACTGACTCCCACAGTTTTAGTTCTGAATGGTGTTTATGCTACTGCCTTGCACTCTAAAGTTTAAAACAGTTTATGTTGCAATACAATCAAAGCCCACTTTTCATTTTTGTATTGCAAAGTGACTCATCTAACGTCTGAGTAAGCACTATCTATTTCAGCATATTGAATTAAAATCTCTGTGATGCTGTGTATACCCAGAAATGGACTTGGACCTGTCCACGGTGTGTCCTGACCCTCACCCGATAACTGCTGGAGTTGGCACCATCTGATGCATCAAGTAAGTATCAGCTTTGCTTGCAGTTTATGTATTCCCTTGATTTATCTTATCGTAAGTTGCTGCTACACACCTGCTAGAACAGTAGAGTTAATGGATATTTTTTGTTGTTTTCACTTCAAACCTTTTAAATCTTAGCATAATGTACCAGAAGACTTTAAAAAGAAAAATATGTAAAGCAGATCTTCACTAATGTATGACATTTATTTTTGTACCCTATCTGTAGTGGAATCCCTCAGCTTTATTGTTGATAAATCTTCTATTTATTTACCATAACATTACAAGAATGGTCTTTAATAAAGATCTAAAGTTTAAAATGCATGACACTTTTTAACTAGATGGTATTTTAAATTTAAGTGTTACTTAAATCTTACGTTCATTCTCTGTTGTAATTTGTAAAACAGACAAACTCTGGATTTAAATGCCATGCAAAGTATGATTTACCTGCATGTAAAGACTCATCATAACATGCAAGCTTTTTTGTCCTATTATCAATTTTTGAGCCTGTACAATTTTTAACCTTTGTTTCTTGTTCCATCTGACAGGAGTGGCACCTGTTTTTGCCTTCTCCTGTTGGAGTCTATCTCCTTCAAAGGTTTATGTTTCATTCATTATTTCATATATATTAATAGGTAAAGATTTGTCTTCTGTTGTAGTTGTATCACCTCTGCATACGTCGGTTGTAATAAGTGTTGTTTGACCTTCTGTTGCCTTTCATATGAAACCAACCAACCACCCTAGTCTAACCTTTGAATATATATATATATATATATATATATATATAGCTGTCATGCACTACATATTTTTATCTTTTATCATTACCACAGAGAGATGGTTGCCCTTCAAAATGTACAGAAATTTCTGAAATATTTACACCCACTCGTCAGGCACAAATACAACATTCAAAGGGATTAAATTCCAATTTCTTACTAATTCTGGTGCTCATTTAAAACTTTGGTCGTCTGCAATACATATAGGTGTGTAAATATATTTAGCAAGTTTGGTACAATTTGACTTATTCATTACCTTGCCAAACAACTGAAAGAGTCTACCTGATATTGTGCATGGTTAGTGCTACTAGTCTGATAAATATTTAATTAGGTTAACAAAAAAAAGGTGCTGAAATGGAAACCTTATTTTTTCATATTTATCATAAAAAACCCCAGTTTGAGATTTGCTGCACCATCTGATTAACTGCATGAACAATCAACAATCTGGCTGTCGGGCAGCCAGTTGGATGTCTCTGTTATCAAACTCTGTTGTCAGCTGTCTCGCCAATTGAACAGCTTGCTGGTCCAATTTCCTGCTGTGTGTAACTGAAATGAATGCTGTGGCTCAAGAAATTTATGTAGAGCAATATCAAATGGTATTATTTAAACATTTCCTTTTTTGTTGCAAATGCTGATTTTTTAATAAATAAATAAAAAAGCAAAGCATGTCCTGAAAGTTGTTTTATAAAAGTTATATTTAGAATTGTCAATTCAAATCATAATTGTAAACACTATTAAATGTGTGCCTCATAAGGTCACACTCAAATGTTTAAAAAAAAACTAAAGTAGACTACAGGTGTTTATACAAAGCCAGAATTTGTGACTTTCCTATATTATTTATAGCATTCTAATCATGTAATTTGGTCCTGCATGTCTACCCTTAATCTAGAGGTCCTTATCTGTTTTTTCATAGAGATGAATTATATATCAATCACTATGTAATCATCAGTGACTGTGGGGCAAATGAAAAGAATTGTCAAAGCATCTGCTTTGCCTTCCGCTTGATTGCATGACTCTCTGCTCAACTGACAGGTAATTAGCTCAACGTCTAACAGCAGATACTAACAGAGATTTCAGCAGTATCCTGTTTTTGCATGTGTTCTTTATATCTTAATTTGCCAGGGTTGCAGTTATACATGTTTTGCTTCTGTGTGTTGATAATTTATTTTAACATCAACCAGTATAATCAATGGGTCACAGGTTAATATAACCTGTTGTTAATGTTGCATTAATGAAACTTAAAGGAGAATAGCACCACCTTTAAGAGAATAAATGTGTTGGTTACCATGGAGGCTGAATACAGATTGGTGGACAAAAATGACTGTCGATCAAGAAATCACACTGCATTTTTTTGGCCAGTCTACCTGCAGCTCTTATGTCAAGTGATGTGACAGGTGTGCTTCACAAAAAGGCAGTTTTATTTTATTGTATATTTTTGATAAATGTGAAGTCTCGAGTTCCTTGTCATTTGTGAAATTTTTCATTAAGACATGAATAGTTTTCAGTTAAGTCTCTTCTTGTTCTCACTGCTTTACAATTCGAACTCTGCTGCCAGCGCCCTTGAAGTTAGAAATCTCTTGCGTGGGCATTTCCATGCTGAAAAGATAATGCTGGAAATCTCAAAAAGTCCCTGCTTATCAGCAGCTTTGATAAAACATGCCCTTCTAAAACATGCTAGTTTGGATTAATTTAAATTCAGTGGCCTAATAATTTGAGGTCAGTGCATACTAAAGCCTCTAAATGTGTATCTTGTAAGCATAAAAAAAATGTCAAAAATGGATGACATCGGTTGTCTTGGACACCAACAAACAAATAATACACTAAAGGGCAATAAATTAGCTTTGTTAAATCAACTACCTCTTGCCAGTTGACAGCTGGAGATAGGCATCCCCCCCCCACCCTCCACCCCACCCCTGTGACCCCTTGAGGAACAGGCGGTTCAGAAAATGGATGGATGAATGTAACATTGCTTATAATGTTTTGGTCTAGGATACAAATATAGTGCACCTGATCAACTGAAAGTACAAAACAAGCCTGCAGTTCTAAATTGACTGTGTTAGAGGTATCATAAATACAGACCTGTAAAGTTGACATTGCGAATATACTTGAGAAGAAGTGTGCCGTTGATGGTATCCATTTTGGGGCAGAGGCCAACTTTTCCAAGGCAGAGGTCTTTGTGCATATTATGGAGAGCATGGGCCATGGCATACACAGCATCTATGACAAATTGGACCTTCCCCTCCTGCTCGTAGGACGAATCTTTTCCAATCCGCTCGTGATCTTAAGAGAAAAGCATTAACATACATCATAATCAATTGATGACTTTTGAGGTGTTTCAGTAGCTGATCCTTTGCCAAGCTTTTTTCTAAAAGGAAACAAGATTTTGATCAAACATGTGCCTGAATATCAATGGATAGTCTGGGAACTAAACAATAGTTACTGGATGTGTGGAAATCAAGCAAATTATAACCCTTCAAGAAGTCTGATTACTCACTTGTGAAACCACTTTTCCCTGTTATTTTAATTCATGTTCAGATTGACACTGAATTACATATTAAGCAGTGATTGTATGCTATTTTGGCTAGACATCAATCAGGAATACCACTGTAAAAATTCAGAGTGGAGCCTTTCTCCGTTTAGGCTGTCAGTCACTCGGACCGACACAGACTGTCATGCTGCGAACTCTCCAGACTTCATGCGTCTTCACAGTCTTTTTACTTTCCAGGTAATGTTCATGGTCAAGTTTTATGAGATTAGGTAAGCATTCATTTAACGTATGGTTTAAATTAAGTCACAAACTCCAGTTACAAAGGCTTTTTACTCAGGAATGTGGAACGACATAGGTGTTTCTCTTGTTTATATGATCTCTCTTTATTTATCCCCATCAAGCCATGTGCCACCTTGAATCCATTAATTATTAGCACAGAGCTTGACAGAGTGGCATAAGTGGAGATGAAGACATTGTCAGACATGCCTAATCATTATTCACTATTAATTTAATTAGTTTTGAAAGGCTTGAGTTGTTTTAATGCTTTGGAAATGCATTACCCGCCAAGCAAGTTTTCAAATATCGGCTTAATTCCCCTATTAACCAATGCCCTGTCCGATAAGTTTGTTAAAAGTCTGTTAAAACCCAACATTTTTCCCCTTTAGAGGCTAATCCTTTATCCTTGTTCACAATGTAAGCATGAGGGCTAACATGGGGTTGGTGCACACAAGGAGATACTACTGGAAAGCCCAGAGTTGCACTGAATGTTACACCCATGTTTCGTTTGTATGAAATCATTGAACATAAAATATAAAACGTATTTTTCAAAAGAAAATAATTTGATATTGACTACAACAGTGTCAAAGAGGCATAATGAAGTTAAAAGTTGTCAAGGTGTCATGTTTTTGATGTTGCTTAAATTTTATCCCAGTCTGGTCATGGTTTGTCTTTAATTTCACTGCACTGAGAATTTGATCTATTCTGATATCTAACTTCCATTTATTTTCTGACATTTACCAGCTTGGTGTTGCACTAAAAGTAAAAATGTATATCTTTAACCTTAAAGAAACAGAAGTGGCTTCAAACATCATCAATGATGAAAATAGAGAGCTCAAAGCAGTTGTGAAAAAAGGCCAATCTCTTTGAAGAAGAAAGATTCTGAGCACAACTAATTCCAAGTGGAAGGTCTTTATTTGTCAAGAAATGTGATTTATACTGCAAAAAAAAGCACAACACAGTATAAAACTAATACAGAGACACACCAACAATTTAAACTTTGACAAGATGTAAGTCCCTTAACTGTGTTTGCCTTCATATATTTGAGCCCATGCTTTAAAGCTTTATCAAGTTTTTGTATATATATTTTAAATCTGACAGGCTAGAAAAGGTAAAATCTTGTCAAACTTGAATGATTCCATTTAAATCATCTTATTTCATTAGAAGTTAAAAGCTTTATTCCAAACACCAGTTCGGATAAGTAAATCATAAAATGGTCAACCTATTATTATATTATACATATTATAATGGGAATAATTTATCACAAATACATTTTTTCTTGTTTGTATTTGCATTCTTATATAAGAATGTCAGGGTAGGACACTCTTGTACACTGAAAAAAAAGTTATTTCAATTTACTTGATTAGATTGTGTATATCAGTTCCATATGATGAGAATAAATAAATCTGAAAAAATTGACAGTCTTTCTCCTAAGTAAAATTAACATTTCGAAATAACATGGCATTTATTCATAGTATGAAGTTATTACACAATACAGTCATATTATTTTTAAGTCATTAAAACAATATTTTCAATTTTAACACCAGCTCACTTTTGATTGTTCTTACTCAATGGTGTTGTGTAATGTGACTACAAATTGATAATCCCCAAACTGGGTATTGATCTCAGGTTTCGTAGTTGGAAGGTAACCTGTTGCACAACCCACTACAGCCACCACATATAATTTGTTAGACCTCAACACATATTAAATAATGACAAGATTATCCTTTTCTTATAGAACACATTTTTAAAATACCCAAAATGGTTTAAATCACATTTAATATTTCTCTTTGTGTGGTTCTGAGGTTATTACTGTAATCCCAGTATTTTTGATATTATTCAAAAAAATACATTTAGTCAACTAACAGGTAACAGTTAATGCTATAGCAACTCCTTTTACTTTAATCTTTCCAAAAAGAAAACTGAAAATTTCAGACTGGCCAGTCTAAGTTACACCTTTGCAATAATCATGCTTTCTAATCAGTATCTTGATATGGCATGCATGTGAGGTAGGATGGATTATCTCAGCAAAGGAGAAGTGTTCACTAGCACGGATTTAGACAGATTTTTGAACAATATTTGAGATAACTGGTTATTGTGTGTATGTAGAAAATGTTTCAGATCTTTGACTTCATCTCATAAAAAATGGGGCAAAAACAAAAGTGTTTATATTTTTGTTCAGTGTAATTTTTAAAGTTTACAGAAAGATGAGAATGCTTCATAATATTTCTACTGTGGGGTAAGGGGAAAAAGACAAAATGCAAAATGAGTATAATAAAAACTCAAAATTCTTGTATTTTTCAAAGTTTTATGCCCACAATTGCCTTTATTTGACAATGGATTGTACATGGAGGCACAAAAAGATACAGCAAGGGATGGGACTTGAACTCAGAAAATAAATCTCTGCACAGTGAGCACCTGCACAAACCACTTTGCTACACAATCCCTACATCGGAATACCCCTACTATGCCTACTACGTAGCAGGCGAAAAGCACTAAGCGAGCGATGTAGTAGATCCGAATCTCTAGTATGGATTGGCGTAGTAGGCATAAAGTTCCCGCATGTGCACTACTGCCAAAGTGAAACCCGATGCATGCTACGCTATCACACAATGCAGCGAGGGCCCCAAAATTGTAGAGGAAGAGTGACGTCGGCTACCGAGGACGTGACCACAGGTAATGTAACGTAACGTAAACATCCCTGTAAAATTGTGGAGCAGTACGTCCAATTTCATGCCTACTACTCGCTCATTTGCTACGCCGTATTCACTGCATCAAAGGAAAATTTGTATTTACAATGTAGCATGTAGTAAATACTAAGGATTCGGATGCAGAGGGTAACAAATAAGACATAACTTCCAATGTCAACTAAACATGATTATAATGGTTTCAGTAATACAATTCCTTCACTTTCCATCAATGCAAGGAAATTGTGTAAATTCAGTATTGTTGAAAATTACTTAAATTGTATTTAATCAAATCATGTAAATAAGCCAAAATATGTATAGATCTTGTAGCATTTACTAGATTTGTTTCTGTAAATTCAAAGACCTGCCAATTCCTTTTTTTTTCAAGTGCAAAGGCAAGAAAACAATGATTACACGAAGTATGGACCAAGGAGAAAAGGTTAGCATATATATTTACATTAGTTCTGAAAGGAACAAATAGAGTTAATATTTGAGCCACTATTGTGAGAAGCTTGTTGAAGGATCCCCAAAACCTCTGACCTAAGCTTTACAGTTTAAAGGTAATGCTAAAAAGTACTGGTATAAACATTTGACTTTAAATAACATATATTAAGTAATGCTGTTTTTCTCTATTATTGTTTTACCCTTTAATTAGTAGAAATAATTTTGTCAATCCTAAATCACTTGAAATAGAAAATGTTTAGTCAGCTTTCATTCTCGACAGTGAGAAAAGAAAGGTCATACATTTTCATAGCATTTACTGTACATAAACATCTGGATAAACCTTACATTATACCTGATAGTTCATAGATAAAATCAGTGTTTTAAAAGTAAAAACTGAAAAACATGATGTATAGTTTTTGTATATCTTTTATTTTACAAATGTGTTGTCTGCATCCTTGCTATTTTCTTAATCCAGTATCCTGAAATGCAGTGCAATATTTCCCAAAAATCTACAGCAAGAGTGTTACATGATGGCAGAGAAAGAAAGTCCATCTATCTGCAGTCTAAATCCACTTATCTTTTTAGCTGGTTGCCCATCTCCAGCAGTCATTTGGCAAGGGGAAGAAAATAAAAAGAGAAAGTTTGGCCAAGTGTAATAGATTTATAGAATACTTATAAGTGAAAACAAGTGACAATGTAAATTATGAACAGCGATTCGCTTCTTCAAAAGGCCAAAAACCCCAGCAGCTTAATTAATTAAAATTATTATTTGTTTTTATTCTTGGCCAGTAAGAAAATTTTCTCTATTATTGTTTTACCCTTTAATTAGTAGAAATAATTTTGTCAATCCTAAATCACTTGAAACACTTAGTAATTTTTCATTGAAACATGACTAAGTGTAATATTTGGGGACCTCTGCTATTGGAAAATGTTATGTGCATAGTCTTCATAGTAATGGATGGTGTTAGATCAGTTGTTCATTTGCATTTTAAAGAGTTTCTTGGGGGAGACTGTGGCTCAGGTCCCATAACTGGTGGTGGTGGGTCACTGGTAAAAACCCCCACTCTGTCTCAGTCATTGTGTCCTTGGACAAGACACTTTACCCACCTTGCCTGTTGGTGGTGGGCAAAGGACCCGGGGTTGGCTGTGTGTATGACAGCCTCACTTCTGTCAGCTAGTGACGCAATGTAATGAAAACTGCTGTGTGGTCCTCTGACTAAAAAAGCACAAAACAAATGCAGGCCATTTGCAATTTGTTAAAATTCGAGTTTGCCAAAGAACTATGTATATATGACAAAAGGGTTTATGGTACAATATTTATCTGAACAGCTGTAAGTTCTTTTTTCCTTAGAACATAATAAAAGCATGAAGAACATGGGTTTTTGAAGAAGTAAAAGTATGGTTACTGATTACAGATAGCTTTTTAACAAAAATAATATTCTCTTCACATTTTTTTAAATACTTTATTTTGTTTTTTTAGTTTTAATTAATCTTATCCTTCTGTCTACCTAGAAAGCATTTAATGAGCGGCAACAGCAGTGTCTGTCTTGTATTTTTGTATCCACAGTGATGCAGTCATGCATATGATTGAACTGTTGTTTAGCCATGTTTTTTGCTTGAACATAATGCATAATCCCTGTTTCTATCTACATTACACAGAAAAAGAGTGGGTCAGAAGTTACCAATTTGGCACTTAGAAGATTATAAATTCAAATAATATAGAAGCTATAGACTAAAAAGAAAAAATAAATCTTGAAATACCAAATCATAGTTACAGTGATATTTTTCCCATAGCAGTGCTTAACTTACTCTAGATTCAAATATGTATTTTTAAGTGTTCTGAACTAAAATAATTAATTACAAGTTTGCTGCTGATTAGCTGAGCCCTCCTCATGTCTACTTTTTTTCACCAGCCACAGACTGTTGCTGTGTTTGTAGAGACACAGAACCGAAATCCATCAAGCCCAGACTTGCCTGACCCAGAGTCTGTATAACCAAGCATAACTGGTGTGCAATCAATGCTTCAGTATATGTCAAGCTAGCTCTACTCTATATTAATCTATGTTTCTTGGTGGATTTTCTGAAATAAGGTTTTCCTTCCACGTAAGAAATTTTGTATACTTCACCTATTTCTTTTTTTTTGTTTTTATTTTTTTAAGTAAACCCCTTTTTGTGACAACAACTATGTGAGGACAATACAAAGTGTGAGAAAATCTTAGCCATAAAACAATTCGTGTTTATTGTGTTTATTTGCTAAGATTTTCCCTTTAGCCGAACTATGGGACAGAAGTCATGAATATACACCAGAACACACCAAGCTGGTACATAATATGGAAAACAGTTGGGCATACATTCTTTCTTTAGTGGCAGTTATGGTGCTAAGAAGCTAAAAGCAGAAATAAAAAAAAACGAGGCTGCAAAACACTCTGCTGTGGATTTTTTTTTTTTTATGACAGACTGACGAACTAGGGATATGTTTTAGATTCATTTTTTAAGTATTTTGAATAGTTGCTATGGAAATATCCTTTAATCTGCTGCAGAAAAGTGAAATCATTGTAACATCAGGCAGTGGTTCTTGAATAATTTCCCTCATGATTGCTACACTGTTTATACTTGCTGTTGAGACACACTTCTGCATAAATCTATATATCTAACCTGACTGAGGTGATGATACAAGGTCTTCCACATACTGACTTACCTCCACACTTCCTGTTAATACAAATCCACAGCAGGTACACTGCAGAATATTGAAAAGACCACTTGGGATCTCAGCTGGTTGTCAGACACAGTATGTTTATGCACTAGGGTCAGACAAGCAAAGTCAGTACATATTAGCTTGGTATGCTGAGAGCCTGACTGAGTCCTGCTGCAGGCTGAACAGCTTATTGAAATTTACCCTTGCAGTTCAGTTAGTTGTGAAAATGTCAATACCTGAATATGTGACAATAGCTGACACAAATGATTTAAAATTTCACTGAATTACTTTCTGTTAAATAAGTGCTTGATTTCTGTCTTGAACATCATCAATTGAACACCATGCATGTGAAACATTTTTGTCCTCATGAATTCACACCTGTTTTCTAAGTAATTTGAAACAGGCACTTGTTAAATTTGTGGAAGCTGACAGGGACATAATCTCATTTTGATGTAGTGTCATTATAATTTCAGTAAGAGACATATTACAGATTTGTGAAATAAAAAAAAGGCATGCTTGACCCTCTTTTTAAAAAAGGAAGTCTATAGTTTCACGGTGTTTCTGTTTGCAGTTGCTTGGGACCCAAATGCAGAGACGAGGATGAACAGAGCCTAGTGGAAAATTGGGAAAATACACACAATAGCCAAGCCACAGAATTAAAGAACAATCTAAGAATCCGTACTAAAATCGTACTTAAGCTCAGCAAAAAAAAAAAAATAATAAAATACTCACGCCTAGTAAGTTACTGATCTATCAAACCCAGAGTATGCACAGCTCCACATAATTTCCGCTTTAAAAACCTCTCTCTGCCTGGAAATGTGGTCATATCCTTACATAAACAGCTAATGTAAAGTAACTAGTGAATATTCTACATAGATGTAAGATGGCTGATATGGGGTGTTTTCTAAGAAAACTGAG
Source organism: Apricaphanius iberus (assembly GCA_028564705.1). Lineage (NCBI taxonomy): Eukaryota > Metazoa > Chordata > Actinopteri > Cyprinodontiformes > Aphaniidae > Apricaphanius > Apricaphanius iberus. The sequence continues at coordinate 1,879,840 of JAPXFQ010002528.1, read as the reverse complement.
AGGCTCTCAAAGCAATTTTAACAGAGACTGAAGGATGCATATGGAGACCATTTTATTTCAATCAATCAATCAATCAATCAATTAATCAAGTTTTACTTAACCAAAAGGTGACCAAATGCTTTGCATCAACTAATACACCAATAACTGCAATTGCTATATAATCTGAAGACATATACATATGAACATACTGGTATATCATTCTTAAATGCAACATCTTTTCATTCAGATTCTCATTTGTTTTCTAAATTCTGAGACAGGGGTGGGCACGAACTGTTGGTTCTGTCTTCATATGTGTGCAAAGTAGCCTGGAAAAATCCAGACCCTAATCTATTAAGATTAAGGGTCTGGCAATGGGTAATGAAAAGCACCAAACTCGAGGGATGAAACCAAGCATGCATTTGAAATTCTCACTGCACACAATCGGATAACGCCACGACCAATCACAACAATGGAAAGGCAACAAAACTATAAATGAACACATATGGAATTATGTAGTACTTTTAAAAAATAGTATGAAATAACCTGACCTCCAAAGTCACCGGACATGAACCCAATCGAGATGATTTGGGGTGAGCTGAACCGCAGAGTGAAGGCAAAAGGGCTAACAAGTAGTAAGCATCTCTGGGAACTCCTTCAAGACTGGTGGAAAACCGTTTTGGGTGACTACCTCTTGAAGCTCAAGAGAATGCCAAGCAGTAATCAGAGCAAAGGGTGGCTACTTTGAGGAATATAAAATATAACACACAAATTCAGTTATTTCACCCTTTTTGTTTAAGTGCATACCGTAATTTAATACATTATGTGTTCATTCATAGTTTCGATGCCCTTAATTGAGAATCTAAAATGTAGCCATGAAAATAAATAAAACTCACTGAATAAGAAGGTGTGTCCAAACTTGTGGACTATACTGTACATGTACATTAATATATTCTGTGCATTATAGAAGAAATTGTTTTAAATAAATACATCTTTAAAACATCAATAAATAATTCTGAGGTATGGTAGATGAAATAAAAATCTTCAAAATACTGTGTCTCAAGAGAAACTAACATTTTTCAAATGTACATGATCTGTTTAATCTTTTCATTGAGCACTGGAAATCGGTGCACTGTGCAGGCAGGTATTTATCTGTTTTTGGTAGCCTTGATGACTCATGTTAGCAGGGATTCAAATCAAGAGTGACTCAAGGTTTGCTTCACTCAAACTGTGTCTGTCATCAAAAGCTGGTGGACCTTCGAAAGCCTTTCACTTTTAACACAGCCTGGTGCAATGAAAAAAAAATAATTAAAAGAAATCTGCAAGAAAATATAGTCAGAGAAAATCGTTTAATATATATTTTTTTTCCTGTAACAGTATTTAGAATAAGCCCTTCTACACCTTTTTTAAAAGTTCCCTATGGTCTAGGCTGTTATCAGTAATGTTCCTTTCTGATACAGGAATCTTTAGAGTGCATTTTGAGTCACTGATTATTTCTGCCTTCACAAAAACAAAACAACAAAAAAATCGATTTCTCTTCATATTGAATCTCATATTTATTTATATGCTTATGATGCTTCTTAGAACTAAAATGTGAGTAAAAGTCTATTGTCAACAGTCTCTTATCAAACGGAACACCAGCAGACTTTTACAAGGACAAACACATAAAAAACGAATATGGATAAGATATAATAAAGGATAAAGCAAACTTCTAGCTTATTAAATTGTGCCCAGCCTTGGTGAAGGCTTCTTAATTTTAAACTATAGGACTTATTAACTTGGTTACTACATGCTTGTTTGACCGGTTCGTACAGTACTTGTACTTCAAATTAAATGGAGTTGGACAGAAACTATGATAAAAGCTGTTGGAAAGCATCTTTTGTGGTGGCTTTTGTGTGAGCATATCAGTGAACACCCCTGACCACTCGTTGAATTTTATGTCTTTGTAAATGAAAGTTTAATGTGTTTTAGGAAGGAATGTTTAAGTGCACCTATGGTCCCATTGTGAGGGTGGGGGGTGTTAGCAAAGAAACCTAAATTTAGCGGGACAGCAGCATTTGTCCAAATTTCTATCAAAACCATTCTATTTCATCATAAAAAGACTAACACATTTAATCCATTTTGTGGACGTTTCAGAGGTATTTTCCTCATCATCCCCTCTCTCTCAAAATTCACATATGTCAACATGTTTATTAAACTCCACACTGGTCCAAAAAGGTTACATGGGAGCAGTTTTACTACTTTCTCACTACTGTAAAAATAAAGTAGTCTTGAATTAAAAAAAATAAAACTTTGAAAAAATGCTGTTACAAAAGGAGAATTTTTACTTTTCAAATCAGTATGAACATATTTATTTTATGAAGCAAATAGTACATAGATGCCAGAGGGTGGAATGGGATAAAAAAAAAAAAAAACACGGGTTCACCTTATGCCCTATAAGATTAGTTTGACAATATATTAATACAGGGAGGTATCCAGATTTAAGGTGCCTGTTCTACTGTACTTCAGGCAGCTTAACAATTTGTGTATGATTTTATGTCTTTTGAGTAGCATGTGTTGTAATGTTTAACTTTCTAATATTGGACTGATTTATGTTATTTATAACCCATGCAATGCAGTGGCTGTAGCACCACACACATTTCCCCCATGTGAAATTAAAACTTACCCTACCCTATCTTGACTTTACAACACATGTACAGTAACACCCTGTTTTGCATATGTTTGATTAACTAGTATGGTAATATATCCAATTGTAATTGCAACTGAGGTTCACTTTATGAATAAGATTGTTTTTCATAAACTGCAATGGTGATTGCAGCTCTATGAGCCTCTGTTTGTTGGACAAAGTTGATCTATCACTTTACTCAATCATTCTCTTCCCTCGATCGAATCCAGACTCTCATAGATTTAGCATGCACATCCAAAACAGTGGGTAAGACAAAGAACTAGGGCATCTGGGTTAAATGGAATCAGGACCTTAATCATCTAGAGGGAATTCACAATGTTAGAGTTGGTTGTAAACACAACAAGTATCAGAGTTGAATCTTGGAAAAGTCAAACAATCTCCTGTCATTTAATCTTAATCACAAAATTCAGAGATAGTTGTGATGGTAAGTGTTAGCTGAAGCAAAGACCAAACTAACAAAATTTATAGTAAAAGTCCTACTTTTTCTTTGCAAGTTTTTGTTCTAATTCTTCATAACATACACCAATGAATCAAAGATCTTCAGAAGAAAAGGCCCAGATGTAAGATTTACATTACATGCTGAAATACAATAAACGTAGTGTTGCAATAAACAATGAGATAAGAGGCAAGCCTGAAGAATCTACTGACTGTAATGATGGGAAAGTTTCTTTACAATGACCTGATTGGATACACTATTGATTATTTTGTCTGCAAAGGAAGGCCTGTTTTAGTGATTGCTACTCTGCACTTGAACTAGAGCTAGTCAACACAAATAATAACATTAATTTCTCTTAAAGAATGGGACATTTCCATTTACTTACTTAAAGACATTAAAATTTCCTCGATATCAAACCAAGTCCAACCAATTTCCCTAAGGACAAATTGAGAAACCATTGTATGCAAAGCAAAAGTACTAACTTTGACACAATCCCACAGAAACATAATGTATTCCTAGCACAACCAAGCTGTATACTCAGTTATTGATTGAGTGCGCAACATTGGCCTAGAGGCTTCTATTCCATTCTTTGCAAACTCACTTGTGCACTTTTTGATGCCGGATCCTTTCTTCACAGCATGCCGACTAAGCTTGCACTGGAAATTGTTCTCCCAAAACTCTGCAAACCAGATATTCCGTCTATTGTTCTCTAATGTTCGGCTGATGAAGTATCGATCAAAACCTGAAAGGGAAAAGAATGATTAGAAATTATTTTTTCCCTTAAAAACACATTGTTAAAAACACATTGTTGACACTCAGGTCATGTCAAAATAATAATAATATCATATAAAATCTCTTTGCACTTTGGTATCAAGTACTTACTAAGGTATAGTTATACCATTCATCTAATTGTATCCCCTGTCCCATTTAAACTACAGCTGTTAACCAGGAAGTGACATCAGCAAAATGTCAATATCCCACGGCACTAAGTAAGAAAAGTTTGTAGGGTTTCTCCTTAAGATATAGCCTTACATTAGAAAAAAATCCACATTTTCTTTAAAGCTGCTTTAAAGCCCCGAAATGTGAAATTTGATTTGAGGCTGCCTAAAAATATGGTAACATATATGTTCTTTCTTTTTTCTTGTTTCTGTCCTCATTTCCTCTGGTAATATATATGAGTGGAAGGAGAAAGATGGCAGGGGAGAGGAGTCAAGAAAATTATCTGTTGAAGTCTTCTGAATTCATGTTGCTAAAGCAAGTCCTTCGGTGCATACATTTTTATTAAACAAATCAGTCTCAACTTTTTAAAATCTATTATTCTACACACACAACAGCAAAATAAAAAGAAATTACTATTTAGAATAAAACAGTTAAGAGACAGTGCAAATTTTACTCAGTGCCTAATATGTCTTCGGAAGACAGAATCTTAAAAATGTCCTATTAAAAAAAATGTGAAATGAACAACTGTTGAAGACAGGTTTGAATTTAAAAATAAACTTTTTAAAGCAAAAATATCTTTACAAAATAAGGCATGAAAACCATGATCAAAGGTGATCCTAGACAATGGGAATACCTTTAATGGACTGTCGTTTTGGTAGGATGGTAACAGCACCTTCTGCCATTTCTTCGTGGTTCAGTATTGGAGCAATTTTGGATCCCCAGCTGTCCGAACCAACCCAGATGAAATGACTTGTTTGATTGGCTCTTTTAGCTGCTTGAAGAAGGCGTCTGTCGGATGGAGCAGAAAACAAATTAAATATGATTTTTATATTGTACTGTACTTTAATACTTGGCAGCATATTTGCACAATGGTTTGCACTGTTGCCATGCAGCAACAATGTTCTGGGTTCAAATCCTACCCCGGACTCTGTTTACATTGAGTTTGAATTTTTATTTTGGTGCATGATTTGGTTCTATCTACGTACTTTAGCTTTCTTTCACACAACATGACACTATCAAAAGAATTTGTTTTAAATTGCCTTTCAGTCATGTGTACTGTATGTTCATGCACTAATGAACTAGTGCACACTTTAGGCGGTACTAGTCAACTAGTTGACATTTTTATGGCGTAGTGGTCAATTAGTACACACCTTTATGGGTCACTAGTAAACTAGTGAGCAGAAATTGCATCAACTTTGTAAAATGAAGGCATTTTTAATGCCAACTTGTGGATGAGTAAGACATAATTGTCAACTAGTTCGGCCTGGTCTTCAACTAATGCGCCGAGCAGCCAACTAGTTGGGTTTTTTGAGGTACTAGTGCAGCATTTGGACGTACTCGGAGGAGCAACAGTCTTAGTAATGTGTCAAATATCCCCCTAGTAGGCAAAAAAGAGGTAGTAGTAAGAGTTGCTCTGTACTAGTTGGGCCAAATTTTGAAGTAGTAGGGGGAAATATTAGTACTAGTTGGCATAAACAACAGTTGATGTCAAGGATATGGAGTTTTGACACAAACAGCTTGCCATACCCCGCCGTAATGCGCATGCACAACATGAAATTAGTATTGTTTAACTTTCAATACAGAAATTTTAACTTTTTAGAAAAAGAGAGCAAATCATCCATTCAAAGTAATATTCTTAGTAGGTTTAAATAATTTATGTCAGAATACTTTACAAAATTCATCTTCTGAGGTGTACTCCAAACAACAGTAACCCTCCTTGATCAAGAAGACATTTCAAGATAGGAAAAAAGGCAGCTTGTACTTGTACATGGGAAATACTCCTTTAGGAACATTAAGCAGAAATGCTTTATTAAAAATCTGTGGAAGTTATAACCTGGAATGCAGACTCAAAGTAATTTTAACTAAGAGTGTAACTACTGTAAAATTGTCACAAGCTGTAGCTAGAGAACTCTAGGGTGTAATCCTATCCAGATTATCCCTCTCTTCTTGGTTCAAAAGAAAGAAATTATGAGGCACACATTAGCAAAATCCATTTAAAACAAGATCCAATTGCACCATTACTTTCTTTAAGTTTGAATGTCAGAAGTTTACATATGTTTAAACTGTATGACTTAGATCAAAGGTTTTGGTTGTCATTTCACAACTTCTGATAATAGTTGGCTGATTTATTCCTGTTTCCCCTGACTCACCTACACCTTTTTAGCTCTGCTTGCATATTTGTAATAAGACTAAGATCAGAGCTTCGTAATAGCCACTTCAAAACATTAACTTTGTTTCATTAAATCACAGTTTAGCCAATTTTGTAGTATGCTTTGGATAATTTTCTATTTTGGAACTGAATATGGCCCGTCTTTTCCCTCTTGAGATGATGCTCACGATGCTCTTTTCTCATATCATATATTTTGTGAAGTAAACCAGCCCCTCCTAACAGAAATCATGGTTAGTTTTTTTTTTCTTCACACTTCAACAAAGCAGTATTTTTATGGATTTTTATGATTGTTCTGGACTCTCTTAGTATAACTCAGTATGCTCTTTCCATATACGATTTTTGAGATTATTAAACTATAGCATGCCACTCTGAACTGAAGGATAAAGCAGTCATCATGCACTGTGATCCCCACTGACCCTCTGTAATTATTGTATACCCAGCATATTACCTGTTATCAAGACTGGTGGCTTAAGTCAATGAGCAGAGAGACTTCTGACCTAGACATCAGTGTCACCGCCCACTTCGATAAACTGACCTACTAACTGTTTGCTGGGGATGATTTTCCTAAAAAAATAAATTATGTATGCGGTGAAAAATAATAACTCATTTCCTTTTTAATATTATTCTTTTAAAGGTTAGATAATAAATCCCTGCCACAATATTCATGTATTTTAAGGCATGGACTGGCCATCTAGCATACCGGGTAAAGCTCTGGGCTAATGTGCATTTTTGAGCTGGTGTGGGGCTGTAATAATTTAAATACAAGAATATTATACATTTTCTTGTTTTCTTGAAGGACATTGGGCTAATCCAATAAAATATCTCAGCCCTCCTTAGCCACATCCATCCCTGACTTTAGCTTCTTCTCTTTTCTGCCCTACACAGTGACTTGGCGCACAAGCAGCAGATGCCCCTTGCTGCTTTCTCAGTCACAGTCTAACACAGAGGGCAGGCAGATAAAGAAACAAAATCAAAAATGTTTTGGGTACGGTTTAGATTAAAATTTTCAAATAACAAGCAGCACGAGCTGTGACTCTCGCTTTTTTTCAAACAAAACCGCACTGAAGTTAGCTTCAAGTTGTATATTTGCTAGACATTCATCGAGGTTCTGACATCAACACAGTGGCTGGATCACCGTTCAGTGATTCTTTTTTATCCAATCAAACTTTGAAAGGGGAATGATACTGTGCCCAGTCTCCCACAATTAACAACTTGGAGAGTAGTGTAGGCTGCTGCACTTTTTTAAAATTAGATTTTTAAAATAACACAATATGCACATACATCTTCTTGTATGCCATGGACTCTGCATTTTTTGCTAATCATTACAACGGGCCACCATGGCCAAAAAGGCCACGGCCACTTTTTGGTCCAATTCCAGCCCTGTGCATATTCTTAAGCATATGTATTTAATACATATGATTAGATATGAAACTGTATGTATGAAGAAACACTCATGTTGTATAAATTAGAATATGCATCCTGAAGAGGTCAAATAATTTATTTGATTTGATTTGATTTAATATCTAATCTAAAACCACAAATTTTAAGTGGTAGTTTTAATGTTACAGTATTTGGCGAGTATCCAGCAACGGCAAACGTATAAGAGGACAATCATTAAGTTAATCAGCATTGCCACAGTAATAAAAAGGACACTCTACTCTTTACTCACCTGATGTCATCCTCATTCGCAAAGATTATGACCACTCGAGCATTAGGGTTCTCACCCAGCCGCTGAATGATCTTGTCAAACTCTCCTACTCTTGGCTCACGTGGGATTTTCACTGACTGAGATATGCACAATCCACCTAATTGGAAGAAAGAAAACAAAATTTTCAAAGTTGAAATGCTCATTAAATGAAACAGTAGAGGATACATTTTTAAATTACTGTTTTATTGCAGTATGTTGTCTCCTATAGATAGTTTTTTGTAGTACAGTGTAGGCTTTATACCTTTTAACAGCACAAATAAATCTACACTAACTGGTGACTGCATTATGTGACATGGTGCCTTATCCTGCTAGAGGAAGATAACAGGAGATGGGTACACTCTTGTCAAAACGTTATGGGCACGGCCAGCAACAACACTCATGTCGGCTTTGATTTTAAAAAAATGCTCAACGATGTTTTCCAATATCATATTGTCAAATTTAGTTGAGCCTCTGTAAATTATAGCCTCAGTTTCAATTTGTTATCTGACAGAAGTAGCTGGTGTGGTCCTATGCCAGATTTGATGTGTTGTGCACATTTTGGGCACCTCACACTGACAAATGGCTTTTGCAGTCACTGTTGTATTTCTGTCATCTCAAACCAGTCATGTCATTATCTGCTTACCTATGACATTAATTCAATTCAGTTTAATTCAATTCAGTTTATTTATATAGCGCCGTTTCACAACAGATGTCATCTCAAGGCACTTTACAAGAAGAGTTATTACAATACAATGTTTAATTTAGAAATTAGAGAACCACAGAAGATTGCGTCGTGTAATTCTCAGCAATCCCTCACACTGAGCATTAATACAGCATTTCCATATACAAAACCGCCAATGACTATTTCTTTACATCTATTCTCATGGTTGGTGTGAACTTCAGCAAATTATCTTAATAACATTTATGACAATTTTGAATTAATTAGAATATTATTGAAAAGTTCAAACTGCTGCATCCTAGATGTATGAAGGAGCATTTTGGCAGGTCCAGAGCAGGACAATACAGTGTTTCCCAACCCTGGGTCTCAAGGCCCACCATCCTGAGTGTTTTAGAAGTTTTCCTGCTTAAACACACCTGATTCCGATGACTGCGGCACAGCAAAAGCTTGTTAATCAGCCACCAACTCGAAAACATGTAGGGCAGTGTGCCTTGAGAACCAGGGTGGGGAAACACTGGACTATAAAACCAAAACTGCTCCCAACAATCTTAAAATGTTAACATCAATGCTGCTGATTGCAGTACTTCTCCAATTAATATTTCTGTATTTTTTTTCTTGCCCTTTTGTAGCTTTGTAGCTTGCAGAAAGACCCTGGGCAGGCATACAAACCCACAACCTTCTTGCTGCAAGGGAACAGTGCTAACCCCCCCACCACTGTTCAGCCCTATTTCGCCACTATAAAGAAATATATAGATATTTCAAATGTCATACTGGATCTAACCATGGTGGATCTACCTAGTCTGTTACTATTACCATATATTATTTTCTAGTAATACTGACTCTAATTACTTTTTAAAAATAAGAGAGAGGTTTGCAATTTTCATCACAGGTACACTTCAGCTGTGAGATACATAATGTTAAAAAAGGAAATTACATTATTTACTTTTCAAATACATTTTTTTGTATAATGGTGCAGAAACAAGTATTTGATCAATAACAAAAGTTCCCCTCAATACTTTTTAATGTACCCTCAGTTTAATGAAACGTGCAGATGGATTTGGGCATCGTGCTGGACCTTTTCAGAGCTTTAAACTGCAAAAAGAGCATGATTCTTTTAACTTGTAAATAAGACGACTAAGCTATACTGCTCAAAATCACTAGTGACCAGGTTTACATTAACTTCATGCACAACCAATGCAATATTTATTTTTATACAGCTTTGAAGACAAATCGATCACAAAATTTGTGGAAATGGTCCAAAAACCGCAAAGTGTACATCCGTCTTGCCTCTGGTTGGGATACATGAAGCTGGTGGCACAGCATAATTAGAACCTTTTCAAATTTTTCTGTCAGTTTTGAAAGGCTAAACATATGTGCAAGATGCCCTGCAGCTAGCATACACAAACCTGTCGTTTTCATGAATGAAAAAAAAATCCCCCCTCTGCTTTTTTCACAAATCGCACACCAATAGGACTTAATGCTGCCCTTGAGGATTTGTACCCTCATTGCTTTTTTTTTTTTTTTTCACAAAAAAGTACTCCTGAATCGGTGCCATCATGCTAAACTGTCTATCCTTCCAGGACATAATTATTGAAAGAGCTGCTCTTGCCTTAACATTTCTCTTAAACTTTTTTAGTTGGGTTGATATAATATTCAAATCGTAAATGTCATATTTTTCATTAGCTGGAAGACTAAAATCCACTGTTAACAAAGGTAAAGGCTTTAAAACATCAATATGTGTAGACAAGGGCTGTGTATAACCTTTATGTGTTTGATTTAGCAAGTTGAGTTACTGAAAGAAAATAACTTTTCAACAATATATGTAAGTTAATATGTTAACTTAGGTTCGTGAGCTGGACCACGCCCCATATTCAGTATCCTCTCAGTAATCAACTCAGATTCGACTCACCTGGCATCTCACACCTGAATTTCATCCCTAATTACTCCACGATCTATTTAAACCCTGAGCACCTAGCCATCAGCGTCACTCAGACTCTGATCTCGTAAACCCCTTCCTCCCCACTCCTGATCCTTTACTTTGTCTCGGTATTACATCCCCATTTTCCTATTCTTTCATCCCTAATCCCTTCATTTCCTCATTCCTTACATCCCTTCATCCCCTCATTCCCTTCCTCATCCCCATCATCCCTTCATCCCTTCGTTTCCTCCCTCATCCCCTTCATCCCCATCATCCCCTCCCTAATCCCTTCATCCCCTCATCCCTTCATCCCCTCCCTAATCCCTTCATCTCCTCCCTAATCCCTTCATCCCCTCCCTAATCCCTTCATCCCCTTCCAACTTTCATAAAAATAAATAAATAAATACATTACTCCCGGCTCACTGAGCTATTGCTTCAATTAGCTTTGTCTACTCCTGGACATATGCTTTTGCTGTTTTTGCTATCTTCTTCTCTTCTCTTCTTCTCCTTAACTGGTCAAAACTGATGGTTGTCAGTACTAAGTATCATTCTGATGAAGGTTTAGGTTAAAGGAATTGGTTTCTCTTCACTGTGTCCCAATGCTTGCTCAGGATATGATTTAATCGATTTGAACTGATGTTGATCGAAATTAGTCTAACCAATTTTCAAAACCATTTTAAATAAATTGGATAAGTGACCCCTGATGAAGAATAACGACAACAGACCTAGTGTTTCCTCACCCAGACATAGTCACTGGGACTCCCCTTCAGAGCCAGTCCTGGATGTGGGTGAAATTTGTGAGCCCATGGTGGCTGGTCTTTTATACTTGGGGCGTAGCCTGAAGTGGCAAAATGGGTCCCTCTCTCCATAAGATCAACACCTGTGGGAAGGACCACAGGGGCCGGGATGCGCAGTGGCTAAAAGCGAGGACATTGGTGGTCCAATTCTTAGCTGCAGAAACTAATTCTGGTGATGTGGAATGTCACCTCTCCTGTGGGAAAGGAGCTGGTGTGCGAGCTTGAGAGGTAATGGCTGGATATCGTCGGACTCACCTTCATGGACGGATCTGGCCCTGGTACCAGTATTCTCATGAGTGGTTGGACTCTTTTCCATACTTCCTTCCATTTTCTGAACTGCTTAGTCCTGTAGGGGTCACAGGGGGGCTGGTGCCTATCTCCAGCTGTCAATGGGCGAGAGGCGGGGTACACCCTGGGCAGGTCGCCGGTCCATCACAGGGACTCTTTTCCACTCTGGTATTTCCAAGTTCTAGGTGTTGAGCAGGGGAGACCATATTTATTCCTCCCAATCTTGGTCCCTATATGTTGGAGTTTACCACAGTAAACAAGAGTAAAGCCTCTCTCCAACTATGGGTGGGGAATGTTTTCTGTGATTATCCCCAAATCAGATTACCCACTCTTTTTGGAGTGGTGGGTGCTAGAGATTGTGCCTCCCATTGACTTCCTTGTTCTGTTGAGGTACTTCAGCGCTCTCGTGGGCAATGACAGTGAGACCTGGATGGGTGTGGTAGGAGGAATGGCTCCTAAAATCTGAACCCCAGCTGTTTTTTTTGTTATTGGTGTACTGTTTTTGTCTCGGATTGTCCATAGAATTACATTACAAATGTGAACGTCTGGTGGAGTCTCCTGTCAGATCGGGCTTTAATTTTGGTCATAAGGTGATGGGTGCATGTTGCAGCGGCAACCCCACACCTGCTGGTGGACCCCAGTGTTGAGGGAATGTTGTCAAGCTGAAGGAGTCCTATTGTGTTTTTTTTGGCCTGTGGGATCCCGGATGCAGTTGATAGGTATGAATAGGCCAAGTGAAATGAGCCTTGGATGGTCACTGAGGCAATAACTTGAGTGTGAGAGGAGTTCATTGAAGCCGAAGGAGAACGAATTCTGTACAGCTTCAAGGCCATTTTGGTCCACTATGTAGTGGCTCAGGAGGGGAAAACAGTGCACCACCAACACTGATTATAGTGAGGGATAGCGTGCTGTTGACCTGGACTCGGGACATTGTTGGTCTGTGGATGGAGTTCTTTAAACACCTTCTCAATCCTAATATTCCTTCCAATTTGAAAATAGGGTTTTAGGATTTAATCAGCCACTAATCTGTGGTGCTGAAGTCAGCGAGGTATTTAAAGAGCTCCTCATGAGCAAAGCGTTGGGAGTGGATGAGATCCTCGAGGAGCTCCTTAAGGTTCTGGATGTTGTAGGGCTGTGTTGGTTAATATGGCCTTGGAATATTGTGTGGGTATTGGGGGAAGTTCCCTTGGATTGGAAGATCAGGGTGGTGGCCCCCCTATTTAAAAAGGGGGGACCATAGAGGGTCTTCAAACTATAGGAAGATCACATTTCTGAGCCTCCCTGATAAGATCTATTCAGGAGTTCTGGAGGGAGGGGTTTTGCAGATAGCTGAACTTCGGATTTAAGAGGAAGAGTACAGTTTTCGTCTTGGCTTTAGAACATAACGAGTTCTAGACCCTAAGTAGGGTCCCAGAGAGTGCATGGGAGTTTGCCCAATCAGTGCATGCGCTTTGTAAAATTGGAGAAGGTGTTCACCTGTGTCCCTCTTGGAGTATGGGGTATCATGCCTCCTAATATGGGCTGTTAGGTCACTATATGAGCAGTATGAGAGCTTGGTTCGGATTTCTGGCAGTAAGTCAGGCTCATTTCCACTGAGTGTTTGACTCTGTCAAGTTTGTTCTCTGTCCCTGATTCTGTTCATACGTTATGGACATGATTCTAGGTGCACAAAACCTCTTGAGTGAATCAATCTTGGTGACCTAAGAATCTGGTCTCTGCTTTGCTGAATTGAAATGAGTTTCCTCCATAGGGTGTCTGGGCTCTCCCTTATATAAAAGGTTTGGTCATCCGGGAGGGGCTCAGAGGAGAGCCTCTGCTGCTCCATATCGAGAGGAATCAATGAAGCTTGCTCAGGCATCTTGTCAGGATGCATCCTGGACGCCTCTCTGGTGAAGTGTTCCAAGCAAGTCCCACCAGGAAGAGACCCCGAGGAAGACCTAGGACATTCTGGAGGGACTGTGTTTCTCAGGTAGCCTGGGAAAACCGTGAGATTCCCCCAGAGGACCTGGCCCAGGTGCCTGGGTAAGGGAAGTCTTCAGTTCCTTGGAATATTCTAATTTAAAAAAAAATGATTGACAAAAGGCAGAATTATTGATGCAAAATCTACACTGGGCAAATTCAGTAATTGTTATATATAATGTGCTCTGTTCAGGAGAGGTTGAAAAACTGATGAAGTATCTGTTTTTTTATGTTGCTTTCATAAATAGCTCTGAAGACAAGAGCTGCAAAACTACTAAACTGCTTATAATTGGTCAGTAGTTTTAGGGTATTTTCCTAGAGATCACGCATATTGCACTTTCTAAAAGTATCTTTGACAGCACACTGTGATGCTAAAGAAAAGCAAAGTTAAATATTTGTACATCATGTGCTGTTGATTGTGGAGTAAAACTGAAAATACTTTTATCTGTCTACCTCTCTGTGTCATTACACCACATGGGATATTTAGCTGCAGCATACCAGCAACTCTGTTCCCAGAAACTCTATCAATCACTTGATTGAACGTGTTTGTCTCACTGGTATTTTAGTCCCCCATTCCCTCAACATCTGCTGCATGGAAGTAGAGCACTCATCCTTTTCTTCTTCTCTTTTTTTCATACGTCACACAAAACTGGTGCCAGTACTGTTTATCCTTTGGTGACAAAATCAGAAGGCCCATGGTATACGAAACCAACCTGTGAGATTTAAACTGTACAAAGCAAGAGCCTGTCATAATCCTTGTGGGTTTTGGTAGGGATTTTCAGTCTTGGCTGCCTCATGATTTAATTCAATTATGATTTGATTATTAAACAATTATTTTTGTCACATATTTTCCTCCATGTAGGCATTTTTCTTAATTCCTTCAATGGCTATTTTCTACTTTTAAATCTATTCGGTTTACATAAATCAAAATATCCAAACAAATGTATGTCCTGTCTTAAATTTATGTAATACATGAAACCAACACCTGTCCAAAATAGTACATCAGTCCATATAACGGTCATTTCTTTCCATGAAAGTTACACGAAATGTTTGTTGGCATTATATGTATAATATAGGGTAACCATATTTTGATTTGTGGGAAGTACCCAGAGGGAACCTACGCATGAAAGACCCTGGGCTGGGATACGAACCCACAACATTCTTGCTGCAGGGTAACAGTGCTATAATATTCAATATACAATATACGATACACAAAATACAATATTATTTATGTAATAAAAAATAAATAACAACCTCAAACCACTGAGTCTATGTTGGACTTCTAAATTCTATCTAGTAATCATGCATTGATGAGATTTGCCAAAATACTTCCCTAAACCACAACTTGTTTTATTGCAGCACTCCATTCAGCTGGTGATCAGTTGTAATTCTTGATTAGAAAAAAACAAAACAAACTATAATGGAAATGCAACCAGTTAATGGGTTCCTCCCTCTAGCCAGCAATTCAGCCCCTAGCCCACCCCTACTCATGCACTCCCCCCCACTGCCTTTCAACCATGTATTCCTGGGTCTCTTTGGACATTAGCAAATTGGTAATTCATGGCATGCCATTGAGTCTTATATGATTTAGACGTAAAATGCATTTCCCCATGGGTGTTATTAAAATCTCATCCCCATTAATTCCACCTCTGCCAAGCCAATCCAATATACCCACCAGAAGAGTAAACATCTTCACAAAAGAACATTGTTGAAATGATGTCGGTGATCTTCAAGCTCACTAGATTTTCTTCCCCAGGGACATTTTATGTTTCTGGGAGAGGCTGAATAGAACATTGAAGAAACAAAACCACATTCCAATCTGTACCCCACATATTTTAAAACATGATTATATTCATTCCCCCCATTATTCCTAAAATCTGAACCAAACATGGAGCAGCAATAGTAATTTAGGTTCCAGTTTCTATGCTCCCTTTATCTGGAACAAACTTCCTCATGACTAAAAAGCTGCTCAAACAATGAGCTACTTTTAATCAAAACTAAAAACTAATCTGAGTAAGGGATTTATAGCAGCAGTGTCATACGATTTATGTGTCATACATTTCAAGTCTATAATGTTGCATTTTATTGTTCTTCCCAAATCATGTAAAGCACCTGGAATTGCCCTGTTGTTGAAAGTGTGCTATATTAATAAGGTTGCCCTGCCTTGCTCATTGCTACAACATTTCTGTAGCTCTGTTGTGTTTCAGAAGCACTTGAATAACACTTGGAGTGGTGTCAGGCATCCATTCCAAAGGGTAAACTCATCAATGGGCACCTTATATGTTTTGTTATATTTTAAGGCATCACAAAGAAACAAAAAAAAGATTGTTCTCAGAATTTCAGTGACCTTTGCAACATACCTAGTGTGTTGATGGCATTAAATAATAGTCTAGTTGTGTTCCTACCTTGATCCTCCAACCAGGAGGTCGTAGCAATGTACAGTCTGTAATCCGTTCCTTGCCACCTAAAGCAAAGTCAGCTCCCCTACGCCCAACCCTTACATAAGTTATCTGTTATCTGTGACTGTGAATACCCCACTTTATGGGTTTAAGGTAGCAGTGAGTGTCCTTTCACATTTTATGCCAACACAGAGGCAGTTAAAAGCTGTTTGATATTTGTGGAATCCATTTCTTTATTATGGCAAACATCTGTCATTTTTCATATGTATTCAGTCCATTAGATCAAAATAATGTTCTTACAGAGATTGTGTTTGTACTCTACCTGAGTGGAGTGCATTGACACGCATTTCAGAGAGAAAAATGGGTTTAAACAGAATATTTTGCACAGCCTAGAGAACGTATTGAGGAATTGCTGAGTGCACAGGTTAAAACTGGGGAGTAGCTTTGGGCTGGCTTGTGTGCTTAGCTCTGGAGTTCACCATTATATGCTGCTGGCAAAATGTAGCTGAACTGTGTTTAGTAAGAGATTGGTGAAAGTCAAGTTTCTCATCTCAAATATCACAGAGCAGCACACAAACACATGCTCACCGTCTGGCTTTGCTTGGCTGGAGTAAATATCTATTCTGGAGAGAAGATTACTCTTTATACCGAGAGAGCAGAAAAATAGAAAGACCTGCGTAGTGTAATACAATATAATGCTGTATTTCATTGCTAATGATGTCCCATAAAAGAAAATGGTTATGTGGCTAAATATTTGTTTTCTTGATCTCCAGTTAGCCCCGAAGATATCTAGAAAGTAACTTACTTCCATTTTTTCTGTTTAAATGTTTATCTGTAACAGACCCATATACAACATTAGAATCCATGCTAAGATTTCATTTCAACTTTTTAATTTGATTTATCCATAACATTCTGTATTACATAGCATATTGAAGTTCCTCGGAGTAAATTTCAGATTAAGATGCATGCTGGAATGAAATCACTCAATTCCCTACACAAGTTAGCAATTGAATTAAATAACAGCAACAATCAAAATTGGTTGTTGTAATCTCAGTGGCTTGATTATGTTGATTTTTTAACCAATACAATTAAATTAAATTTGAGAATTCAAAACAATTTAAGCATGTTATCTTTTTAAAATACTATTAGTGTGTTTGTGAGTTCAATTTTATCATTCTAAAAACAATTGATGAATTAAATCAGTGGAGACTAATGCATGCGTATGTTAATTATTAATATATGTATTTGTTTTCTCTGATTACTTCTGCCTGAGATTAATTTTATGGCAAAGATAGATAATGGGATCACTGGGGTAGGTCATCATTTTGTGTTATCGTCCTACTCTTTGTTTTAAATCTCTTTTTAGATAATTCCTAAATAAAACAGACTTTACTACTGTGGTACTAAGGAGCCCATATCATAAAAAAATATATAAAGCAAATTTCCCTTTTGTTATGTAGTCTTTGTATGACAACTTTTTAAAAACAATTATGGGGAGATGCACCGGTGGTAATGGGAAAGATGTTTGCATTGCGATGTGTGAAATGAAAGTGAATTAAAGAAGGCCAGAATGCTTAATGCCATGTGTTTTTCTTTTAAACCAATAGCCAATATTTACTATAAAAACTATCTAAAATATTTACATAAAGTATTTTCATTTAGTTATTTTATTTGTCTCATATATATTTTTGTTAACTTTACATTACTGTATCCTACATAACCGTAGGATATTTCAGATAAAAATCAGACAGCAACTTGTATTTGTATTTATAGCAAATTTTGTGAAACAGCAACCAACATTTAGCTTTGGAGGATAATTAATACATAAATGTATCATAAAACTAAATCATAATTGTAACATTTTTTTGTTTTTAATGCTTTTCCCCAAAAAATCCTCAACCATTAACATACCAAATAATCCTTTTCAATGTTGTCAAGCAAAAGTGTTCAGAGCTGCTTTTTTTCTCTCTATGTACTCTGCTATTTCCAAGGGGACACTGAGGTGCCAAGCAGTCAGCCCAGATACACATTCTCTTGAGGTTTTATTGAGTCTGAGCATGGGTCTTCCCACAGCAATACGTGCAATGACTACCACACCAGAAGGGTGTCTACAAGGCATATTTATCACTAGCCTAAACAAGCTGTATTTGCTTCTATTTATGCAGAGGAGCTGTGACTCTATGTTGCCTCTGGCGAATGACCAAGTTTCTACATTTTCCCAAAGGGTCATTTCAGACTTGGATGCTTACCTCTTTGGCTTATATTCAGTATCCTGTCAATACACACAGGGCATGACAATTGGATAAGTGTAGGATAAGATTTATGAATGACCAACAGCCATATCTCTCCAGAAACTTACTCTGGTTATGCTAAAGAACCCAATAAGCTTAGTTTGAGGCAGATATTATTTCCCTAACTCAGACCAGGCAATGTCTAATTTTCCTTTCTGGTTTAGTAAGAAAAACATTTTTGAAGATGATGTCATGCCTCCAGTGGGTGGGAGGGTTAGGGTTAGGAATTTAGACAGCAACTGCAGATAAAACTACACATTATCTGGCAAAACAACTTGGACAGCATTACAGTAGCTAAAAAAACTTGACGATGCTCAATCCCTCTTGATCCTCTCTGACTCCATTTAGAAACTCACCATCCCTGATGCAAGCTCACATGCCCCTTTTCCACTAGACCCGAACAGGTTGGGTCAGTACGACCTAGATTGGGTAGGTTGTCTTTTCAATACCATATAAGAAGCATGGTAGTGGGCGAGGACATGGGCTGGCTCAGCTTCACAAAACCTCTAGCAAAAAGCAGTTACAAAGTGTTGTGTCATCATCAGGTGGTGCTACTCTGCTCTAGCCCCACAGGAAGTGGGGGCGCAGAAGTCTATAAATAGGGGTGCTCAGCCAGCTGCTCGCCAAGTAGCCTCTGGCCAGGGTTGACGCAGGCAAGACTCAAAGTATCTTCCTTTGTGGGCGAAGGAGACACGTCTGAGTTAGAGGAGGAACTCATTCAAGCAAGACCGACGGACGACCGATCAGGTGACTGAAACATTGATAAACAAACCCCGCTGTTCTTCCTGAATTCTGCAGACTGTTCCGCATGGTGCTGCCGGCTGTGGTGGGCAACAGAAGAGAAACAGAATTTCCAACCTTATTCCTTGGCTAGCAGAGGAAGGGATGAGTTTCTGGAGAAACTCGCTTTATAGAACCCAAAGACTGCTGACACCAGGTGAAACCTACACATTGATAAACACATACTTGTGTGATCCTCAAAGCCCGAGGGAAGGTTCCCTGAGTTCCAGGGTGCTGAGAGAGACGGAGCAGAGTGTTGCCCACCGTGTGAGTTCGAACCAGCTGAGAGCCTGAGCCCGCCTGAATCTGCATCCCTTCGTGGCAGAGGCCGCATCGAGCCGCCGACACATAACTGATAAGACTGGCCGAGCCGGAGAATCTAGAGGTACTGCTCGTGAGTGTCGGGGCCAGCCGTGACACAGCTGAACCCAGAAAGGAGGGAAACTACATCCCAATCGGAAACTCCAGGAGCTACTGGCCTGCTAACAAGCTTAGCAACCCTGGGTTGCCTGCTGGGCTAACGTCGTCTGAGCCCCCTCACCCATCTACAAAAGAGAATGCTTGGAGAGCTTTGAACGTTCATAAGGTCTGTTTGGGCAGAGTCAATTTAGTAAGGATAACTAATTTTAATGATGTTCCCCTTTTCTTTTATTGATAACTTTTTAAGTTTCATCTGCTATCTTTGGGTAAACCAGGCCTCAGCCTGAAGTTTTAATCAGTGTTTTTAAAAGACTTTTCCCGACAAAGAGTCATTTTAAATCATGTAATGTGAGCTACTGAATCCGACAGGAGTTTTTCCTTTTCGTTTAATGTTGAATAAAAGTATTTGAGTCAGTCTAAACGCCCCACGTGCGTCGCGGACAGCTAAAGCTAGAGAAGCCCACGTGTTGGTTTAGGCCAGCACTTCATAAACTAAGATCGCTATTGACGGTTCAAACAAAACGTGTTTAAAAATCGATTGTTTAAGAACAGAAACTATTCTCATTAGCCGTGTTTGTAATCCTCCAAGGGTTAATTATACCTATCCAGATAATTTTTAACCAAACATTCCTTAATCCAAGAAAAATGTTTTGCGCTTTCTTACATTGCTTAGTGGTTTAGAGGTAAACCACTGGTGCTAAATTAATTAAACTAATTACACTTAGTGAAACTATTTTGGCCTTCATTCCAGCATCTTCAAATCAAGCCTTGGTTCTTAAAGGGCCCAGATTCCTCCAGAAT
Source organism: Apricaphanius iberus (assembly GCA_028564705.1). Taxonomy (NCBI): domain Eukaryota; kingdom Metazoa; phylum Chordata; class Actinopteri; order Cyprinodontiformes; family Aphaniidae; genus Apricaphanius; species Apricaphanius iberus. The sequence continues at coordinate 1,859,614 of JAPXFQ010002528.1, read as the reverse complement.
CATATCAGAATTCGTGGTTTCTCATCTTATCACATATCCATCTTTTTGTGTTATTTTATGTTTAACTATTCATTTGTTTTAATCAGTAGTGTGCCCTTTTTCTGGCTTATTGAATTAAAATGTTTTTTTTATTATTTTTCTTTTTATAAATAAATCTTGTAGTTTTGTATCGCAACTTTTGTCGTTCTTGATTCAGCCCACACATATGACAAAGTTTATGGTCAATAGACAGTAAAGAATTCATTCCTTCAGATTATGAGACTGATATAGACATTTGGCTATTAAAATCGTTCCTGATAAAGGTGGTGCCCCGACTAATAATAATTTTCCACAGGCAAATAATGTTTTTGACTGCCATAAGCAGTCCTTTGACTATGAATAGCCAAATGACTACATTCTTGGTAATATTCCCCAACAGAAGTCATCATGACAATTCAGATCCTCTTAAAAGTTAAAAGACTTTGACCCACCACCAGTGATGCCGGTAACGCGTTACTTAGTAGCGCGTTACTCCTAATATGACCACTTTTTTAGTAACGACTAATCTAACGCGTTTCTTTTTTCATGCAGGTAATCAGATTAAAATTACTTGTTCAAGCCACTGTGAGTTACTATTTTTGTCATTTTCTTGAGCAAAAAGATATATTAGGTACATGGCGGCATTAGTATTAAGAAAACAAGTATCAATAGCGGTAAATATGATCCTACCTTCTACTGCTGCCGAAACAGCTGATAATCTCCTTTGCGGGTGCCATGTTTGTTTTGGCCTGAATCTGAGTTCTGTACTCTGTAGGCCTACTCTGCCCCCTAGTGGAACTCTCCATTTGTACATGCAGTGAGAGAGCAAGTATGTCCCCAAGACACAGCTTATTCCTTTATAGTTGCTGGTGTCAATGTGAGGTTAAAAAACAAGTATATATCCGTTCTTACTGTTAAAATGCACTTCAAATAAAGTGATTATATGTAAAAGTGGTTATTGTGTTTATGTTGAGGCAGTGCGGAGTGTTATTGGGAGCTGCAGAAAGTAACTAACAAAGTAACTTGTAATCTAACTTAGTTACTTTTAAAATAAAGTAATAAGTAAAGTAACTAAGTTACTTTTGGAAGGAGTAACCACTAGTCAGTAATCATATTACTTTTTCAAAGTAACTGTGTCAGCACTGCCCACCACACATCTCTCAGACATCGATCTGTTCATGCCTCCAGTTCCTGATCTGTGCTCCTCACATCATTACTGATTTCTGATCATCCAGTATGTAGAGACTCCGACTCTGCAGCCTACCAGCCCAATCCAGCCGACTCCAGCTCTCTGATTACCGCAGAGACCTCCTGGTTCTCTGCTGGTATACTGGCTACCAGCCTTCTTTGTCCCTAACACTGCATGCTCGCTGCGGCTTCTCCGAACTATCACACACCGAATTTGCCTGCCACACCGCTGCTCACAGAAAGCCAGCTCCAACCCTCATGTGAAAGGAGATAACAGTTTCGAGCACAGCTCCATTCTTCTTGGCCGTTGATAAAAATCAGCCATTCACAATTTTCCAATGTCCATAATGCCAAAGCTGTGGCCGGCACCTCATCCTTTCCCTCCCCCACTCTTTGCGAAGCTGCGTATGACATATTGTCTTCTCTCTGCCCCACTTTTTGCATAGCTGCCTCCGACATCTAGTTTGCTTCTGCAGTATTCCAGCCCAATTTAGCCAACTCTTGCTCCCAATCTCTGATCACCGCGGAGACCTCCTGCTTCTCTGCTTTTATACCAGCTAAAAGTCTTCTTCCTCCCCAACACTGCAGGCTTATCATGGCTTCTCCACTCTGTGACACGCCAACTTCACCGCCCCACCGATCGCAGCTCCATTCCTCTTGGCGACCTGACACAGATCTGCCATCACTTCCATTTGGTTTTCCGATGTCCCAGATGCCGGAGCTACAGCCTGTATCAATGTAGATTCTCCCTGTCATCTTTCGATTTCAGCTTTATAAAAACCACAATCCTCCTAAATGCTCTAAAAACCTTTTTCAAAGCCCTCAGTTTTAAAAAAAAATATGGAGATACTTAAAGCATATAAAAATAAAGCATTACCTGAGACTTTGAATATTTCAAATTTTTTGGAGAACATTTCTGATTTTAGTGTTATTTGATTCTGAGACATCACTTCAAACACACAACTCCAGGCCAATCAGTGGATACCGCTGCTAGGTAGGAGTGTAAGAGATATATTACTGGACCAAGTAATAAATTTGCGCGGTCGGTTGTCCTTAATTTGCGGGTGATTTACTAAGATTGCGTGTGCAGTTCTCAACATGAGCAAGCAGCAGTATTCAAATGAGGGGTTTGCGGCCACTAATGCGAGCTGCCCCACGGCTAAAGAGAGCAGGGATTAATGCAAATGGATCCATGTTGCGTCTGTGGCATAAAAATATGGCTAAAATGTTGTCAATTCTGTTTTACGTTTGTCTGTAACAAATATAATTCATGTGATTTATATGCGCTGCTCTCTGCTGCATGCATACATCGTATTGCAGGGTTAGACTGATTAAAACTGCCCTAAAAGATTTAGTTTTTTAGTTTTGGTGAAAATGTTTCCACAATCCGTTGAATGTACATGAAATGGAAGAAGTCAGAGAGATACACTGATAAAGTATACAATTCTGTATGATATTCAACTACTGGTCAAACAGGCACACATGATAATATCACTTTGATGTTATTATTGCTGCTTGATATGACTGAAAGGTAAAATTCATGCTCGTTATTGCGATGGATGTGATTATTATTATTATTTTTCCTTCATTGTATTTTTCACGGTGTACCACGTTCCTTTATGTTGTTCTACAAACAGCCTTGGACAGGAAGGCTTTGCATAGGGTGATGAAATCACCCAGCGCATTGCTGGAGTACCACATCCTGCCATAGAGGACATCTACAGGACGCGGTGTCTGAAAAGGGCTGGGAAAATCATCCAAGATCCCAATCACCCAGCATATGGACTCTTCAGTCTCCTGCCCGCTGGGAAGCACCACATGAGCCTCCAGACTAAGACTACCAGGTACTGGAGCAGCATTTCCCCTACAGGTATCACACTCCAAACCCCGCTTTCTGACATTTGAAACACATTAAAACTCATGGACTGAACTAGGGCTGGGGGATATGGAATCAAATCTATATTGCGAAGTGTGATATATCTTAAACATGTGCAGTTATGATATCTATTGTAATATATTATTTTCTTTATATATGTCAACAACAACATAAAAGAAAGTTTAAAATGTCATTTATTGAACATTGTTGTGCCTAATGCATATTTTTCCAAGAAATGCAACACAAAAATGATCACAACATAAAGAGGAAGATATTTAAAGCTAGCTGAAAACACTGAGTTAAAAATTGTCCGCTTTCCTGGCTGCTTTATAAATTCAATATCTCCCATAGATAAATAAAAAATGCTTTATGTTGAACAGGTTTCATTTACATTAACTGTAAAAAAAAAAAAACTAGACTGAACACACACACGCTCACAACCACCCATAACTGAACATACACACAACTGGCAAAAAAACAATGTTTGACTGTATCTTCATACACACAATAATAACCACCACCTACAACCACATGCACTTTATATTACTACTTTTTGATGTATGAATATACATCTCACTGATCTCAACTGCACTACTGTAAATACAGTATAGACAATCACAATACAATACAATACAATACAATACAATAATTATGGTTCTACAGCTTTTTATTAATACTAGCATGTTGTATATTTATAGTCCTTATAGTCTATTTATAGCCTTTTATATTTTAATCATACATGTGTAACCTTTTCATAGCCTGTAGATAGCTTGTACATTCACTACAGTTATAGCCTGTATAAATTTATAGTTATACTATATTCATGACATACCTTTGTACCATGTACATTTATAACATATCTATAATCTATGTATATTTTGTAATTTATCTTTATTCTTGCTAAAGCACTGCTGGATGGATGCTCACTGCATTTAATTGCTTTGTAGTTGAGACATGTGCAATAACAATAAAGTTAATATATATTCTATTCTATTATATTCCATCAACTTGTCAAAATAAAAACGTTTAATTATCAATTTTGAATAATAATGAGTCCGTTTTTAATATGTTTGCATATAAATCTGTCATTTACTTAAATCTGGGGTTTTAAGGAATCTTTTAATTTCATTCTTAAGACTGCAATTTCTTAATGCTTTCCTAATTTAATGCTAATTTCAGTTCAGTAGATTTACATAGTGCCAATTAACAACAAACATCATCTCAAGCAGTTTACAAAAACAGAAAGGTATGCTTTATAAAATGTAAATGCAGTAAAATGCTTACGATCATGCTATGGTATCAGCAACATTTCTCAAACTAGTCGCCAACCTTTTTAAAATTGTTATATATCCTGGTTATCGTCTTTTTGGGCAAGATGCAAGTCTCTGTTACATTAGACTTTTGAAAAACTTCAGCTGATCTTTTCCCTGTTTTTTGTTTTGTTTTTTTGTTTTTCTGAGTGTACCAGCGTTTACTTCACAGCACTAAAAAGTGTAATTACATTATAAGCAGAATGAGCAACCACTGATCTACTTTCTTGACATTATTGCTTTTTTATGAATAGCAAAGGTTCAGTATGTTCCTAAAAAAAAGCCATGACTTCTATTGATTACCTTGCTAACTGTCTGAGAAAGTACAAATAAAACTTCAGCAGATTGCACCTGCATGCGTGTTCTCTGGGCTCAAAATTGATGGATGAACTGAAAGCAAGGCTTATTTAATAAACTGAAAGGCTTTTACAATAACTGCACCTAAACCTTAAAACAACCCGCCCCTGAGACATCATGCATCAAGCCATCATCAGGAGTTTAATAGTGTCAGATTTGGGTTGAATGAGGACCCAGATGCAGAACGTTGTTTAGAGCGTATGTGGCCCATGTATTTTAAAGTCCAAAATCAAAACCGTGAAGAGAGATGAGACGAGTTCAAGGACAGCAATGACAACAATCCGTCAAAAACAGACACAGGAAGGTAAATATACACTGGGTAGAGTAATCAAGAAATGGAAAACACCTGGGAGACGGGGAGGAATACACAGGGCGGACTAAGTGTAAAAAAGGGCAACAGGTGATATCAAATAAACAAACTAGGACTCAGACTGATTGACAGACAAAAGTACTGAGGGAGAAACAAACAGTGAGGAAGTAGTGATGCGGACAGAGACGGATCATAACAAATAGGAGTTGGCTGCCTGTCACTTGATTTTGGAAGGTTTACCTATGTGGTAATTACAAGCTCTCTTACTGCTCCTTGACTTTTCAGCATGTGCTTTACCAAAACGTATAGTCTTCCTTGTGTTTCTTTCAAATGTAACCTCTGTGCTGTTTCCTGGATTAATCGCTATAAAACCAAACCTACAATAAATCTCTGGATCTCCATCTCCACGACTACTGAGCTGAAGGCTACACTTGTTTATCACTTTAATCCCTCAAACTAAACTGTCCACCCTCCAACACTTACTATTCTACTTGTTCCAAGTCTCCATCGGTCTCACCGTCTCAACCAGCTCCAAGCCTGTTGCATCCTTCATCCCTCCACCAGCTTCAAACCTCCAAGCAGACCCACACTCCTGATCCCACTCACTGCTTGCTGCAGTGCACTGCATCCACTTATATCAACCATTAAGCATCACCTAATATATTAATCTTTCTTGTTCACCTCTTGCCCTCTTCCTCACAGTGCTCCCATTTCCCTCTGTTCCCACTCCCTGGCAGACCAAAGCCATGACTTGATTTGCAATCATTGATATCAGTAAATCTAGAAGAGAATTATCTTACATGTGGGTCAGATGACAGTTTTCTTATATGGAATATGAAATAAAATGTCAACTACCAGTTGTGAACTGATGGAAATGATAGACAAGGCTTGGGGAACCACAGTTCATGCAACAGTGACAAAAGATTATTCAAGCACAGTGAGCAGCTAGCACTTGAGAAAGCCCTAAACAATTAGTGTACGGAATGATAAAAGATAATTTATTTGTTTTTACCTGGATCTGTACCTTTGCGTTCTCTAGCAGTACAAAATGTTTGACATCTGCAAATCACATAAAAAAAATCTCTCTCCTAACTTTGTTTTACCCAGCATAATTAGGATAGAATAGAATAGAATAATCCTTTACTTTCCCATAAGGGGGGAATTCACTGTAACACCAGCAAAATCACAGTTAGCTGCAGCCTCAACACTGGTGTTGGGGATGTTAAATAAAAAATATGATATTTGGCTATTTATAGTCAACGACTGCTTATGTCAGTCATTAATGTTAATAATTTATGGCAAATTATTATTACTCGGGGCACCACCTCGTTCTACCAGGAACTATTTTAATAGCCAAATTTCTATATCAGTCTCATAATTCTGATGGAATTAATTCTTAATGTCTATGTGGTCATACACCTTGCAATATGTGTGAGTGTTGAACAAGAATGACAACCGTTACGTTCCAAGCAGAAGATTTATTTACACAAAGGAAAAACATTTAAACACTCAAACTAGTAATAAGAGAAACACTACTGATTAAAATAAATGTATAGTTAAAATAAAGGAACAAAAAAGATGAATAATGCAATAGACTGAGGAACCATGAATTATGTTGTGATTCTGCATGCAGATCAGACTCAGGATTTGATTTGCAGATGCTGGAGGGAAAAGATGAATTAGTGTCACTAATTACAAGAGAAAAATCAAAACATTCTTTGGATAAAGAGATGTTTGTTAAAATTTATCTGGATCAGAGTAATTAACCTTTGGGAAATTACTTCTAGTCATGAACTGGTCACCAAAGTAAACGATTTAGTTCCAGTATTTGATTAAAACAAAAAGTTGAAACACGGTTAATAACATTAGTTACTGTTCTTAAACAATCTATTTAAACCAAATTCTGTTTGAACAGTTATTGGCAACCTTTGTTATGAAGTGTTGGCCTGGACGAACACGTGATCTTGTCAGCTTTCAGGTAGCCCTCTGCAACGCACGTGGGGCGCTTGGAGTGACTCAAACACATTAATTCAATATTAAACACAAAAAGGGAAAACTTTTAAAATGAGCCAATACTAACTAATTGCCTCTGCCCAAACAGACCTCTGAACGATTAAGTCTCTGAGTTGCTGCACGGCGATGAGGAGAAAGGGGGGTGAGGCGACGTTATGGCTCCGATCTGGTTAGCTGCAGTGAGCTCCTGGCTTGCTGCTCCGTCCAGCTGTGTGGCGATCGGCCCCCGGCATCCACTTTTACAGTACCTTTTTGGCAGCTTTTCAGAGCCGAAATTCTTATTGGCTCTGTGGCGGCGAACTTGATGCGGCTTCTGCTGGTTCTGGCCTGGCATATGTGGCTCCCACTCATTCAGTCTTGCAGCCCTTCTGGCAGTCTGAAACTTAGAGGGGTTTTCGTTGGGCTCTGGGGATAAACAATGTCTTTGTTTATCAATGTTTAAGATTCACCGAGATTGGTCTGTGGGTTCATGTGGAGCAAGTTTCTGTCAGAAACTCGGGTCTTCCTTGGCCAGCGAAGGACGATGGTTGTAGTGGATCTCCTCTTGAAAAGCTGGCCAGTGCCCGTCGTGAAAGAGGCCGAGCTGGGGGAAGCGGGCTGTATTTATAGGGCAGGTTAACGCCACCTGATGACTGTGTGTGACCCAACACTCGTCTGATCAATTTTAATGGAAGATTGTCTAATTGCAGCTTTCATCTGATTGTACATAAGTATTTTAACTTCCCCTCCCGTTTAATACAGAAGTAGAATTAGCTAGATGTGATGTTTTAAGATGAACAGGAATGAAAGAAAACCAACTGTAGATAGTATGTATTTTAAGTGGCATGTCTGATGCTCTTATTTTTGATATTTCCACTACTACGTCATTGCAGTGCAGTTAACCTGCAAAAATAAAACACAGATCATTTGAAAAAAAGGGAAACTCACCCTTGTCAGGATCCAGCAGAAGGAGCTGTCAGTCCATTCTCTCCACAGGTGCTGAGGATTAAGCAGCAACAGGTGGAGCTCATTACTGCAATTACCTTAGCAGTATTTAGAGGGAGCGGATCCACCAGACGGGCGTCAGATGATTCCGTTTCCTGGAGTGGTAACCCTGACTCTTAGTCTACGCTACGCTCGATATTTGTCCATGTTCTTACCTTTGTTCCCTCCTGTGTTCCTCGTCTTAGTTCCTTCCGGACTCGCCGCGTCAACCCCAGACCATCTCAGGCTCCGATGTTACTCCTTGAACCAGCTCCTATACCTGCCCTGGACGCTCGTCTTCCTGGGGTGCGACCGCTCCTACTTCCCTGCTCCACCAGCCTCACCGTTGCTGCTGCTCGGCTCCTGATCTCCTCCGCTCTCCCCAGCTGCCTGTGGAGAAGAAGGTTCATCAACATCAGGTATGTACATTACCTTTTTCCTGCTCCGCCTGGTCCTTACCGTCTTCCTGCCTACTCCGTTCCTTCCATTGTCCCAACTCCGTGAGTCACAATCTACCTCCTTCTCCTCTAAGAAAACAAGTCATACAATCCTTTCTTCTATCTCACCTCCAGTCTTGTTTTCCAGCGTCGCCGTCTCCCACGATCCACCTCCCTTCTTGGAAGAAAATAAACGTTTATTTAAGAAAGACGCTAATCTTTTGTCCGAGAGTTTCTGTGCTGGCTTATGAGTCAAACCAAAAACATGACAGAATCATCTGACCTGTCCTGACTCAGCGGCACAGTTGCGCTCGGCTCTTTCCGAACAAGGGGCCATGCTAGGTCGTCACGAAGCCCTGTTGCAGGATCTAGCTCATCAGCAGGTCACTTTCCAGCAGGGTTTTGTTCGGATAACCCAGCTTTTGGACGAGTTCCGAACTATCCGAACCGGAGCGGATTCTTTGAACTCTTCTAGTTCTTCTACAGTTACCGCTCAACCTTCTCCTATTTCCGCGACGTTTAAAGAAGTGACTTCTCCTCCTCCAGAACCGTTCTCGGGGCAGATAACCAAGAGTAGGGGTTTCTTGCTTCAGTGTTCTCTTGCCTTCGAGCGGTCTCCAACTCATTTTTATCTTGACGCCAATAAAATTTCTTATATGGTGGCGCTACTCCGCGATCGAGCTCTCCAGTGGGCTAATGCAAGGTTTAGCCAGTCCGAAATGGCAACGATAACTTTCCAAGAATTCAAGACTCAGTTTGAACTTACCTTCTGTCCCTCTGTCGGGGAAGAAGAGGTTGCCAAACAGCTGTGGAGCCTCAGGCAGGGCAACCGGTCGGTCTCTGACCTGGCAATCGACTTCCGCATTCTTGCGGCTGAATCAGGGTGGAACCGTCCTGCACTTAAGGCAGCTTTCCTCAACTCTTTAAATGACAACCTCAAGGATGAATTAGCCACCCGCGACGATCCTCACTCCCTAGACGAATTAATTTCTCTAGCAATCAAAGTAGACTCTCGGATACGAGAGAGATCCAAGACCCGGAATCGCTTTCTTCCTCACACCGCTCCTGTTCAACCTCTATCCGTTCCAGATCCAGCTCCTGACCATAATTTCTCCCAAACCGGCTCCGACCCTGAACCGATGCAGATCGGAAACACTCGGCTCACTCCGACAGAACGTCATCGCCGCATTCGCTCCCGAGCTTGCTTATATTGTGGGGAGAACGGACACTTCATCGACACTTGCCCGACTCGGCCAAAAGGGGGGGCTCGTCAGTAAGACTGGGAGTTCTGACGGGTCAGATTGATCAACCTCCCAGACTAATGTTTTCTGCTACTCTGATCGTACATAAGAACTCTTTCCCGGTCCAAGTTTTAATTGATTCAGGTTCTGAACAAAACCTCATCTCCCCAGATCTAGTTAAGAGACTTTCCATTCCCATTATTCCCCTTTATCAAGATTTTAGTGTCTCCGCTCTGGATGGTCACCTTCTCACAACTATCACACATAAGACAAGACCCGTTTCTCTCATAGTCTCTGGTAACCATCATGAAGAAATCTCTCTGTTTGTTTTCCCTGTCAATGAACCCGCCATTGTCTTGGGCTATCCCTGGTTGGAGGAGCACAACCCCACGATTAACTGGTCCGGCCGACACATCGATTCCTGGAGCCTAGTTGTCATTCTATTTGCCTCCGCCTAGCCGTTCCCCGGGGTAAGATTACATACTCCTCCGGGCCTCCGCCTGATCTCACCCATATTCCACCCGAATACCATGACCTCCAAAAGGTTTTCTGTAAAGAAAAAGCACTCTCACTTCCTCCTCACCGGCCGTACGATTGTTCAATCGACCTTATTCCCGGCGCTCCACTCCCAGCAGGCAAGCTTTACACCCTTTCCAAAAAGGAAAGAGAGGCCATGGAAAAATATATTAATGAATCGCTTCAGACAGGACTTATCCGACCTTCCACTTCCCCTGTAGGGGCTGGTTTTTTCTTCGTTGAGAAGAAGGACAAATCACTCCGCCCCTGTATCGACTATCGAGCCCTAAATGACATCACTGTCAAAAACAAATATTCTCTCCCACTCATTTCTTCCGCCTTCGAACCCGTCCAAGAGGCCAAAATTTTTTCTAAGCTCGACCTCCGTAACGCTTACCATCTGGTTCGCATCCGTAAAGGGGACGAATGGAAGACTGCTTTCAAGACCCACATCGGCCACTTTGAATACCTGGTTATGCCTTTCGGCCTCTCTAACGCCCCCGCAGTCTTCCAAGCTCTCATTAACGACGTCCTTCGTGATTTCCTCAATATTTTTGTTTTCGCCTATCTAGACGACATCCTCATCTACTCCAAGACTCTGCAGGAACACAGATCCCACGTCCGCCAAGTACTCACCCGACTCCTGGAAAACTGCCTCTTCGTCAAAGCTGAGAAATGTGAGTTTCACAAACCTTCCGTCACCTTTTTGGGTTTTATTTTTGAAGCAGGATGCGTGAGAGCCGATCCCGATAAACTTCGAGCAGTTGAGGAGTGGCCCACCCCAGAGACGCGCAAGCAGTTGCAACGCTTCCTGGGATTCGCCAATTTTTATCGACGCTTCATCAGAGGCTTCAGCGTTGTTGCAGCTCCCCTCACCGCCCTCACGTCCACCAAGCGCTCTTTTTGTTGGAACTCGGAAGCCGATCTCGCCTTTGCCGAGTTAAAACGTCGCTTTGTCCAGGCCCCCATCCTCATCCAGCCTGACCCCGACGTCCAATTTGTCCTCGAGGTGGACGCATCGAACACTGGTGTGGGGGCCGTTCTCTCCCAACGTCTCTCATCTGACGGCAAACTTCATCCTTGCGCCTTCTTTTCTAAAAGGTTTTCTAAAACGGAGGGGCGCTATGATGTAGGGGACCGTGAACTGCTCGCCATGAAATTGGCATTAGAGGAGTGGAGACATTGGTTGGAGTCCACCGAGATCCCTGTCCTAGTCTTCACAGATCATAAAAACCTAGCATACCTACAGAAGGCCAAACGACTCAATCCCAGACAATATCGTTGGTCTCTATTTTTCTCCCGTTTCAATCTCTCCATCACATACAGACCAGGGTCAAAGAACATTAAACCGGACGCCTTATCCCGCCAATTCTCACCCGACTCAGATCCTGAACCACCTGAACCAGTCTTACCCAGTTCCTGACGGATTGGAAGCCTTTCCTGGGACCTTGAACGCCAGATCACGAATGCCACCTCCACTGAACCTGACCCCGGGGTGGGCCCACCAGGGAGAAGATACGTTCCATCCACAGTTCGGTCTAAAGCCATACTATGGGCCCATTCCTCGAAATTTTCTTGCCACCCTGGGGTCAGCCAAACGATTGCTCTTCTGCGCAGATACTTCTGGTGGCCGGGACTCAATAAAGACGTCGTGGAATTCGTCAAAGCCTGTCACACTTGCAACCGCAGCAAGAACGTCCATCAACCCTCTTCTGGTCTCCTTCAGCCCCTGTCCGTTCCTGCCCGGCCCTGGTCACATATCGCCCTAGATTTTATCACCGGTCTCCCAGCATCTAAGGGTAAGACGGTTATCCTCACCATCATAGACCGGTTTTCTAAGGCCTGCCATCTGCTGGCTTTGTCCAAACTTCCTTCAGCAGCCCAGACAGCTAGGATACTGTTCGCCCATGTTTTTCGCCTTCATGGCATACCATCGGGGGTGGTTTCAGACCGGGGTCCACAATTCACCTCCCAAGTTTGGAGGGAGTTCTGTCGCTCGTTGGGGGCCAAGCCTCATCTGTCCTCCGGTTTCCACCCGGAGACCAACGGCCAATGCGAGCGGCTCAATCAGGAGGTCGAGGACGCCCTGAGATGCGTATGTTCGTCCAACCCTCACTCATGGAGCACCTTTTTACCCTGGATCGAGTTTGCCCACAATGCCCACATCTCTGCCGCCACGGGACGATCACCTTTTGAAGCCTCTCTTGGTTACCAACCTTCCCTACTGCCCAACTCCGTCCCGGATTCTGTTTTTCCCTCCGTTCGTTCCTACATCCTGTCCTGTAAGAGGGTGTGGGAACAGACTCAGGCGGCCCTCCAGCGCACTTCCACCCAAAACAAGAAATACGCCGATCGTCGACGCATCCCCGCGCCCACCTACTCTCCAGGCCAATTGGTCTGGCTATCCGCCAGGAACATCAACATTAAAGCCCAACCTAAAAAACTGTCTCCACGCTTTGGGTCCCTATCCCATCCTGGCAGTCTTAAGTCCCCTGGCGGTCCGCCTGAAACTACCCGCATCCCTTCGGGTTCATCCTGTGTTTCATGTCTCCCAGATCAGACCTGTTTCACCCGGCACTTGTCCCTCGCCCAATCCTCCCCCACCAGCACGGATGTATGATGGGGGCCCGGTGTTCTCCGTCCGTCGACTCCTGGACGTCCGTCGCCGGGGTCGTGGCTACCAGTACCTGGTGGACTGGGAGGGATATGGCCCTGAGGAGCGTTCATGGGTTCCCCGCTCCTTTATTGTTGACCATACCCTAATTGCAGATTTCGAGAGAAGATCTAGCTCCTCTTCTGCTCGGCCGCCTGGTGGCGACCGTTGAGGGGGAGGTAGTGTCAGGATCCAGCAGAAGGAGCTGTCAGTCCATTCTCTCCACAGGTGCTGAGGATTAAGCAGCAACAGGTGGAGCTCATTACTGCAAACACCTTAGCAGTATTTAGAGGGAGCGGATCCACCAGACAGGCGTCAGATGATTCCGTTTCCTGGAGTGGTAACCCTGACCCTTAGTCTACGCTACGCTCGATATTTGTCAATGTTCTTACCTTTGTTTCCTCCTGTGTTCCTCGTCTTAGTTCCTTCCGGACTCGCCGCGTCAACCCCAGACCATCTCAGGCTCTCCGAAGTTCCTCCTGTGAACCATCTCCTGATACCTGCCCTGGATGCTCGTCTTCCTGGGGTGCGGCCGCTCCTAACTTCCCTGCTCCACCAGCCTCACCGTTGCTGCTGCTCGGCTCCTGATCTCCTCCGCTCTCCCCAGCTGCCTGTGGAGAAGAAGGTTCAGTCAACATCATTCCCACCTTCCAGAATCCTGCTCCGCTCTGGTCCCTTACCTCTTCCTCCTACTCCGTTATCCATTCCCATCCGTGAGTCACAATCAACCTCCTTCTCCTCTAAGAAAACAAGTCATACAATCCTTTCTTCTATCTCACCTCCAGTCTTGTTTTCCAGCGTCGCCGTCTCCCACGATCCACCTCCCTTCTTGGAAGAAAATAAACTTTTATTTAAGAAAGACGCTAATCTTTTGTCCGAGAGTTTCTGTGCTGGCTTATGAGTCAAACCAAAAACATGACAACCCTTCTCTTATCTAAAAGTTTTAAACATTCCTTAGAAACTCTCCTTCAGTTATTTTTTATTAAGCCTTTTCAGATTTGTGATTATTCAAATTTTTCCTCTTGACATTTCCCTCATGACAAAGGGTGCACTAGGCAACCCTCTTTTCCACAATTTGCATAATCTTTCTGTCATCTCAGTGCTGTTGTGCGCCATCTCTGCCCTTTCCTCTTCTTCATCTTTCTCAACTGTCATTTAAATATAAACCTGATTAATTACATTTTGAAATCGTCCATCCAATTAATTGTGAATGGCAATGTTAGAATGTCAATGTCTAAACTTGGAAAGAGAAGCATGTCTTAAGACTAAATGAAAATGGTTTGCAAGGTTTAGGTTTCTTGTTTTAAGCCTGATAAGACACAAAAAGGGACACGCACATTTTTGTACAAACTTTTCACATTGGTTTTTTAAAGTATAGATATAAAATTAATGTATTTAATATTTAACCAAGTAAACTTCATTTGATAAAGAATTACAACAAAAAACTGTACAATATCCAGAGAAAAAAACCCATCACAGTACTTTTACGAATTCGAAAAAATGTGTCACCCTCCATTATTGAAGAGAGCTACACGTTCTAATAAGAACACTCTGGGCTCAGCAGCATTTCAGAGAAACACAAAAACAGTATAAAATCTTCTGCTGGACCAGACTTTCATGTCAAAGACACTATTACATTTAGAAGGTGACAAAAAGGCAGACATCATGCTGGAAGACTGCGCTAACCCTCTTGTAATCATTCTCTATAATGGCACTTCAGATGTAATCCCAAAGGGCTATTTGAGAGAGGGAAAACACCTACATGAAAACACAAGTCTCTGGAAACAGCTTGGTGTATCAAAGATTGTGGGTTTCAGCGATAGCAGCAGTTTCAGATGTAATGGGGCTATATGAAAAATTGTCCTGATGCTACTGCTTTTCAGCACAAACAAATTGAGGGACTGACATACTTGAGATATCATTACAAACATGTTTTGTGTTAAACATAGCCAAGCAATAAGGATATAAGCCTGTCCTCCCTGTTCTGTGTCCTCTCTGCTAAGAAATCTCTGTCCTCTCCGAGTTTGAGCAAGCTAATAAATAGACAGATGTTGCTTGCTCTTATTCTACTCTTTACTGTATAATATACTGTTGAGATCAGATGTTTGACCATGGTAGAAAAAGACACATACCTTTTCTGGGTTTTTTTCGTTAACCAAAATTAAATCAGACTTGCCTTCTTTTTTATGTCAGCTATGGCAACCAAAATTAGTTACATGCAAATAATGAGGGAGATTGTGCTTAAGAGATTAGTTTCACTTTCTACAAAGTCAGAAGTTTACACACATTTCCTTGTTATTTGGGGAAAAGAATTGGCTTTGAACTCTAACACTTGGGTCAAATATCTTCACTATCTTTTCACAATCTTCAATAGTTTGCTGGAATTTTGATAGTTTCCTCCTGACAGAGCTGGTGCATGTATGTATATACTATATGTATAAGTTTATTTGCATAGGAACAGTATACATTTTAACATTAACTGTATCGGACGGACGAATTGATATCTGGTTATAGCAAAAGTGTTAGTTTTCACCTGTAGTCCCTGGACAGGTTGGTGTCAGGTAAAACAAAACTTAATGTAAATATAAAACAAGTATATGTACATAACAGATAGTATTCACCGACCTATAATTTGGTCTAAATTAAAAATATAATCAATTAAAGTAAAAATATCCTCCATATTACAGCAACAGACACTCCCTTACTCATCATAAGACTATAAAATATGCATGCAAGCGCAATTTTGAAATAACCATTTCTTTGTTTGACATGCAAATAATTTAAAAGTTGTGAACATTAAGATTTCTGTGGGCAATGAGTTCCATTGCCTCGTCACACAGACAGAAAAAGCTGAATTGCAAATAGCAGTTTTGCAATTAGGAAGACTATATTCACATGTAGTAGTGGATCTAGATTGTCAATTCATTTTGTCACGCAAAGAGTAATTAATTTCCTAAGAGGGGGTGCTGTACCACCATGAAAATTGTTAAAATGTAAGCGAAAATCAGCATAAAATATAAAACTAATTAATATTTGACGAGAAGAGGACAATGGTGGTACTGCCTGGATTTTTTATCATGAATTGTAAGTGCATAGTTGTATGACTCGAGAGGCTCCTTAACTGTATACAACATTGAGACAAGCTGGACATACAGTACTAAAAAAGTTACAGTGTCATGGAATTTAGATCTAGGAGGGATGCCTCAGTTATAATCAATCCAGATACATAAAATGTATTAAATTAAATCTAAAGTATTTTTGAGTTTCTTTACATGATTTTTGGACATTAAAGTCGAATCCAGTTTTATTCCCAAATTACATAATTCGTCATCTTTTTGAAATTATTTTATGATCAGTATAAAAATTTGGATAAATAAAATGTTTAGTTCCATTAGTAAAAAACATATTCACTTTTTTGTCTGTTTAATGTCAACCAGTTTTGACACAGCTGTCTTACACTCTCTGCATTTAATTTTATAACATGTATGCAACTTCATTTACATATTTACCTATAAACAAATATCACTGTTTCATCGGGATAAATGATGACATTTCCAGTACCGATGAGGGGTAGTTATTACTATAGATACTAAAAAGAAATGAACCCAGGATGGAACCTTGGAGTTCTCCCGTTGTGTAGTGTTTTCTATCCTTACACTCTGCTATCTATCACTAAGGTATAATTTAATCCACCTTAATGTGTTGTTAGACAGATTAAATTTGGCAAGTTTATTTAGGAGGATGTCATGACAGACTGTGTCAAAAGCCTTCCAGAGGTCAAGAAATATTGCCCCCACCACTCCACCTTTGTCAAGCTCAGATTTAATTTATTCCATCTGGTAGCAGACAGCAACTTCTGTAGAATACTTTCTTCTGAAGTCAAACTGAAAGGGATTTAGCAGATTATGACTATTAATATGCTCTACTATCTTTCATAAATTTTGGGTATTGTGGGCAATTTTCTGATAGGTCTATAGTTCCTGACCTTTTGATTGTCTCCTGATTTGTAGATTGCCGTAATAATGCCCCTTTTCAACACAGTCAGAAAAATCATTTTAGTAATCGACTGGTTTATTACTTCTGTAAGAGGAAAGCCTAGTAACTCTTCCGGTAATGAGTTAGCGCTGATTCTAAGTCTAAAAAAAACATCACTTTCAGTGAAAAATTTGCATTTTAATGCACCAGTAACTTACTACGAAATCCGCTGAAAATATACAGTGCACCAAAACGCATAAACAAACATAAATAAGGCATTGGTTTACTGTTTGCATCACAATACTGGGACTGCTGGCTATTAGCAGGAACGTGTTGACAGCCAAAGTGAATATGGAAATCTCTATGGAGCGCATCTGAACAAGTGCTCTGACAGTTTTACAAGCTATTCAATCAAAACAAAAAAACATAAAACTAACGCTGTGTCAGTTGGTAAACTGTCAGTTTCCCTGGCACTGTATCATATCATGCCCAAATAATCCCAGAATAAGCATTTATTACTTACCAATCCAGTAGCAATACAGATAGTTCAGCACCCAAACATTCTGCTGTATCTCTAATGTCTCTTTCACAGCGGCTGACCACACAAAACTGAAAAGTTGTAACACTGAGTTGTAGAAGGGAATCCTACTTTGACCTAAACTGAGCAACAGTTTGACAGAAAGGATCTTTCACGACAGTGAAGGAAAGGAAATGTTATCTAACCTGTCTTTCCCATTTTGCTGCTCCGCCGACATAACACTCCAACTTTCCTTACCCCTGATTCACACCAGGTGCAGAACGGATGCGCCCCGGTAAGAATGATCAGAACGAGCCGTCTGCAGTGGTGAAGCCCTGGCAGGTTTCAGCTCTAGTAGGTTTCAGCTCTTGCAGCCCAGTCTCTATGCCTCACTTTTCCTAGTGTCTTCTTTAGGGTTCGCCCGGTATGAATCAGAGGTTATTACCTTTTCTCCAGCGTTGAAGGTCTGCCAGCTTTCAGCACAGAACCTTTTCCCGTTCTTGAATTACATGATGTATGAACATTGCTAGTGTATTCTTTGGTATAAATGTTTTAGCATATGATTTTGACAACTATCAAATTTGGAAAATGTATCCAACAATGAACAAGACTGATGGAGTTCCATAATGCTCTTCTTGATATCTTGGCTGATTTTCTTTTACCCTCTCATCATGTCATGAAAGGAAGCATAAGTTTGATATGCTGCCTTAAAACACACAGATGTGTGCTTAACTCAAATGCTATTGTACATCATATGCGTTTGTATAGCATTGTTTTAGTCATAGGACAAGAAAGCGCTTTACTCTACACTGAGTAAATTAGACGCTGGTGGTGGCGAGCTACATTGGAGCTACAGCTGCCCTTGGACACACAGAAGTAAAGTTTTCAGCATTTTGTAGGTTAGCAACATTATACATTTTTTTTAAATGCATTAACTGTATTGGAAAGAACTCAATTGAAAAAAGACAAATTTTAAGGGTAATTTTCCACTATATTGCAGTGACTGCTGCTAGTTTGAAAAAAATATTGCGTTGAATGTTGTTACCTGACAAGCAGAAAGCATACAACCTTTGTGTGAATTTGTAAATTTTGCTGGTCCTTTAACTATTTATATCAACAGAATGAGATACCATGTTTACTCCAGTTTTCTGGTGGCCTTGATTGTGTCTGTGGGCTTATGTCTCTGATGCAGAACTGTGGCCGTGCCAGTGACGCATGAAGTCTCGGACACAACAGCTGGGGGGGTGCCTCTCCCTTCGCGGGGAGCCGACGTCTCTGAGGCCAGCCTGGCAACCCGGGTTGCATGGGTCTCTGATTTGGTAAATTGGTCCGCGTTGCATCCATTTATCTTAGACCCACTGTTTATGGTTATATGTTGTGAAGCCGCTAATGCTTTTCAATGATTGGGCATAGGTGTACTTAGTATCAACAATATTTCCATGGATTTTTCCAGAGATTAACAGTAAAACCTACCCACTGTCACTTTAAAAACATTCTGTACCCTAAAAATACTTGTTATCGAAATGTTTTGGTGGCATAACACAATTTTTTGATGTTCGTTTTTCGGACCTGTCACTATGTGGGAGAGTCCTCCTGCTGTTTACCCTACTATAGAACTTTTTACCGACTGAGTTTTACTTTACAGCAGTAATATCTAATGAAATAAACAAACACCCCATTTTGAGACTTGAGCCATGGCAGATCCACCAAATAAAACAAAGAAGCAAGGAAAATGAACTGGGCTGCAAGAGCTAAAAGCTGCTGGAGCTTCACTGCTGGAGAAGAGTTACCTCTGATTCAC
Organism: Apricaphanius iberus; assembly: GCA_028564705.1. Classification (NCBI taxonomy): domain Eukaryota; kingdom Metazoa; phylum Chordata; class Actinopteri; order Cyprinodontiformes; family Aphaniidae; genus Apricaphanius; species Apricaphanius iberus. Next base: position 1,840,439 of record JAPXFQ010002528.1, on the reverse strand, counting down.
ATCGGGTGAATGGATGGGCCCATTATGAGCTACGGAGCTTGAAGCTGCTGGCGCTTCACCGCTGCAGAAGGCTCGTTATGATGATTCGTACCGGGGCGCGTCCGATAAGGAAAGTTGCAACATACTGACCTGCAGAGCTGGACTTTGCTGCCCATGACCAGGTTTTAAAGAGCAGGAAGCTGGGAAAAGACAGGTCAGAGAAAAATTCCTTCCCTTCACTGCTGTGAAAGATCTTTTCTGTCAAAATGTTGCTCAGTTAAGGTTAAAATAGGATTTGGTTCCAAAACCGAGTGTTACAACTTTTCAGTTTTCTGTGGTCAGCCGCTGTGAGTGAGCCGTTAGAGATACAGCAGGATATATGGATGCTAAACTAGGCAAGGCAAGGCAAGGCTAGGCAATTTTATTTGTATAGGACACTTTCAACATAAGGCTATTCAATGTGATTTACATAATTTGAGACAAAGGGACAACAATGCAGAATTTAAAGCATGCAGTAAAAACATTAAGAAAAGAATAGAAAGCAATAACAGTAATTAAAAAAGAATAAAAAGCAAAATCATATCAGTTACCCATCGACAATTCTAAATATATATATTATTTTAGATTTAAAAGATTTCAGTGTCTCTGCATTTGCCTTCATCTGGGAGTTTGTTCCAGATATAGGGAGCATAGAAGCTGAAAGCTGCTTCTTTATGCTTGGTTCTGATTCTAGGGATGATCAGTAGACTAGAGCTGGAGGACCTGAGTGATTTGTATGGTTTGCATAACGATGGCAGATCTCAAAAGTGCTCTGGTGCTAACCCATTCAATGATTTATAGTCTAATAAAAGTACTTTGAAGTCTATTCCCGGAGCTGCAGGGTAGAGCATAGATACCCGATCCGAGCCCGGCGTTAACCGATGGGCCGGGCCAGGTTCGGACAGATATTTAGAAAGGATGCTTTGGTTTGGTCACATCAGAGGAGTGAGGGTGAAAACCTCCACCTCCATCCAGCCTCTACAGAGCATTGGCAGTGTGCGATATGTGGAAAAAAAGGGAAACTATTTATTTATTTTAGTTCGTTTCCTTTTTATTCTTAAAAATAACAACAGGTTTGTTTATGCTGGCTGCAGGGCATCTTGCGCACATACGTTTATCCTTTCAAAACTGAAAGAAACATTTGAAAAAGTAAATTATTGTTGACATTAAAAAATTAAGATAAGATCAAACATATTAAGACGATTAAAACTAAAGATAAAAATTCACTTGAGTTATCCAGTCATAGCAGGTGAGATTATTTGTTCAGCTGCAGCAGCATCAGCAGCACCTTGTTCGCCCTCTCAGACCCACAGCTCTGCATATTTTTCAGTTGGGAAAAAGAAGTCCACCTCTGGAGGTTTAAGAATCCTACCCACGGTTTATTAAACTGTGCACACCTGTGTCGTGCCCGGGTCGGACTCGAACATAAATATCTTAATGCCTGTCGGTTTCAGTTACTGCTCTGTCGGCTGCGGGCCAGGCTTGGACAGAAAAATACGGCCTGATCCGCACTCTACCACAGCGAGCCAGTGTTAAGAACTTAAAACTGGGGGGATGTGCTCTACTTTCCTGGTTCTAGTGAGAACAAGAACAGCAGCGTTCTGGAACAGCTGCAACTGTCTGATTGACTTTTTAGAAAGACCTCTCAGGATACTGTTACAGTAATCAAGGCAGCTAGAGATATATGCATGGTTGAGTTTTTCTAGGTCTCATTGCATCATCAGTCCTTTAATCCTAGAACTGTTCCTCATTTGATGGGAAGCTGAACTTGTTATTGCCTTTATGTGAACCTGGAGGTTCAGGACTGAGTCTGTCATTACACCTAGATTTCTGGCCAGGTTGGAAATTTCTAGTTGGACCAACTGAACCTGTGTACTATATTTAATCGTTCTTTTTTGGGTGTGAAGATAATTACTTCAGTTTTGGTTTTGTTTAGTTGTTGGAAATTATGGGACATCCAGCTATTAATTTGCTCAATGTATTTATTAAGGATATGGATGGGTTCAACATCACTTGGTGATATTAAGAAATAAAGCTGAGTGTCATCTGCATAGTTGTGGTAGTTAACATTATTTGTTATTATCTGGCGTAGTAGGAGTGTGTAAATGTTTAATAGGAGGGGCCCTAGGATGGAGCCCGGGGAGAAATGCAATTTTTGTTACTTGTTCTTGAGGTATGATTTGAACCAGTCGAGTACCGTACCAAAGAGTCCGACCCAGCTCTTTAGACGTTACAGTAATATATCATGATCAACAGTGTCAAACCCTGCATTGAGATCTAACTAGCCGTGTTGCTACTGGATTAGTAAGTAATAAATGCTTGCTCCGGGGTAATTTGGGAATGATAATGTGATGCAGTGTCAGGAAAAACGTTTTGATGGTTTACCAAATGACATGAACCATGAGTACACTTCTTCAAATGCACTCCATAAAGATTGTTTTTACCACAGTGACGTTACGCTGCAAGCCCTGAGAAGGCGACATAGGGCAAATATCTGAAAGAAAGTTACCGTGTGTGTCTTTAAGCAGAGCAAGAAAAAACATAAATGTCTAAACAGCTGTTGACCTTTTATCAAAAAATAATTAATCAGAAAAGGCAGAATTATTTTTCCATTTTTAGTATTTTTTAGGTTACACACTTATCAATCATAGCTCTTGTGGTGGAAAAATTTATATTAAAAATCATCTGTTCTGTGTATTAAACTGTAACTCATAGTCACTGTGTGCTGAGTCTTTATTATTGTTGATCAGTCTCACCGAATGACGCTGTAGACTTAAGTCATTGTCAAATGGATTGAAAGTAAAAATACTACTGGGCGTGTTGCCATGGAGACGACCCTCTCTGAGTAAGTGACCTGATATCCTACAAGATTGTGGCTTCCCAATCAAGCAGAAGGCGCCTCCGAGTCTCCAAGAGTTACCCTGAAGAAGTGTCTATCTATATGAAGCTGATAATTGTAAGGTTAACTAAATTAATAAAAGGCTGTGTTAGTTAGACAAAACATAAACCCTCCAAACTTTAGCGGAATCTTCTCTTATCATTTAATTTAAGAGTTTCTCCGGTAACACTCTAAAAGCAGTTCTATTTAAGAAAACATTCTAAATAAGTCTCCTTGGTTGTCTTAATTGTTATTGCTTCACTTTGAATAATGACCACTGAAGTTTATTTGCAACATCGTCTAAAATATTGAGTGCCGCACAAAAGACTTCGGAGTCATCTCCCTATAGGCAGTCTGAGGAACTGTGTTATCTACCAATATAAATGTAAAATACCAGATTATATTTTCATTGAGACATTGTGCTACCTTATGCATTTGACATGAATAAAATGTCATCTTGAATTTAGTAATAATCTGAGCTGAGCACCAGCTTACTTTCAAAGAATCAGTAATATTCCTGCAAGTGTGCCTGTGTTTGTGCACCACACCATCTTTACTAAATTTCTTCTGCAGGTAAAAGGTAAACTTTTGGTGATAACGGCTGTTTCATTTGAGAGTTTTTAATCGGGATCTGTTTCCGTTTCATGTAGAGAATTATCCAAAATCATTAATACTAAATAACACATTTAGATTATTAATTGTTATTTTGATTAAACACACAGGTTCATTTTTGATTGAACTAAAAAAAAGCAAATAAAAAAAAGGAAAAAAAAAGCATATCCTTAAAGATAAAACCAATGTAAAAATTATATACACTACCGTTCAAATGTTTGGGGTCACATTGAAATGTCCTTATTTTTGAAGGAAAAGCACTGTACTTTTCAATGAAGATAACTTTAAACTAGTCTTAACTTTAAAGAAACATACGCTATACATTGCTAATGTGGTAAATGACTATTCTAGCTGCAAATGTCTGGTTTTTGGTGCAATATCTACATAGGTGTATAGAGGCCCATTTCCAGCAACTATCACTCCAGTGTTCTAATGGTACAATGTGTTTGCTCATTGGCTCAGAAGGCTAACTGATGATTAGAAAACCCTTGTGCAATCATGTTCACACATCTGAAAACAGTTTAGCTCGGTACAGAAGCTACAAAACTGACCTTCCTTTGAGCAGATTGAGTTTCTGGAGCATCACATTTGTGGGGTCAATTAAACGCTCAAAATGGCCAGAAAAAGAGAACTTTCATCTGAAACTCGACAGTCTATTCTTGTTCTTAGAAATGTGCGAGAAATTGCTAAGAAATTGAAGATTTCCTACAACGGTGTGTACTACTCCCTTCAGAGGACAGCACAAACAGGCTCTAACCAGAGTAGAAAAAGAAGTGGGAGGCCGCGTTGCACAACTGAGCAAGAAGATAAGTACATTAGAGTCTCTAGTTTGAGAAACAGACGCCTCACAGGTCCCCAACTGGCATCTTCATTAAATAGTACCCGCAAAACACCAGTGTCAACATCTACAGTGAAGAGGCGGCTGCGGGATTCTGGGCTTCAGGGCAGAGTGGCAAAGAAAAAGCCATATCTGAGACTGGCCAATAAAAGAAAAAGATTAAGATGGGCAAAAGAACACAGACATTGGACAGAGGAAGACTGGAAAAAAGTGCTGTGGACGGATGAATCCAAGTTTGAGGTGTTTGGATCACAAAGAAGAACGTTTGTGAGACGCAGAACAACTGAAAAGATGCTGGAAGAATGCCTAACGCCATCTGTTAAGCATGGTGGAGGTAATGTGATGGTCTGGGGTTGCTTTGGTGCTGGTAAGGTGGGAGATTTGTACAGGGTAAAAGGGATTCTGAATAAGGAAGGCTATCACTCCATTTTGCAACGCCATGCCATACCCAGTGGACAGCGCTTGATTGGAGCCAATTTCATCCTACAACAGGACAATGACCCAAAACACACCTCGAAATTGTGCAAGAACTATTTAGAGAAGAAGCAGGCAGCTGGTATTCTATCGGTAATGGAGTGGCCAGCGCAGTCACCAGATTTGAACCCCGTTGAGCTGTTGTGGGAGCAGCTTGACCGTATGGTACGCAAGAAGTGCCCATCCAACCAATCCAAATTGTGGGAGCTGCTTCTAGAAGCGTGGGGTGCAATTTCTCCAGATTACCTCAACAAATTAACAGCTAGAATGCCAAAGGTCTGCAATGCTGTAATTGCTGCAAATGGAGGATTCTTTGATGAAAGCAAAGTTTGATGTAAAAACAATCTTATTTCAAATAAAAATCATTATTTCTAACCTTGTCAATGTCTTGACTCTATTTTTTATTCATTTCACAACGTATGGTGGTGAATAAGTGTGACTTTTCATGAAAAACACAAAATTGTTTGGGTGACCCCAAACTTTTGAACGGTAGAATATATATATATATATATATATATATATATATATATATATATATATATATATATATATATATATGTACTGTATATATGTACAGTGGGTACCACCTGAGAAAATGTTGAGCTCTCCAAGTACCACAATCATGACCAACCTAAACATACAGTAGAGAAGGCTTACCCTTTTAACTATAGGTAACTAACAAATTAGGCTTATTTACTCCTAAAAATGATTGTTTATTGTTAATTGTTGCCATCCACAGCCACACTTGTGTGTTAATGGTAAATTTTTGAATGTATTTTATTTAAAAAAAAATATTTAGAACTTCCCTCCAAGTACTACGAGAATCATGGCATTAGAGTAAAGAAAAATACATCTTTCATGGCAGTTCCATATGCTTCAGTTGTAATCAATAGACAATCTTTTTTTAATAATTGTGATTTCACTCATGACCAAAAATAATCTTTTTTTCCCCTTAATGAAGAAGACTTACTGTAGATTTTGTGGAGAAAAATTTAATGTGGTTCCTCTTTCTGTATTTTGAAATAAGACTACCTGCTGTCCAGGCACCTCATGCAAATTGTTTAAAGTCTGGGTGCTAATAAGTATGGCAATAGTGTTATCAAAATCCATTATTTCTTAATGAAGGTTTATTTTCCCCAAATGTAATCAAAGAATGGATAGTTGTAAGATTTTCAGGATGATGCTATTCCAATAAAAGGTTACTTTGTTGTTCAAAAAGCTTAATGTGAGATACCCAAAATTACATTTGTAAGAAAAGAGGCAGATTTGTTTTTGCAATCAATCCACTAGTTGGTCAGAAATCTCTGTGTTCACTTGGGTTGAAAGAATAATGTAAATATCTTATGACTACATACAGATGTAGCATTGATCAAATCAACATCCCAAACTGGCAATTTAAACTCAACCTAGACCTGCTTTTTCTCCATAAAAAGGCTCAAGGTGTGCAGCCACTGTGACATTCGGTGGGCGAGACTACCGCTCAGTATGGCCTTTGGCTGCTTAATGAGATGGAACATTTGGCCAGTTCTGAACTGGCTGTTTCATTATGAAAGCAGTCAACTGCTAAACCCGTGTAACTGCCAAATACCTGTGTTTTTGAATATGAATGAGCTTGATGTTTTCCCCATGTGCCTGTCACATTATCAATCAAAGCTGTAACAAAATTTAGAAAATCATTACTTTTTTTAAAAAATTCTTGAGTTGTCAAATTCATAATAGCTGAGGAAAGCCTGATTTGACACATACGTGCATGTTCTTTTTTAAAGTAAGATGATGTGTAAGCTGCATTGTTTTCTGTAAAACAAAGACGTTGTATGCGTGACTGTCAGTTTAAGAAATGCTCTCTTTTATCCCTTTTCTTAGCACTGTCGCTCACATGGTTTACTCAAATGACAGCTGAATAAAGTTTGTCTTTCTCAGCTTCTTAGGAAAATGTAGAAGCAAATTGGCTACATTAATGTCAGTAATGGCAGATATTTAACCTTTTGTGCTTGAAGACTCTAAACAACTGACACTTTTTGTCTGCAGTTCATATTTGCCTTGACAACTCCTTAGTTTCCCTAACATTAGTACATCACACAAGGCTGGGGAGAAGTTGTCTGATTTACATATAGAAAGATGAGACACAAGTCAAAAAGTTTCCAGAGGCACACTACTGTGCTTCCCCATTACCAAAATCAGATTTCTGTCTGTTATCATAATAATTTATTTTGTTTCCACAAGAAGAAAATAAGATTTTTTAGGTCATGATATTCAAGACCAAGTTGAATTTCCCTCTTAAATCTCTTAAATTATGTTATTTTCTTTAGTTCTTGGGCAGTCAGCAAACATTTGGCAGAAAGCACTCTGCAACTTGAAAGTTAGCTCACATGTAAAACCCTATGTGGGATGGAAAAGTAACAATGCATACAATCCTGACCACACATTCAACATAGTGGAACTTGGTGGCAGCATCATGTTTGATATACCTTGTGCTGATATATCAAATACAGTTCAACTGAAATAAATTAAAAATATTGTTTCTACTTTTACTAAACTAGGTAAGAATATCAAGTGACGTCAATACTTTTGCCATTACATAAGTAACTGGTTTGATGTATAACCAATACCTAAAACTTTATATGCAATATTTGCTACATCTACAGTGGCCCCTACAGACAAAAAAACATGTAAAACCCGAAACACCTGTGAATTCCAAAACACATTCAAATCCCATACACACATGCAAATCCCCAAAACACATGCAAATTCTAAAGCACATGCAAACTTCACAGTGGAAGTGCTCCAGGATGCTAGGGGCAAACATGAGCTTTTGTTATTTAGTCTCTGCACAAACCAGGAAGTAGATCCACATTCCAAACAGGAGGGGGTATAAACCACCGTTATGGGCAAATTTATATTGAGAAATTTATATCATTAATGATCTTTTCTGTGTATTCGTACATACTGAGAGAACTGTGTGCTATTTCTTCATGATATAGTGATAGTCTAATTGTGCAGGGCTTTTCCTGTGTTTAAATGGTACCGTTTCAAAATTGAAAAAAAAAATAATAATCTAAATGTTGTGGGTCTGGTGGATTTTTTTTTTACTGTGGATGGGTGAAAAATATTAATGTGATATTTTTGGGTGTCTCCCACTTTCCATTATGTGGAGAGCATGTCTGAAAATCCCTCCAGTTTTGCGCTGAATGCAGATTCTATTTTGGCGTCCAGTGTTCCCAGACAGAGATTTTATATATCCACCTGAAACAGCGGATCCGCCGCAGGTACCTGTTCTATTGCAGCACTCTCAACTGTACATTAAAGTAAAATTGTATCTGCACTAGAACGGGTAACAACGGCAAAGGTTGAAAAGGGAAAGGTTTTTATTGCACATATTCTTGGTGGGGGGGGTACGTATACATTTGCCATCCTTGTGCGATATGTGGATTTTGCCAGTTTGAGAAACAAAACACGTAATCTTTTGGCTTTAAACTATTATTAATTGAATAAAGATGCGATTTTCAAAACCAATTTATACCCTCCAGATCTTATTGTAATGAAACGTGAAAGAGCGTCTCCACCAAGCTGCACCTGTCAGCCGCACTTCAAAGCCTCTGGGTTAGCAAAATGTAGGACACTTACAGGGTCAATGTCTCAGATTATAATCAAATTCTCTCAATGTAAATTATGTTTTCTTTTTTTTTGATTGATTCCGTTTCCTATGCTCTGTGCGTAAAATGCGTCTGCATCAAGTGATTAGGGCATGAATCATAATCTGCAAATATGACGAACATCCTCAGATTTTTCCATCATCAATCTGAAAAAACCCTCAAATATAGAAAATACTTATATATAGAGAAACTGCATCGGAAAGTGAAATACCAGTCAGTTTGGATACCGATTATACAAAAATTACGCTGGTGGATGCACTCTTAAAAAACAGGTTTTTAAGTGGTGGGGAAAAAACTTGACGTTACAATGACGTCTAATACGTCTATACTTTCCTGCAGGACCAAAAATCCATACGCACTGTTTAATAAGCCGAGGGTATGGATTCTTACACTGAAAATAATTTTTGCACTTCTATTTGGTCTCCTCTGGTCCAGAAGTGGACTTTTTTTCCCCCACAGGAAAATATACAGAGTTGTGAGTCTTGAGGGCGGACAAGGTGCTGCTGATACTGGTAAAGGGCCTATATTATGCAAGATCAAGTTTTTGGAGTTTTCAACCACCTAGTAATGCAATTTTCTCATAACAAAAACCCACAGAGAGGTTTTTGGCTTAATTCACACATGTCTGAGTATCCTCCTGAATCCTGTTCTCTGACCAGCTGCCCCTCCCTCTCCTAGACAACGACTGAGTGTTCAAACTGTTCAACTAGTGACATCACTAAGTGAAAACGGAGTGCTAGTCTGCACCGCCCCTGCGGTCAGAGCGGCCTACCACTTCTAGAGTTCCAAACACAACCTCCTGCTTCTCACAGTAAATAGCGGTTTCGGTTTTTGGAGCATAAAACACTCTTTTTGTTGGATTTTTTTACTTTCTATGTGAAAAGCCCCCTTTTGGCTGCATGGATTACAGGATTTTATTCTACATTCCTAAAGAACAGCAGCTGGATCAAACAACAAAGACACCTGATGGCAGAGAAGTATGTAGCTAAATGCTAATGTTATCTTATAACAGCCTTTTTTGTTTAATTAATTGATTAATTGAGTTACTTGATTTACTCGATTCCAAAAATTGCTTGAGCCAAAAACTCTGCCTCAAAGCCTCTTTAAATTCCTATACACGCAGGGATCTGATTTTTCCACATGTGTACCACACATGTGCGAAGCACAACAGCAGTGCCTGATACAGTTTGAATTTAGTTGCCGCGATTGCGTATAATAAAGATGGCCGTAAACGGCAGAAAATGTGTAAAGTTTGGGATCGTTACATTCTAAAAAAGGAAGAGAAAAAAGTGCAGTGTATATTCTGCAAAGTACAGCTGACGTACCACAGAAGTACGAGCTCAATGATCCAGCCTCAGAAAACATCCAAATGCTGTTTCACCAAGCATCGCTGAAACAAGGTAACATCACCTTAACCTGTATAAATTGATGTTCGCAAATTTTTATACAGTATTAAATCCTCTAGAACTGATACATGAAGCGATGAGACATACATTGATTTAAATTAATATCTTTATAGTAGGACTAACAGTAATAAACTATCCAGATATGAGACATGTGCAAAACAATGATAGTAAAAAAATATTAAACACAATGATATACGATAGAGTAGCAGAACATCTTTATATATATATATATATATATATATATAAATTTGCAGGTTTGTTCTGGTTGTGACTGTATTTTCTTCAGGTAAAAAATGTACAAGTCTTACAATTCTTTTATTGCTTTGGAATGTCTGTCGCAGTGGGAACACCGAGGGCCTGATTTACTATGGTTTGCGCCTGTTTAAACCCGCGCAAAACGCACAGCCTCACACAAACAGGCTGGGGCTAATCTATCAACATGGCGCAGAGAACATGCCGCCTGTTAAACCCACAGCAGGATGCATGCAATCCATTAAACGCTTTTGCCCTTGATGAATATGCATTCTGGGCGTTTCTGTAATCGGGCGCAAAATATTGGGAGGAGAATAGGTAAATACGTAGGCATTCCAGGCGCAGTGTGATTTACTAAGCATAACAATGTTTGCGGCTGCTAATTTAGCTCTATTTTCAGCAGTTTTGAAAAGATTGTCTTAATTTTGCACTACCACATTCAACATAAGTTTAGTATTGACAAATGAAACATGTCATTCACATACAATATATCCTAAGAGTAATTAACACTCTAATGGCCAAAAACCTGACAGTTATGTAAATATTTTCCTGTTGTCCCCCCAAAGACGCATCATAACTCACTGCGCTCTCTTTACGTCTCCACCTGCTGAAGACGCGCTGAGTACACAGTGAGTTATCCTCATCAGTTTCCTCCATGGTGGATAACCTTCCTGGAGTCCAATTAATAAAATGTAGTAATCATATACAATACCACAATGATACTTGGCATTAAATTCAGACATGCTGCACTTTTAATCAGTCTAACCCTGCAATACGATGTGTGCATGCAGCAGAGAGCAGCACATATACACATGAATTACATTTATTACTGACAAAAACAGAATTTAAAACATTCTAGCCTAATAGTAATTAATTCTGAAACAGCCAAATAACTGAGGCATATGTCACCCCTCCCCCCCTCTTTTTTTTGTGCCAAAGACGCATAGTGAATCCATGAGCATATTTCTCCTCTCTCTCTCAGTAAGTTGTGAAACGCACAGTAAGGAAATGGTCGGCAGAGACTGAAGAGGCTCTGAGAGACTGTTTCCGTTCTACTGTGTGGGACAACCTCTGCAGCCCTTTGGAGGATGACATCAACAGCATCACAGACTGCATTACGGACTACATTAACTTCTGTGTGGACAACACCGTTCCAGTCATAAAGGTACGGTGTTTTTCCAACAACAAGCCATGGATAAATCCTGAAATAAAGGCTCTCCTCAAGGAGAAGAAGAGAGCCTTCAGATCAGGAGACAAACAGGAGCTGAAAGTTGTCCAGAAGAAACTGAAATGGAAGATCAGGCAAGGGAAGGACAACTACAGGAGGAAAATGGAGGATCAGCTGCAGCAGGACAACATCAGAGGTGTGTGGGGCAGCCTGAGGACCATCTCTGGACAAAAACCATCAACTCCCCAGACTGCCGGAGACGTGGGGTGGGTGAATGACCTGAATAAATACTTTAATAGGTTTGATCAGCCACCCACCCCTCCCCCAGCATCGTGCCCCCTGCTGCAATCTCCCTCATCTCCTGAAGCTGCCTGCCTTTCATCTCAGGATTTCACACAGCTCCCAGCCATCACACTCACACCTGGCTTCTGAGGACTACAGCACACATCCCCCTCCACCAAACATCTTGTCCCTCTCAGCACTCCAGGTGAGCTTCATAAGATCAAAGTGAGGAAGGCTGCAGGTCCAGATGGCATCAGCTCCAGGCTGCTGAGGTGCTGTGCAGATGAACTGTGTGGCATTTTAGGACATTTGTTCAACCTGAGCCTGTTGCTGGGGAAAGTACCACAGCTATGGAAGACCTCCTGTGTGGTACCAGTACCAAAGACCTTCCATCCCAAGGACCTTAGCAGCTACAGGCCAGTAGCCTTGACATCGCATCTGATGAAGACCCTGGAGAGGTTGGTCCTTAACCATCTGCGCCCCCTGGTGGGGTCTTCATTGGATCCACTGCAGTTTGCTTACAAACCCGGCATCGGGGTGGAGGACTCCATCATCTACCTGCTGCACCAAGCTCTGACTCACCTGGAGAAACCTGGAAGCTCTGTGAGGATCATGTTATTTGATTTCTCCAGTGCTTTCAACCGCATCCAGCCACGACTCCTGAAGGACAAGCTGGAGCTGTCAGGAGTGGACCACAACATGTCCCAGTGGATACTGGACTACCTCACAGGACGCCCACAGTATGTGAGGACACAGGGCTGTGTCTCTGACACGCTGGTCTGCACTACGGGGGCCCCACAGGGAACCGTGTTGGCACCATTCCTCTTCACCCTCTACACTGCTGACTTCTCCATCAACTCCCCACGCTGCCACCTACAGAAGTTCTCTGATGACTCTGCCATAGTTGGACTCATTACAGGTGATGACGACTCAGAGTACAGACAGAGGACTCTGGACTTTGTGGACTGGTGCCAGCAGAACCACCTGCTGATCAACGCTGGAAAAACCAAGGAGTTGGTGGTGGACTTCCGGAGACACAGACCCACCACACTGACACCGGGGAACATCCAGGGAGTGGACATTGAGATAGTGGACTCTTATAGGTACCTGGGTGTTCACCTAAACAATAAACTGGACTGGAGCCACAACACTGATGCTCTTTATAGGAAGGGTCAGAGCAGCGGATGCTGAGGTCATTTGGAGTCCAGGGAGCGCTGTTAAGGACCTTCTATGATTTTGTGGAGGCCACCGTCATTTTTTACAGTACTGTATGTTGGAGCAGCAGTTTATCGACAGCTGAGAGGAAGAGGTTGGATAAACTCATCAGGAAGGCCAGCTCTGTTCTAGGATGCAGCCTGGATCCAGTGCAGGTGGTGGGAGACAGAAGGACTCTGGCTAAAATAACATCTCTGATGGACAGAGTCTCCCACCCCATACATGGAAATGTTGCTGAACTGCAGAGCTCCTTCAGTGACAGACTGCTGCATCCTAGATGCACAAAGGAGCGTTTCCACAGGTCCTTCCTCCCTGCAGCTGTCAGACTGTACAACCAAAACTGCTCCCAACAAATATAAATATTTTACACCTGCACTGTATCTTACATTTTGCACTAAACAACCACACCGATATAATTTGCACATTATTTTCACCTGATATTCTGTGTTGATGTACATATTCTGTGTATTATTGTATTTTTTTTTTTATATATTTTTCTCCTCTGTTACATATGTTGTATATTTGTTGTTTCTACTACTGTTTACGACCGGATTTCCCCTGGTGGGACTATTAAAGGATTATTCTACTCTTTTCTATTCTATTCTAGCCATACATGGTGCAGCTCGCATTAGTGGCCGCAAACTCCTCATTTGAATAGTGCTACCTACACCTGATATGAATTGCTCTAGCAATTTCAGTAAATCACCCTTAAATTAAGGGCAACCCACTTGCAAAATTTTTTAGCACCGCACACAATTTTGTGGTCATTATCAGGAATCTTGATAAATCAGGCCCAAAGTATTCTGAAACACCTATACAGGATTTACACTTTTAGTTGCAAAGACAGTAAAAGAAAAAGGAAGTAGTCATAAGGTAAGAAAGCAGGTATGTCAAGGAAAGCTTAGTGTAAAAACAGGCTATGTCCACTGTAGATGGAAATTAATTAAAAAGCCCTTCAGATGTTTTACCAAAAGGCAAACAGCAGTTGCAGAAAAAACATGAGTTCAGCCTAAAGCAAAAGTAACTTGCAGAGGTAGTGCGGGGAACAATAAAGCATTAAATAAAGAGGCAGACTGTGCAAAGAATACTGATAAGTTTTTTTTTTTTTTCTATCACCAAAAAGCAGCTTATGTTAACTTACTGTATGTCTAATTTTTTAAATTGTTAAGTTAAATGCATATTAGGATGGTGATTAGAATCTTATTATTATTATAAAAAAGGACCTTACACTTTTTTTTATTTACATAAGTGTAAAAATGTACCGGTAGGTACATGTTTTCCCTTTTGTTCTTTTCCCACATAGTAATATTGAAGAGTTTAAAAGGCATTCAAACAATACCAAAGATATTGAATCTAAAAACATAATTTGGAATATTTAGCAGACTCATTAAAATGAGTAGATGTAATGAACATTCTTAATATAAATAAGTATCCTTCTAATTGTCCTGTGATGTTCTGAGTTGGGTTTGCCTGTATGGGGTAGCCAATAGGCAAATGAGCTGATCGCATTGAAGGACTCTGTAGGAGTAATGTCAGTGCCTCTGCAGGAAGATGATGATTGGCAGCAGCTTCAGGCTGGCCAGCATGATGAGCTGCAGTGGCACAATGAGTACTGGACATGTCAGTAGTAATAGCTTTCAGGTACAGAAAGGGTCTGGGGTCAGAACAAGTGAGTCTGCTGTATTAGGCACCAAACTGACTGGAATTCCAACACTGAATCACCTATGCTGCATCCTTATGATGCTCCAGGGTTTTAGGTTTCAAAATCTAATTGGTTTTCCTTATTCCATCAACTGCAGACTCTACTAAAGTGTGATGAATATTTTTTTATTATTATTATTGAATACAGTTAAAAAGTGTGGCAAGGAAAGGCAGTTGGAACTGCTGTGTGCAAAAGTTTTAAACCTGTTTTAACTAGGGATGCAACAATACCACTTTTTTCAAACTGAAACAATACCAATACTTGGATCTGAGTACCAATACCGATACTTCTACAAAACAAAATAAATGCTATGAATTGGAAGACAGATTTTATTTTCTTCTCTTCTTGTTACTACAAATGATGGTTAATTAGAGAAAAGGATACTGATAAAAATGACCACATTTGTCTTGAAAGGGGGCAAGTTGATGGAGTTTTAACTTACTATTTAACTTACCATATCTGTTTTTATCAAAGCGATTTGTGCAACCAAAAAAGCACAACACATGATCGCATCTGTTTATATTTATAACGCTAGACTACATAAGCACTTTATGAAATGAAAACTAACACATTTTCTCAATAATTGCAGTTTGTTGTATTTAGTTTTGTCAACACTCATTACAGTTTCAGTTTGTTTTGTTGCAAATTCTCGTTTTCATTTCAGTTCACAAAAATGTTTTTTTACTTCTAGAGTATGTTGTTTCGTTTGTTTTTGTTAACAATAATAACCATGACTGGAACAACTGGAGAGCTGGGTCAGATTCTCTGGTACAGTACTTGGCTGGTTTGAGTCCTACCTGAAGAACAGGGCTTTTTTTGTTTCCATAGAAAACTTTTCATCAAAACGAACAGAAATCCCATGTGGGGTTCCCCAAGGCTCCATCCTGGGGCCTCTTCTATTTAATATCTACATGCTCCCACTAGCCCAGATTAGAATACCAAATAAGATTATTTACTATAACTTTGCAGATGATACTCAGTTGCACATTGCAATATACCAAGGTGACTAATAGACCAATCCAAGCACTAAATAAATGCATTGAGCAAATCAGTAGCTGGATGTTCCATAACTTTCTTCAGCTGAAAAGAAACAAAACTAAAGAGGAAAAATCAAGGGTCAGCACACAGCTTCAGTTAATACAACTACAAACTACTGATCAGGCGCAAAATCAAGGTGTAATAATTGACTCAGACCTCAACCTTCAGAGTGACATAAAGGCAATAAAAAGGTCAGCCTTCTATCACCTGAAGGACATTTCTAGCATTAAAGGACTAAAGCTGCATTCACACCGCACATTTGGTCTGCGTCAGGCAACGCATTCAACAGATGAAGTTTGACGCATGTACTTTTTGGCTTCCATAGCCTGCTTCCGAGGAAAAAACAGCCATGGGCGGGGCTTCCTCTGTTGTCGCACGTTCTGAACCATGGTGGATCGTAACTAGAGAGTGACTTAGCTTTATTAGCTAGATAAAGCTAGACAACGTTGACATTGGGTGCATCAGCGCCCACTATTCAGATGCGTTCTGAGTTCGGGGAGTTTAACCATTTGCTCCAGGAGCTGCGTATGGATGAGGTTCGCTTTCAGTGCTGCTTCCGTCTGTCCCTCGCCTAATTTTACGACCTCCTCGGCCGCATGGGAGCTTATATCTCCTACCAGGACAGCAATTACAGGTTCTCTGTTCCTCCTTAGGCGCGCCTGTCCATCTGACTTCGGTAAGTATTATTTCTGATTATTTAAATCTGCGTTTGTTGAAAATGTTTTCACTGGGCCCGCGCTTCATTCAAGATAAGTGCATAGTGACATAACTACAGTGAGACGCTCTGATTGGTTGCCGCACTACGTTAACTCCGTTGGATCCATCAAAAGTTCAGCTTGCTGAACTTCTGTAACGCATGCGTTGGTACTGCTTCAAGTGTGTCACGTCCGGCAAATGTTCAGCTAGCTAAACTTCTGCGTTGCCTGTGTTTGCTACGTTGCCGCTTGAAATGCAAGTAACTCTAGAAAAGTTGACGGAGCCAATGAACACAATGCATTGCAGAGACCCTGGTGGACCTCTGACGGACTCGACCATAGACTTTACATGTAATCTTGCCGCAAATGACTCTGCCGTTTGGGGTGCTGTGTACGCAGCATTACACTGGCTCCCTGTAGCTCAGAGAATACTACGGTGGCCGGGAAGTGCAAATTAAAATTACATTATCCTGAAACACTTTTACATTTTTACCTAAACAAAATTAAATTTTTACCTAAACAAAATTACATTAACCTGAAAGACTTTTACATTTTTACCGAAACAAAATTACATGTTTACCAAAACAAAATTACATTAACCTGAAACAAAATTACATTAACCTGAAAGACTTTGACATTTTTACCAAAACAAAATTACATTTTTACCGAAACAAAATTACATTTTTACCAAAACACTTTTACATTTTTACCGAAACAAAATTACATTAACCTGAAACACTTTTACATTTTTAATGAAACACATTTACAAGTCTACCGAAACACTTTCACAAAGGCATGACACGGAAGTGATAATACGGGGAACGGAATCAGTTGCCAAAGTTTTTTTTATTTTTTATTATCAGTTGCCAAAGTTAACGCAGTCTTATCAGTTCAACCTGTGGAGATGTTTTGCCCATTTTGTGGTAGTTCGTTCATTAAAAAAACTACTTTTTGTGAGTTTTGTGGACGTTCCCTTCATGTCCTAAAAGACATTGACGAAGAGATGGCAGGAACGAGTAATCAGGGGGCATGTGTTAAACCACGTGAGTAATGCATTTTCGATAACTATGTGCTTGCATGTGGCTAAAGTTATGTACAGTATGCAGGACCACTCTACATAATGGTTAAGCAATATCCAGTGTCTCTGAGGTCAGCAAATAAGGGCGCTTTCACATGGTACGGGAGTCCGTACTCGGGTACGGTATTTGGTCAAAATTCACTTATTTCGTACCATGTGAACACAGACTGTACCGTGCCAGAATACGGCCAGAGAGACCTGCCTTGGAGGTAGTATCCGAGTCCAGGTACGAGCGGCCACGTATCATGTGAACACAACCCGTACTCTGGCCGTACTCAAGACAATAGACGCGCTCCATGCGGAAATGACGACATCGCCGGCCGAAATTACAGAATCACCTCGCGACCATACAAATACCAAAACAACGCGATTCAAGCATCCCACAGCAACACAGCAGGTTACAAAACGGCGGGTTTACTACAACACTCACCCTGTAGATGGCTTCAGATAGCAGCTGACCAGTAGACCAGTTTTTTTACATTCTAGACTGTCGCTCGTTTTATGACGTCGGTACTTCTCACTCCCTTGTTTGTTGGAGAACTAAGACTTATTTGTATACCGCCACCTGCTGTTTATTTGTAGTAAAAGACTGGATCCCAATACGGTCAGAGATCCGTGACATGTGAACAGAAAAAATTAGCATTTTCTCTGGCCGTTTTCTGGTACGGCCACACATGTGAAAACGGCCTAAGACCATCCAGAACTGTGACCTACAGGACAGAATAGGTATCACTAAGAGGGTTTATTTATCCAACAAATGCAATACCTGCCCCCAAATAAAAATAAACCAGATTACAATACTGAGATAGCCCATTTACCTAGATTTTCTGAAGATGGACCACCAGGACTCGATGCGTTGATTTGCAGTTGATGTCCCATACATGTGGCTGGAGGCTCCAGAGAAGTAGTCACTGTGAGAATCGCGCAGGGTACTCTGAATAGCAGCAAGGATACCGTTCTCTGTACCACAATGAGTCCGCAGTCTCATTTGAACAACACCAAGCATTCTCACACATTCCAGATAATTGTGAGCGATGACCTTTGGATTGTTATTACTGGATCCACATTGGAGCCATAAAACCTTTGTGGAAAAGCCATCAATGCAACCTGAAAGGGCAGGGCCAACTGCTTCAGCTTATCATAGCCGTCCGCATGCCACATATAGTTCGGTCCCTAAGAGTGATATGTCCGTCAAACAAATCTTCTCCTAGAGCTCCTCTCACAACCTCGAGGGTTAAACTCACGCAGAAGATTCATTACATTGTCTCTCCTCACTCGAAGTTTGTACTTCTGCCTAAGCACCTGAGTCATTGCCCTGTAACCAAAAAGCTGTCCTGGTCCACGAAGTTCCAGTCTGATGGCATGTCTGATGTCTACTTCAGATGAATAGTTTTTTCTGCGGTAGAATCCGGCATTATTTAATTTAGTTTTCACGGTCCGCAAAGACAGGCGGACACTGTGAAGCCGTTCTATAATGTCAATAATCACATTGTATACGTGGCCTTTGTTGAAATACTAAACGAGCCAGTCCACAAAATCAACATCTTCTCCCTCTGCATCAGCGATAAAGTCCAAATTATGTCCACAATCACCACAAAATGTCCTTAAAACTTGAAAATAGATTCCGCAAAACGGGCAAAACATCTCCACAAGTTGAGCTGATAACAAAATTGTATTAACTTTGGCAACTGATTCCGTTCTCCACATTATCACTTCCGGGTCATGTCTTTGTAAAAGTGTTTTGGTAAACTTGTAAATGTGTTTCGGTAAAAATTTTATTTTGTTTCGGTAAAAATGTAAAAGTGTTTCAGGTCAATGTAATTTTGTTTCGGTAAAAATGTCAATTTGTTTCGGTAAAAATGTAAAAGTGTTTCGGTAAAATTTAATTTTGATTGGGTAAAAATTTAATTTTGTTTCGGTAAAAATGTAAAAGTGTTTCGGTAAAATTTAATTTTGATTGGGTAAAAATTTCATTTTGTTTCGGTAAAAATGTAAAAGTGTTTCGGTAAAATTTAATTGTATTTCAGTAAAAATGTAAAAATGTTTTGGTAAAAATGTAAAAGTGTTTCAGTAAAAATGTAAAAGTGTTTCGGTAAAAATGTAATTTTGCTTCGCTAAAAATATAATTTTGTTTCGGTAAAAATTTAATTTTGTTTCGGTAAAAATTTAATTTTGTTTCAGTAAAAATGTAAAAGTGTTTCAGGATAATGTAATTTTGATTTGCACTTCCAGGCCACCGTAGAAGAGACTTCGAAATACTCCTACTAGTCTATAAATCATTAAATGGTTTAGCACCAAGGTATGTTGAAGATCTGTTGTCACTATACCAACCCAGTAGACCACTCAGATCCAACTCAAGTTTTTCTAAACATCCCTAGAATTAGAACAAAACGTGGAGAAGCAGCTTTCAGTTTTTATGCCCTATAAATCTGGAATAAACTTCCAGAAGCCTGCAAAGCTGGATCATTAGGTTCTTTCAAATCAAAGATTAAAACTCTACTGTTCAGATATGCTTTTGAGTAGTATTCTCATATAGATTTTTGACATAAGTTTTTATGCTTTTCCTAAATTGTTGTTTTTTTGTTCCTCCATATCATCAGCACCCACACCCTGGGTGGGGTTGGCAAAAGGGCCTTTCTGTGTGGAGTTTGCATGTTCTCCCCGTGTTCCCTTGAGTAGTTAATGTGAGCTACTCCCACAAAAACATGCATCAGTTCTGGGCTATATACTGCCTCCTCCTGGCTGACCGAGGCGCCTGAGGGGTTGGAGAGGATCTGGCTGGAATAGTGTGTTCCTTCCACACGCCATGTCCAGCTGGGGGAACCCCACCCCCTCGGGTGACAAAATGGGCCTTTGCTTTTCATCCATGCTTCAACAGAATTATTTAAAAAATAAATCCATGAAACAGGCCTGGACAAAAATGATGGTACCCCTAGAAAAGAATGAAAATAATGTGACCAAAGGGACATGTTAATCCAAGGTATGTCCACTAATCAGCATCCTAGGTGTCTACAATCCTGTAATCACTCAGTGGGCCTATATATAGGACTCCAGGTAGTCACTGTGTTGTTTGGTGACGTGGTGTGTACCACACTCAATATAAACCAGAGGAAGCAAAGGAAAGAGTTGTCTCAGGAGATGAGAAAGAAAATCATAGACAAGCATGTTAACTGTAAAGGCTATAAGACCATCACCAAGCAGCTAGATGTTCCTGTGACTACAGCTGCACAAAGAGACAGATAATCCAAATGGTAACAAAAGAGCCTAGAAAGACTCCAAAATAGATCCAAGCTGAACTTTATGCTCAAGGAACATCAGTGTCAGATCGGAACATCCTTCGCTGTTTGAGCCAGAGGACAAATCACTAAAAAAAACAGACTGGAGTATGCCAAACTACATGCTGATGAGCCACAAAGCTTCTGGGAGAATGTCCTGTGGACAGATGAGACAAAAATTTAACTTTTTGCCAAGGCACATCAGCTCTATGTTCACAGACGGAAAAATGAAGCATATCTAGAAAAGGACACGGTCCCTACTGTGAAACATGGGGGAAAATGACCCAAAAAACACAGCTAAAACACCCAAGAAGGGCTAGGAGGAAAACACTGGCCTTCTATGAGCCCTGATCTCAATCCTATTGAGCATCTTTGGAAGGAGCTGAAACGTGCTGTCTGGAAAAGGCGCCCTTCAAACCGGAAACAACTAGAACAGTTTGCTCATGAGGAGTGGGCCAAAATACCTGCTGAGAGGTGCAGAAGTCTCATTGACAGTTACAGGAATCATTTGATTGCAGTGATTGCCTCAAAAGGTTGTGCAACCAAATATTAAGTTGTGGGTACCATCATTTTTGTCCAGGCCTGTTTCATGCATTTATTTTTTAAATAATTCCGTTGAAGCATGGATGAAAAGCAATGTCTGACTTTCATTGGTCAACATTTATATAATTTTTATTTATTATTACTTTTGTCAGATTAAAGTTATTTCTGTGACCATTATGAGTTTTTCTTTGATTTAATGAAGGGTACCAACAATTTTGTCCATGTCTGTACATGAACACCGACGGAAAAAAAAACTATTCAACACTGACCGTCATATATTGCGATTCGTTTTTGTTTATAACGCATTTAAAACACACAGAATATTCATTCAGCTGTATTTCCCTGCTCTCTCTCTCTCGCTCTCTCTATCACACACACACCCCTTCCCTTCCATGCACACCATGTCTGTCTGGATCATCTGTGGAAGCGTGGCCTATTTGGTGCAAAAAAGACGGCTGGCGAAAGGTTGGTATCTCTTAAACACTTTTAACCGCACTTGCCAACCCTACCGATTTTCCCGGGAGAGTGACAATTTTTAGTGCCCCTCCCGAAAATCTCCCAGAGCCACCATTCTCCCAAATTTCTCCCAATATGTGACGGTGTAGCATATAATGTACACTCCATGTTTCTTTTGTGAGGGGGATGGAGAATAAAACATGTTTCATTTGTTTTTGCCAGTTGCTATCGGGTACAGTTTCCTCATTCCAGCCATTAAAGTCCTTCACCTGTTGGCAAAATTAGCCGTTTTGAATCCAAAAATAGGTCACCTACGTGATTCGTATATTATGTCCGATGAGGATATCAATCAGCTGTAATTAGTGACGCACATCACAGCAGCTAGCCATAAGTTTTCAGAACATTCTTAATTTGACTGAATGATTCTAAAATCTCCAGTAAATTTTTAGAATGATTAATGAGTGACTATTCCTAAACGTTCAGTGCTGCTGAGCAGGGGCGTATCCAGGTCGTTAATAAAGAGGGGTTAAAAGGGCCCAGGGTGGGTCTTAGACTGTAGCACCAAAATACAAGCAAAGATGTTCTTCTAGTGGGGGCCCAATCTGAGCTGGTTACATTTTTGAGTTTACAACTGTTAAAAGGACATTCAAAGTCTTTTTAGTTTGCAAACGTTTATGTGACAATGTAGTCTCAAACTCTGCTTGCCTTTCAAACAATTTAAGTGATCGATGAATAATAAAAATAAAATCACAAAAACATTGTAACTTGTCACAAAAGCTTTTTCACAAAAAAGTGGATGGACTGTTTAGTTTGTTAACTTACATTATTGCTGTGGACTGTTATTTTGTAAAAGAAATAAAAATACTGTTAAATTCAATTTAAAATTCAAGTATTTCAAAGTACACACCACACATTCCTTTCAGATCTGTGGGACAAACTGTTCTTATTTATGATTATTTTCTGTTTCTTCTCCTTTTTCTTCCCTTCTTGTTTTCTTCATGCCATACTGCTCCCTGACCCAGTTACTGATTGTTTCTACCTGCTCTCTCCCTCACCTGTATCTGCTTCCGCAAATTAGTCCACAGGTTTCTCAATCATTTTCTCAGTCCTGTTGGGAGTAGGGCTTATAAGTTAGGTAATAGAGTAATCTAATTAATAACTTTTTTTTTTTTATCACCGTTACCGTTACCACTGAGCCACAGTCGCCCTATAATCAGAGAGTTCTCAGGATACCCTGAGTACTCTTGCTGTCTCGCGACCTTCTGTAAGACCGTGGTGAAGTTAGTTTTTAGTTGGATATTTGATGGATATTAGTTTTATTAAAGCAGAGACTCCCTCGAAATTCCCACCGAAGACCTGCGCTGATAGATACATTGTCGCCGAAGGCTCACCCTTGAAGGTGGTAGTTTTGGTTAAGGTTTGGTTTTCAATAAATATCCATACATCCCGCAAAATAAATCAATATTTGTGAGATCTACTAACACAGTAACCCCAAAATATTGTTAAATTGTTTCTGGATCCTCAAGGAACACGACACCTGAGTTATTAAAAAATCATAAAAAAAGAAAATATAACATGTAACATTTCCTAAAATGTTACTTTAAATATGGAATTTTTCTTCAATAGTTTCCAGTTCCTGTGACTAGGTGATACCAAATCAATTTAAAATGTCTTACTGCATCTAAAGAACAAGACACAATTTATTTGACATTTGAATACATACAATATTTTATATTAATATTTTACTGTAATATTTTGGTATTCCTTCAATAGTTTCCAGGTCTTAAATCTCTTACTACAACCAAACGATAGTGTTACCGTTTAATATTACAGGGATTTTCACAACTTAATGAACAGATTTCCTTTTGTTTATTTTTGTCTGTCTAAGCTTTGCACTTTAAATAAAAAGTGTGTGATTATGTATGTTCAATACTTACTTTTTGTATATTTTATTATTTGTCTGCATACATGCAAGTACAAATACCAAATGTTCTAAAATACTGTATATGGTTTTATCCATTCATTTTCTTAACCGCTTAATCCTCAAGGGTTCGCAGTGGGGCTGGTGCTTATCTCCAGCTGTCCTGCGATGGACAGGTCACCACTCCATCACAGGGCAACACAGAGACAGACAGGACAAATAATCATGCACGCACACACTCATACCCAAGGAGAGGCCAATTAACCTGACAGTCATGCTTTTGGAGTGTGGGAGGAAGCTGGAGTACCCGGAGGAAACCCACGCATGCACGGGATAACATGCAAACTCCATGCAGAAAGAGCCTGGGCGGGGATTCAAACCCACAACCTTCTTGCTGCAAGGCAACAGTGCTAACCAGTGTGCCATCATGCAGCCCATATATGATGTCACAGATTTAAAAAAAGTAACTGCATTATAGAACATAATGTAACTGTGTTACAGACCTTTAAAATAACACCACAGTTACTTTGCTGAGAAACTAATTACTTTTACTTTTGGAAAAAGTAATTTGTAACTATAGTATAGAGTTCACTGCCAGTTTTTCATATTTGCTCCCCGTCCTACGGTTCCTGTGATTTGCCCTCCTGTTGTTTTTTAAGTTTTGTTATCCATTTTCTTCCTTAAAACTGCTCCACTTATTACTGCTGCATTAGGGCCCTCAAATAAACACAACATGACAGGCTCTGAGGATGCAATTTAAATAATATTCAATATAGCTCCCTTATAACACTGGAGACATTTCAAGGGCAACTTACCATCCTCTCTAGATTTCTGTATAAATGCATCAACGCCACTTTCTCCATAGTTTCCCTCTGAAGCTACAGTGGAGACATAATTCCAGCGCATTGCTTTGACAATGTCAACCATAGCCTGAGCCTGGTAGGTGTCTGGGGGCACCACGCGGGAGAAAAAGTCGTAGCGGGTGTTATCACTCAGTTCCGCCGCTGTGGAGGCATAGCTCACTTGAGGGATCTGTAGAACAAAAAGGCGGGAGCAAACAGAAAGAGATGGTTACACACAAGGAAATGTATAAATAACAAAGTTAGCTTGAATTAATTAAATATGCAGCAAAAGGGTTCCTTGTACATCTGCGTACACAACCATATAATAACATTATGACACCTAACATCTGCTGAAATCTATCAGCAACTCCTCTGTAGTTGTTCACCCTCTGGAGTTGCCACGTTTTAAATAGCTCTGTTGATCACAGGCTTAGTTGCAGTTCTTACTGAGGAGTAAATTTCACACCAGTCAAGCTACACTAATCTGCTCAAAATTCACTGTTTTCTCTGATATGATGCGAAAAGTATTTAGTGTTGAAAAACTTGATCACTATACACACTCCATACCTGACATAACACCTTGTTTGCTCAGCAAAAACAATACCACATCATTGTAAAAAGAAAAACAACAACAAAAAACATCCAAATCTTATTTTGTTACTGAAGTTTAAAAGTGTATGTTTTTACTTTTACTATGCTTTGGTAAGCAAGTCCAGTCATTCAGATTTTTTCTACCTTTAGATCAGGTAGTTCTGAGATTTTTGGTTATCTTTACTCCTTTAATAGCAGAAATATCTCTACTGTCTCATAGAAAAAGCTCAAGTTTCAAATTGTGCTTGCATAATTTGATCAAAGGCTATCAACTTTTGTGACATTCCTATGCTTCCCAGTTTTCAAATCAAGTGCAAACTTTTTTTGTTTGTTTTTTTAATGCAGTTTTCAAATTAAATTTAAAGTAGTTTTTTTAATGCAATTCATGGTAACATTTTCAATCAAGATGTTATTCTTAAGCTTAAGGAGATCTGCATGGAAGACTGGACCGAAATACTAGCTACACTTGCTGAAGAAGTCAATCCAGGGTGGGGGGTCATTGAGTGAGAGGTGGGGTACACCCTGGACAGGTTGCTTCTCCATCACAGGGCAACATAGAGAAAGACAGGACGAACAACAGTGTGTGCACACACACTCAGATCTAAGAACAAGTTAGAGAGACCGATTAACCTAAAAGTCATGTTTTTGTACAGTGGAAGGACACCAGAGTACCCAGAGGGAACCCGCGCATGCAAAGGGAGTACATGCAAACTTCATGCAGAAAGACACCAAGCCAGGATTCAAACCTGGAACCTTCTTGGTGCAAGGCAATATTGCTATTGACTGTGCAGCCCTCAGTTAAATATTCTAATCAGTTTAAACATTCTCTATCTTTAAAGCTTAATCTATCTAAAGTTACATTACAAAATAACAATGTAAAACTTTTGTTATCGACCAAATCTTTTATTTTTGCTCCATTATACAAATGAATTCTTTCAAACTCATACAATGTGATTTCCTGGATTTTTTAAATATGATGTCTCTTACAGTTGAAGTCTACCTATGAGGAAAATTATAAACTCCATCTTTTTAGGAATAAAAGCTTGCACAATCAGTTTTTCCTCCACTGGTTATTATTTTACAGTTTTAGTACAAATCTAGAACATTAAATAAAACATTTCATTGATCGCTTATTTATTAATTGTTTTTTATTAGTTTTTGTTTTCCCTGAAACTGAAATTCCAAAAAATGAATGGCTTGTGTCTTGAGTAACTTACTGAGGATGTGGACTACACCAGGGGATTGATAGACTAGGCTGATAGTCCCGATTTATATAAAAGAGAACAAGATTGTGTGTTTTACTTAGTGAGTGAATAAATGTTTCTGCCTCAAAGTTTGTCAGAAAGAAGGCTTTGACTGATATTTGAACCTTGGACTGATAAGTATGATTTCATACTTGACATCTCTAAAAGTAAATTCACAGTTTGTTTGAATTGAAATGATTCACTCCAGTTGGTTTTGACATCTGATTAGGAAGCCCCCTGGACAGTGGAAAAAGACCCTGGTACAGAGCCTTCAGGCTTGGGACCCCCTTGAACAAACCAGAATGAGTTGGAGAGTGTTACTAAGGATACTGATTTCCAGGTTTATATCCTGAGCCTTTTTTATTTGTAAACTGATCTCAGATGAAAAGGAGAAAATGAATGACGAGTTGCATAGGTGGACAGGAATAACAGCTAACTTCAGTTTTATTGTTAGTCTTCTGTTTAACTAGCTATCCAGTCCCTGTATTTGAATCCAGCAAGGCTGCATCAAAGTAAACTTTACCAACTGAAGATCCTGCTACATCAGTAGTTTTCCCCAAAGGCAGTGGACTGACTGCTGTGGGAATAATAACATTTTTTCCTATGTCCCTCACTTCACACAGCAGAAGCCTTTGATGTGATCAGCTGCAGCCCTGCCCTGATCCTGCAAGCACTACTAAAGCCTGTGTTGGGAGCGCAGCTGTTCAATGTTTGCCTATGACCTTCTGCCCCTTACAGCTTCTGCATGTAATCCCAGACGCATTTGACGATGTTGAGATCAGGGCTCTATGGGAGCCATACCATCCCTTCTCTGACTTCTTGTTCCTTATGATGAAGATCGTTCTTATTGACTTTGCCTTTATGTTTGGGGTCATTATCTTGCTGGAGAAAAAAAAATTAGGTCAATCACACGCCTCCGTGAACACCATTTATCCTTACCAAATCTACAACTCTGTATGCAGAAATGCATCTCCAAATGTACAAGGAACCTACAACATGTTTCACTTTTGCCGAAACTCATTATTGTACCACTCTCCAGCCCTTCGACAAGCAGAATGCCTTCTGCTACAGCCAAATAGTTCAAGTTTTGACTTGTAAATCCAGAGATACTGCTGCCATTTTTCTGCACCCCAGTTCCTGTTTTCATGTATACTTGAGTCACTCAGTCTTGGTTCCACGTCGAGGAATGGCTTTTAGGCTGCAACTCTTCCACGAAAACGTCTTTTGGCTAGACTTCTCCAGACAGTAGATGGGTGTACCTGGGTGCCATTGGTTTCTGCCAGTTCTAAGCTGATGGCACTGCTGGACATCTTTTGATTTCCAAGAGTAAAAAGCTTTGATGTTTTATTTCATCTGCTACACTAAGTTTCCTTGGTCGACCATTGCGTCTACGAAGCTCAGCTTTGCCCATTTTTTTGTGCTTCTTTAAAAGAGCTTGAACATTGCATCCTGAAACCCCAGTCTACTTTGAAATCTTTAGGATATACATTACTGATGCAGGAGAACTACATTGTGTCTTCTTGCTGTGCTCAATCTTGCCATGATACAAAACTATATTCCACAACATCACCTTGGGAGCAAAGGCTGACTGTTTCTCATCCAGTTTTAAGCCTGCTACACAGCTTTTTCTGTTTCAGCAAATGACTTTGTTTCAACTTACATGAAGCATTAATGATCATTAGCAACTGTTTGGGATAAATGGTTGATGATGCATCTGACCATAATCCTAAAAAAATCCTTGACTTTGTGCAAGTGTACTTACAAGAATAGAAACTGTTATAAAGCCAAAAATTAAAGCATCAAAACATTCTTTGTTTATATTTTATATACAGTGCTCAGCATGAATGAGATGAGTACACCCCCTTTAAAAAGTATGATTTCAATCAGTAGCTTAAATAACCAAAATAACAATTTCCAACTTTTCACAAGGCTGAGTTTAATTGAACAGTTATTTAACTCCATAACATGAAATTAAGGTTAATAATATAATTTAGATCACAAAATCTTGTTTTAATCAAATTGGTTAAAGCAAAAATGAATCCACCCTTCAACAAAAACTACTTTATCTAGTATTTTGTATGAGCACCATGATTTTTAAGGACAGCACCAATACTTCTGAGCATGTAATGAACAAGTTGGCAACATATTGTAACATCTATCTTTTTCCATTCTTCAAAAATAATCTCTTGTAGAGCCTGGATGCTGGATGGAGAGTGATTCTCAACTTGTCAGTTCAGAATTCCCCACATGTGTTCTATTGAGCTCAGATCAGGAGACATACTTGGCCATTCAATCACCTTCACCCTGCTTTTCTTCAGATATGAAACAGTAGCTTGCGATGTGTGTTCAGGATCATTGTCGTGTTGGAAAAGTGTTTTACGGCCAAGTGCATGGAGTGATAGCAGCAATCTCCTTCAGTATAGAGCAGTACATTGTTGAGTTCATGATACCAGTAATGGAATGCAGCTCCCCAACACCAGCAGCAATCATGCAGCCCCACATAAGGACACTGCCACCACCAGGTTTCACTATAAGCACAGTGCAATTTTCTTTGAAATCCTCACCTTTACAACGCCATACAGCTTTTAAACCATTAGTTCCAAAAACAGTGATCTTTGTCTCATCATTCCCGAGTACAGAGTCACATTGGTCTTCATCGTTTTCAGCATGGGCCCTAGCAAATTCTGGGTGTGCTTTTTTGTGTATGGGCCTTAGGAGAGGCTTTCTTCATGGAAAATACCCATGCATGCCATTCATCTGCAGTGTGCGTTGTATGGTGTCCCATAAAACAGTCACTCCAGTGTGGCCTTCTACTGCTTTAGGTAACTGCAGTCAACTTGCATGCCTATTTTCTTCAACCTTTATTAAGTATTGCCCTTTTATAGTCACCTGTCTGCTAGACGCCTCTTAAATGAATCATTGATTCACATGTGGTTAAATGCCTGTTAATTAGAATTTAGTAGTCTTAAGTGTGGCTTTTCTCCTAAGACTATAATTGGGGGTGTACTCATTTAACTCATTTGGGCTTGAATTAATTTATTAGGAAAATCACTTTTTTGTGTATGCAAATTAACAAAATTTGTGTGCAATCAATGGCCCAATGGTATCTCATACAAAAAGGTTGAGTCTGAAAGGAAATTAAAGGTTTTATCACAAATATATATATATATATATATATATATATATATATATATATATATATATATATATATAAATATATATATATATATATATATATATATATATATATTTATTTATTTATTTATTTATTTATTATTATTTTTTTGGAAGATGAGGCACATTCACTCATGTGTTTTTTTTTATCTGGAAGTCTATTTACTTGTAACTGTGGGCAATACAAAAGTTGGCTTCTTTATTGCATTTTTTCCTGTGTGTTAAAGGTTTCATTTTTGCTGAGCAACAGAGGTAAGCTGATTGCACCTTCAGGGTGAGGTGCATCTGGATCCTGAGTTATTTAGTTTGAGAGGTGGGAAAACTTTTACCCCTTTCACATTTGTCTTTCATTAACTCCTGGAAGCAAACAAATGTGTTAACTTTTCCAACAGCTCTTTGACGTCATGAAGCTGAATCCAGCAGGATGTAAGTGAAGTGTTGCAGAAAGGTGTTTGGAGGGTGTTAATGATGTCTCCTTTTATTTCAGTTCTCTATCACAGAAAAATTTGCCTTTTAGCCATTTGCACCTACATTTCAGTGGTTCATTTTTCAACGGTTTTGTTTCATTTAATAAAACATGTCCTTTAGAATAAAAAAAAATATTTAAAGTTTAAAATATTGATTTACATGTACCCCATTCAGAATTCAGAGATATTTCTGAAATTCATTTTTCTCTCTATCAGGGATTTGTAGGTGAGTAGTAAGACGATTTCAAGCCAGCTGGGAATACATTGCTCTCAAGAAAACTTTATTTGTTTAGCATACTTTCAATAACAACACTATTCAAGTCTGTTACTGCTCCTTTGTATGAACTTTTCCTATATTTGACATGTTAGCAATATCTAAATACACAAATGTTCTAGAGGTATCCGAGGGCGCTTTCATAAGACACACAATGTCAGTATATTGGGGTAATATTCCTGACATGGTGTGTCTTTCATGCAGGCAAGCTTGGTAGTAATATTACTGTAATATTGCCGCAACACTGGTGTCACAAATGAAACCGCAAAGGGTGATGTCATGATGATAGGTTGAATGTGCGCTTAGTCTTGGCCGGCAACAGTATGCAAAATGCAAGTAAACATGGGGAGTTAATCTAGTATTTGTAAGCGAGATCAGCTGATATGGCAAACTGGAGTAATGCATAGGCCCGGGAGTTTCTTTCTATTAGAGCTCAAGAGCAGATCGCCAAACAGTTTACAGGGGCTCTGAAGGACAGGCACCTTTTAGAGTAGCTCGTAAAAAGACTAATGGAGCAGGGCTTCAACAGGGATAAAAAATAAGTTATGTCCATCAATTTTCTCTGTTTACCACGGACTATTCACTTCACAACCTGGACACCACTCCCATACCCCCTTCATCCCAAATTGCCGCTACAGGCTGAGCTCTTATGAATGACCAAAAGGTTTATTGATGCCAGGACCTGCCAGCATTGTCTCATGAAAGAGGCTAAAGACATATGCCTGAGTTACATTACTAGTCTTCTTTCATGTGGGTGTGCAGCAGCTCAAATAATAGTCCTTGTCAAAGGAAAGACTACTTTGCTATATGTCTTAGTATTAAGCCCAGACTGCATTTTGAAGAGGTTCACATAGACAGCTTGACATGTCTGCTCTTAGTGTAAATCATTACCCATTACCAGTTATATTGTGAATGGAAATTATCTCCTTTGCCTTTTGGCTCTGCTCTCTCCCCTAAATATTCTGGACATACATTGCCTCCACCAGCACTAATCGTCGGTTAATATTAAACCTTATTCCCTAAAATATTTTTCCTCCGTTGCTTCGGGCAGCAACTAATCTCCTGACTTGAAGTGGGTCGAAACACCATTGAGAATTGGATACGCTAATTTTCATTCTCAATGCCTCACAATTTGCTTGAAACTGACCCATTGTAACCTGGAAGTGAGTAACTTGGAAGCTGACTGTGTCAAAGCAGCTGCATAAAGCAATGGCATGATCCTGCATTTCTCTTGATAGCAAGACAAACTTTATTCCCTGGTTGTACCTAAAAATTCTGTCTGGTGTAGAATCATTAACATGTATTAGTATTAATACTACTGAATGATATTTTATAGCACAGAAAAAACTAAACATCAGTATAATTTTGATTGGGCAAACCCTTTGTCCCATTAAGCTGAAGTGGATTAATTTTCCTTTGTTGTAGCACTGCACATAGCCTACAGAAGAAGCAACCTGTAGATCATACAGATAATGCATTACTAATTTGTTTAATTTGTTCAAGTTTGCTCAAGGCATAAAAAAGTAACTTGTAATTGCCTTACAAAAGCTTACCTATTTCTAAGATATTTGATGAGAAATAATCCTATTGACAAATTTAGCTTGATAAACTGATATCTCATAGCTGCTGCAAGAACCCATGTTAAAAATAACTTTATTTGCCTTAGTCAGTGCACAAGCAAAAAGTCCAACCTACAGCATTGACTGGGCCCAAGATAATCTTGCATAGTACCACACATAGTACACTATTAATATATAATTAGTATATACATACAATGCACATACATAATTATTGCGCTATCTTAGTCTTCTTTTTCCTTCATCATTCCTCTATCTGTTCCATATTTTGGATTTAGTCATTTTCCTCCTTAGAACAGGTCCTAAATGATATTCCTGCCATAGAGAGCTAACTGGCCGGGCGAAGGGGTGCAGGGCTGGTGGGTGGGGGCGCCAGACCAAAAATGTGGACACACCTTGTCATTCACTGCATTTTTTTAATTTCATGACTTTTTACATTATAGAGTCTCACTGAAGGCATCAAAACTATGATTTAACACATATGGAATTATGTCGTAAATTGTGAAATAACCTGGCCTCCAAAGTCACCGGACATTAACTCAATCGAGATGATTTGGGGTGAGCTGGACTCCTTCAAGATTGTTGGAAAACCATTTTGGGTGACTACCTCTTGAAGCTCAAGAGAATGCAAAGCAGTAATCAGAGCAAAGGGTGGCTACTTTGAGGAATCTAAAATGTAACACATGTATTCAATTAATTCCCACTTTTTGTTTAAGTACATACATTAATTCCATACATAATGTGATCTGTACAGTATTCGGGAGAATACTTTGTAAATGTATTTAGTTACAGAATACTGAATACCTACTTTTAATAACGTATTATGTTACTTAGCTGAAACCTAGTACTGCATTCTAAATACTTGGAATACTTTCCCTTAATAATAGCATTTAAGTCTATTAAATGTAACACTATGCGCTGGTAGCTACTCCCGCATGAAAACAGAGGGCATTTTAAAACTAAACATTAGGTATTGACTGGGGGGAAAAAGGATAAAAGTATTTAATTATTTTTGGCACAACATTTCTACCTCTCAGTGACCAAAAACCAAACAAACAAACTGTTTCTTAGCAGTAATATCTCTTTACATTTTATTAGATTTTATATTTTGTCATTTGAAATTAAGTTTGAAATAAAGTTTGCGAATTTCTGTTATAAATATGCAAAGTATTGTAAAATGACCTCCATTGCACTCCAAATGGAAAGCGTTTATCCTTGTAGCCATAATTTCCGGGAAACCCATCACAACAACATAATCAAGCTAGAGTCATGTAATATACAAACGACACCAACACTGTAACTTTGAAAACTGACTTAACTGACACGATAAAGGCCCCATCAAATAATCGGAAAAAAAAAAACCCAGCTGTAGACGGTTTTGGGGTGGGGAATGGGGGGTGGGGGGGTTTGTACGTTGTTGCAGGGTCTTTTTACTTTTTTTTTGTGACTTTCACATACCTTGAAAGGCTGACCAGCTAGATGGTTTATGTTTCATGTTTGCTGTTGACATGGTCGATGTGCGGTGCAGCTTCTTGAGACCAGCCAGCAAAAGTTTACATTGATATCGAAATACAGCTGCTCCAGCAATCACTGGAGTTTGCCTACATACTTTGCAGTTTGACACTAGAAGCATAAACGTTGCGGCTTTATGACGTGTTACCAGATTTGATTTTCCCCATTTTAACCACCATGGCTTCAGTCTGACTTTTTGTCAGGAATGCGCATATGAAATCTAGCATCACTTGAAAGAAATGAACTGCAAGAGAGGGCCATTGAATGCATCATTTCCTACACTGCTAGGGGGTTTATTTGGCTATAGTTGTGACTCCAACCCCTCAGCGCGAGTCTGTATCCATACTTTGAGCGTTTCGGCCACAGGAAATCTATGGTTTCGGTGGGATGTTGTTTAGGGGTATTATGGGATTGTGGTGTTTCTCAATGTCAAGGCGCCTTGCTTACGAGGACACTGTCCTTGGTCAAAGAAAACTGTTAAATTGAAGAGACTTGCCTCATGTGACCGCGGCTGCTGACTTACCCACTCTGTTTACGTCCCCCCCCCCCCCGGTTGTAGTGGCATAATATCGTAGTAACGTTACTTCAGCCATGGAACTGGAAATGAATAATGACCTTTTTTTCTTTTTTAACTGTGTATATGTCAATCAAATCAAATGTGTAAGCGAATTAGTACCTGGTAGCAACTGAAGCTGCAACTACTAAGCAACTAACCAACCATATATAACTGCTTTGGATCTAAAAATTGATAATAACGATAAAAAATAAAACAAACATTTTAAATATGCACTCGATAGCTACCTTAGAGAAGGCATCAAGGCACCTCTGATGTATCCCCAGTCAGTGAGCTAAACAGCTAACAAACGGAGGACAGATGCCTCGGTAGCACATAAACATTGGAACACGCCTTGGCGGTCCCTGATGACGTATCTCCTAGGCTTGGGTGGGACCAAGGTATCAAGGCGAGGTTCCTTGCCATTGATAAACACCCTATATATTCATCTTTCAGGTGGAAAGTGGAAAACACACAAGTATTCCAATGGTATTATGAAAGTAACTGCATTCTGAATACGATGTTTAAAAATAGTAACTGCAACGGAATACAGCAACTCAGAATTAGTATTCTAAATACGTAACGCTGGTACATGTATTCTGTTACTCTCCCACACTGTATATGTATATGAAAATATTTTAAAGGTCTTAAAATTAATCTTAAAATCACACACGTCCTTTTTTTCTATTATTTTTTTTTGCTATCTGTTCTTATTTGTACATCAGACCCATGCCATCTGATTAGTTAACCTGCAAAGATACTTTTCTATAATACATTTCTTCACCACTGAGTGATTTTATTTGTGAAGTAGCAATAAAATAAATAAATGATATTATTCAGCACTGAAACACAAATCAATATATAAATAAACAAAATGACTACTAAATATTTAAGTGAAAAATATAAATCTGTATGTTTGACTTCTGCTTGTGTAACATGTTTAGATTTGAGCTCCGAATGCCATGGGCTGAACTTTCCTTTAGCAGTTAAGGTTCGATAATATCTTCATTTTTATTCACTCACAATTCCCTTGTGCTGGTGAGGATGCGAGGATGCACCTCGTAGAAACATCAATCTAGAGCAAGTTATGGAACAGCACAGTAATTACCATTTACCAGTCTCTAAACGTACATGACCTTTTCTAATTATAACTTCCAATAGCTAAAATGCACAACATTTGACAGACACTGCTGAGTTTGCTCTGGCCATTAGACCAGAGCACATAAATGAAAGAGGTCCTGCTTTAGTCTGTGGATTGGAGAGAGAACTGTAGTTAGGCAGTACCAGCAACTAGAAGTGTGTTCCTCAGGTTACGTTTTTGAGGTAACCTTTTATTAACCTTATAATAAAATGATGAAATGGCTTTTGGTATTTTTTTGGCAACAAATAATGTTTTAAAAAATATTTTATGCTTTTAAGAAAATTGCAATGCATGTCAACACATGTGGAAGCTGACTTACTGCGGCTGTAACTCAGTGGTAGTGGCCTATGACCAGGAAATCTTTGGTTCAATTCCAGCTCTGACTGCTACATGCCGTTGTGTCCTTGGGCGAGACAATTCACCTTGTCAATGGGTGATGGTCAGAGAGCCTGGTCTTTTGCAGTCTTTTGCAGCCTCGCTTCTGACCAGTGATGCCAGAAACGTGTTATTTAGTAGTGTATTACTCCTAATTTGACCAGTTTTTCAGTAACCGATTAAAGTTACTTGTTCAAGCCACTGGTCGTAACTATTTTTGTAATTTTCTTAAACATAAAGATCTATTTAGTACATGGTGGCAAAAACATAAGGAAAACAAGCAACAATAGCGATGATAGCTGATTAGCTCCTTTACAGGAGCTAATTAATTTTGATTTCCAAACTTATTAGTTATGGTTTTACTTCCTCTGCAATCAAGTGGTTTAAGAGCTATCTATGGGGGAGGTCGCAAAGTGTTTATTTTAATGGTGCATTATCTTGTAGCAAGTCCCTGGATTGTGGTGTCCCCCAAGGAAGCTGCCTTGGACCGTTGTAATTTTCAATTTTTACAAATGATATGCCGTATACACTCAGTAAGGCTACACTGACTATGTTTGCCGATGATTCTACTCTTTATTATGCAGCCCCTACATGTTCAGAGCTTAATCAGGTTCTGTCTTGTGAGCTCAGCAAATTGTATAACTGGATCAAATCAAACAAACTTGTTCTAAATATATCAAAAACAACGAGTATAATATTTTGGTCTAAGTATAGATTATCTGATAATCCTAAAATTAATATACAAGTAAATGGTCAAAATATATAACAAGTAAAAAAAGTGAAGCTTCTTGGACTTTGGCTTGATTGCACATTGTCATGGTCTGATCACATCAATAAAGTTGTTGCTAAAATGGGTAGAGCTGTTGAAGTAACTCGTAAATGTGCATCGTTTCTAAATTCAAAGTTGTTTTGTCGTGTTGTTTGTACATTGGTTTTATGTCATTTGGATTACTGTTCTGTTGTATGGTCTGCTGCATCAAACAGTCTTTTAAAAAAATTACAAGAGGCTCAAAACAAGGCCACAAGACTGGTTCTTGGTTGTTCTTCTAGGACTAGTGTTGCAGAGATGCATGAACGTCTTGCGTGGCTGATGGTCAAGCATAGACTATCTGCTAATATGTTAGTATATTTTCATAGAATTATTAACACTCAGACTCCTAAATTTCTTTATGATAAAATAATTTACTGCTCAAATATGCATTCACATTACACAAGAGGGGCGAATAGTCAACAGATTTCTCTACCCCTTCCTAAGTCTGACTCTATGAAAAGGACTGTGTTTTATAGGTCAGCTGTGCTTTGGAACAATCTTCCAGTTGCTATTCGTGAAATCAAGGAAAAACTGCTTTTAAAAAGAGACTAAGACTGTATTTGTTCTCAACATCATAATATCACCTGGATTGTTTGGGTGAGGTTGTGTCATGTGCGATGTTGCTTTTCCTCATTATATTATTATTTTAATAAGTACTTTTAGTATAGTTATTCTTTATTGCTCTTTTATGTGTATAAATATGTGATATATTTGGGAGTAATTGCGAATGTAACTATTGTGTTTTGTATGTATTGTTTGGACCCCAGGAAGACTAGCTGTCGTCTCGGCATCAGCTAATGGGGATCCTTTTAAATAAACAAATCAAAAAAAAAAAAAAAAAACAGTTGCAGTGTTTTGGCCTGAGTCTAAGGCTTCGTACTCTGTAGGCCTACTCTGCCCCCTCGAGGAACTCTCCAGTAGTACATGAGCCAGCAAGTACTGTTCATCCCAAAGACATAGTTTGCTGCTGTTGTCAACGTTACATGAGGTTAAAAAGTAGTGATGGTGAGATGAAGCCCCATGAGGCATTGAACCACTTGAGCCAATTGGTTCAAGAAAGGGTTATGCTCACAGGGCTTCATGTGAACACAAACCCCCCTACTGGCCAGATACATAATCACAGGCAACTGTAGATCTTAGCCACTTAATGTATGATGCATTAAAGTTGTAAATCTGCTATGGCTCCTGGGAATGACTATGATTTCCAAAAAGTGATTTCTCACACTGCTGCCGTCTTTTTCTGTCACAAATCGAAACATCTGATTATCTCCTTCACGGTCACCATTTTTGTTTTGGCCTGAGCGTGTGAGTCTGAGGTTTTGTACTCTTCTCCCTAGTGGAACTCTCCAGTAGTACATGCCCAAGACACATCATGTTGCTTCATAGTTAATGGTGTCAACGTGAGGTTAAAAATCAAGTATATTTCTGGCTTTAGCCTACTGTTAAAATGTATTTCCAATAGTTAATATTGGCAAAACTGGGTATTGTTTCTATGTTGAGGCAGTGGAGAGTGTTAATGGCAGCTGTTGAATGTACTCTTAAAATAAAGTACTCTGCAAAGTAAATAAGTTACTTTTGGAAAGAGTAATTAGTAGTCAGTAATCAGATTATATTTCAAAGTAACTGTGGCAACACTGCTTCTGACAGTTTGCCCTAAGGCAGCTGTGGCTACATCGTAGCTTGCCATCACGAGTGTGTGAATGTGTATGTGAATGGATGAATCACTAAATGTAGCGTGAAGCATTTTGGGGTCCTCTGGACTTGAAATGGTGCTGCACGAATACAGGCCATTTACAATTTACATATATACTTCAACACTCTTTTCTTTTCTTAGATTTACTACCCGCTGCAGTATAAAACATGTGCACATTCTGAAACCCCTTTGTACCACAGTCTGTATATTTTAAATGGGTTAGGGAAATATGTTAAATTTTTGTAATCTGACTTTCAAGCAGATATTTGATGCAGTTTTAATTTTCAAATCGCATCCTTTAAATAACTGCTTGTTTAAAGTTTACGTGAGCTCAGTTGGCACTGCATCAGTGAAGTGGAAATGGTGTTAGAACTGTACAGAAATATTATACATCTTCACCATTTGTAGGAAAAACCTACAGTAAGTGCTTCAGTGAGCCTTTGAAAATATTGCTTTGAATGGTTAATCAAAAAGGTTTGGTTTTAATATTATTTGAAAATGAGAAGCTCTAAATGAACTAATCTATGTGTTAGTCTCAAAGTAGAGAGAGAACTAGTTTTGCAATATGTGCTGTAATAAAATGAATTTTATATGCATACAATCTATCTAAAACTGTTTAATTTCAAAGGGTTTCTGACAAGTTCATAATGGATTTCTCATTTCTGTGAATTATCGTTGTTATTATGTTTTTGGCATTCAACAGTTTTTCAGTGGCCAATATAACCACTGCTCTTTTCACAACTGCAATGAGCCTTCTTGCCACAGTTTCTGTCAGCGGCCTGGTCTCCACACAATCACGGTCCTCCGAAAACCTCAGCCTTCAAAATGCTATTAAGAGAGGAGTCTTGTCTTCCTCCATAGTAAATGTCAAATTTAAGATTGGTCCATAAGTTTTCAATTGTGTTTAGGTGAGGTTTGGAAGCCGGTAAATACCATGGCCCCCTATTATTCGATGAACCTTCTCCTTTATTACACCTTGAAGGACACATCTTTCAGAAACTGGCTGATCAAAGTGTTGTAAATAATGGGCTACTGTAATAATTTCCCTGTAAGTGTAAAGTAATTTTTTTAGAACCATAGAGCTACCACCCGACCCAAAAAATAAATAAATTTTAAAAAATAGAGATACACTATATTATGACATGAAAGCTTTCTCATTCTAACAACATACTATGGTATTACAAACTATTTTTTTATGTTTGAACCACTGAATATATGTCAGTTGTCACACTGTAGTCATATCATCTATCATAATCATTCTGATTAGGAATGTGCTATACAGGTTCAATCCTTTTACATAGAAACACAGAGGACAGGCAGACACTGTGCAATATCCAAGGTGAGACATCACACTAAACTCTAGTATTCCTGTTTTGTCGATAGACCAAGAGTTTTATGTGCTTTCTCTCCACAGCCTTTTAACAATACTGATGCTATCAGACACCTCACTTCAGTCACGTAAAAAAGGCTGCTTACTCTTCAGCTTGCTTTGACCCGGATAGTAATGGCAGAGTGGATCTGCTGAGTCACAAAGCCAATTGAGATCTATACACCCATTGTTTCTGGGATCGATCTAATAAGAATAAAGAGAACATTACAATCTCCATAGAGATGTGTTTGCCAGGAATCAAAGTCCAAGAGGAAACAACAGGTGTTCATTTAATGATTTTTCAGGACTCACTGCTTACAGTTCAAGGCAAATGTTCCCGTTTTTCGTCAGCAGCCGATAAACTGGATTTGTATTGCAATTTAACAGCTGTTTGTCTTTGTAAAATGTTAACGAAAAAAAGAAATCTATGAAAATAATAGAAGTACAGACAGCCACAAAATTCTCACTTTTAATGGCTTCCTGCACATTGTATTTTTTTTTTTTTCAAGCTGGACCTTATTTATACCATGCAAAACATTTAATTACTCACCCGGGCAAGTTCAGTACACTTGTAGTCCTTCAGGAGATGTTTAGATCCATTCCCGATCAGCGTATATTCATATGAGAGTTGTTGGGGCATCCAAAGTGAAGCCTCTAAATAAGGCAACATTTGCCACAAAACTCCTTCATTTTACCATTGTTTTGTTATGGATCACTAGCACTATTCCCCTGTGAGTTTGGAGCGTCTTGGAGATGCTTTGTTGTTGTCTTCTGGGTTTTTTTTCAATCGATTCCAACTTGCAGCAAACAGCGATCTAAATTAACTTGCTGCTGTCTGCCATTGCAGTTGTAGTCTAGGCAGGACTGGCAGGTTGCGGAAAGCAAGCCTGTGGGAGCTGAACTTAATCCACTTGGTCTATGTGAAACATGCTGAAATTTGCAGTAGCAAATTCTGTCTAACTGACCGCTGTTGTAGAACAGCTCTGCTCAGACAACAACTGCCATGGTGCATGGTAAGAATATAATTGATTTTGCAGCTTAGTGTAGCTGACAACAACAATAAACCTCCGAGACTCTCAGAACTCACTGGGGAATAGTGCTAGTGATTCACAACAAAAACTAGTGAAATTAAGGAGTTTTGTGGCAGATAATGTTTTATTTAGAGGCTGCACTTTGGGTGCCCCTCCAACCCTCATTATATGCCAAATCAACACTGGTTACAAATCAATCTAAATATCTCCAACAACATCAAGTGGCACCATATTTGTCTGGGTGAGTACATGAACGTAATGCAAGCTATAGATAAGGTCGA
>JAPXFQ010002527.1:0-183068 GCA_028564705.1 Apricaphanius iberus | reverse complement strand
GTGCTATTATAGATGCAATTATACAGTTTATCAACAAAAAAAGTTGATTTCGGGGTGAGTTACTCTTTAAGCATTAATGTATGAGTAATTTTTAGCTTTGGTGTTTGTTACATTATACTTTCTGGTATTTTGATAGGTTACTTTTATTAAATGCCCAATCAGGCATCAGGTCTGAAAATTACAAAATGACCAAAAGTCAGATTTAATTCAATTCAATTAAATATATCAATTTGAACATTGATATATATATATATATCGTATATCGATATTTAGCCCAAATATATCATGATATGACTTTAGGTCCATATCGCCCAGCCCTAATCTTAAGTATTCAGACTCTTTTCAGTGACACGCATATTTAACTCACATACTGTTCATTTCTTCCTTGAGATGGTTCTGCTCCTTCATTGGATTTCAACTGTGTTTAATTAAACTGTGTGGACTTGATTAGGAAAGGCACACACCTGTCTATATAAGACCTTACAGCTCACATTGCATGTCAGAGCAAATGAGAATCATGAGGTAGAAGGAACTGCCCAAGGAGCTCAGAGACAGATTTGTGACAAGGCACAGTTCTGGCAAAGGTTGTAAAAAAAAATTCTGCAGCACTCAAGGAGCACAGTGGCCTCCATAACCCTCAAATGGAAGAAGTTTGGGACGACCAGAACTCTTCCTAGACCTAGTTGTCCAGCCAAACTGAGTGGGAGAAGAGCCTTGGTGAGAGAGGTAAAGAAGAACCCAAAGATCACTGTGGCTGAGCTCCAGAGATGTAGTAAGGAAATGAGAGAAAGTTCCATCAAGTCAACTATCAACTGCAGCCCTCCACCAGTAGGGGTTTTATGGTAGAGTGGCCCGACAGAAGCCTCGCCTCAGTGCAAGACATATGAAAGCCGGCATAGAGTTTGCCAAAAAAAAAGAAAAAAATAATACGATTCTCTGGTCTGATGAGACATAGACTGAACTATTTGGCGTTAATAAGCGGTATGTGGGGAGAAAACCAGGCACTGCTCATCACCTGCCCAATACAATCAATACAGTGAAACATGGTGGTGAAAGCATTATTTTTTTCAGCTGCAGGAAGAATAGGAGAGGATCCCTAAATTCAGGTGTGAAAAACTTGTTGCATCATTCCCAAGAAGACTCATGGCTGTACTAGCTCCAATGGGAGCTTCTACTAAATACTGATGAAAGGGTCTGAATACTTATGACCAATAAATTTAGCAAAAAATTCTACATTTCTGCGTTTTTTTCTGTCAAGAGGGGGTGCCTTGTTGAATTTTAGCAAATGGCTGCAATGAAAGAAAGAGTGAAAAATGTAAAAGGGTCTGAATACTCTCCGTATCCACTGTACTCCACACGCAAATGAAGCTCCAATCTCACCAGAAAATTCTGGAAACGTGTTAACATTTACTTTCAAGTTTACAATCTCGCAAATCAATCTGCCAGCGACGTGAGCCAACACAAAACAGCTTCTATTTAGCAATAACACCTCCCACATTGCGGCGGGAAGCCGCAGATGGATGCACGGACGCGGTGACATGTTTTCTTGTTGTGGCTGACCTGAGTGAAGGCCAGATGAAGGATGGTCTCTGAGGCCAGGGACTGTAGGTGGTGCTGTCTGGCCAGAGCCAAGGCCTGCAGGAGGAGAGGAAGAGCTGTGGAGAAGCTGGATGACTCCCAGTGAAGCTCGGCAGTGGACAGCATCACTCTGGACGGCATAGCGAGGAGAAGGGATGCAGGCAATAGTTAAAAAGACTACTTCAGTTTTTTAAGTAAGCACACTTTGAACAAGCTATCCAAGAATATCAGAAGAACAGAACCTGATGATTATCTCCGTGCATTTGGTTTTTTCACAGTGAAGCTGCAGCTGCTGCAGGATGCGGTACGCCTCTGTGTTGCGGTTCAGGGCTTTCAAAACTTGTGCTTTCCTGTATATAAACATATTTTAACTACTGCAGAACAAGTAATATGTGTAGGCTGTAGGGAGCAGACTGGATTGTGTATGCCTTGGCGTTACCTGTACAGCCCTTCTGTTGTGTTTAAAGCAGACATGGCCTTTCCAAGCGGTTCGGCTAAATGGTACTTCCTGTCGTTCAT
This sequence comes from Apricaphanius iberus, assembly GCA_028564705.1. Taxonomy (NCBI): domain Eukaryota; kingdom Metazoa; phylum Chordata; class Actinopteri; order Cyprinodontiformes; family Aphaniidae; genus Apricaphanius; species Apricaphanius iberus. Next base: position 180,971 of record JAPXFQ010002527.1, on the reverse strand, counting down.
GTGTCTTTGAAACTCAATTTTCAGCTCACAAAGCATCCAGAGCTGAAGAAAGGAGCAAGATGTAAGGAATTTTGCACATTTACTACTATTATATATAATTTACCTGGGGTAAATTGAATAAATATTGATAACACCATGATCTAACAAGAAATACCTTTGAATGTTGTGTGTGAGGAGGAAACTGTTCTTTCAAATGCTTAAATATCTCTGAGGTTGCACTGTACAGCCCCTGGATTAAAAACAAACAAAAAAAAACCAAAAAAAAAACAAGGTAGACAGGAGATGCAATCCAGTGTTATAGTCCATCCAGACTGGAGAGCAAAAGTGTTTAATATCTACCACCTATATCTACAATGAGAAGAAAATGCAGCTTCTCAGTGGGCAGAAAACAGGGACGGCAGAGGATTCAGCACACTACCTGTTCGGCGTGCAGCTCGGCCAGGTGGCACAGAACCACGGCGAAGGCCTCCGTGTTGTTCTGGTGGACCCCAAAGTTAACCGGTTCCAGGCTGCTCATGTTGAGAAGAAGCTGGGCCTGCTGCAGAGCCATGGTGCTGCACGAAGGAACAATTACGTAAGCTCATCATTGGCATTGAAATTGATTTTATTCAGGACTTTACGACAAACAACTTCAGTGACTTTTAAGAACTAGGTGCAAGCATTTGAATTTGAGGGTTAAAAGTCCTTTAAAGAGTTGCAGAGAAAAATACATGGTTATATATTAAAGAAAGGTTGTAGGAACATGTGTGGATTAGAGGAAATGCACCTGAAATTCAAATTTGTGTGTCCAATTCTGGTTTTCTAAAAAGGCTGAAGTTCTTGGTTCACTGATTACTTCTCATCAGAAACATAAAGGGTTCCAATAAATTGCAAAAAGACCAAAAGTAATGTCATATTCCTGCCCTTATAGAGAATGCAAGCATCTAACCTGCAACCTTTACCATCTAAAGAGCCATTTTGCACTCAATCCAGCTAAATAAAACTCATTAATGGCCGGAAATGTTACTTGACCTTTAGAAATACATAACATACATTTTTTAGACGAAATATGTTGTGACCACCATTTTATTTCTCTATTTAGGTTTCAAAGGAAAGAAAAAAACTCAACTTTCGTTTTGATTTTCTTTTGAATTTTTGATATTTGTGGCAAATGGTGTAAATATTCAAATAGTTTCAAACATTATGACCAGAAAAAATATTTCAAATATATTATTAGTTTTACTGTCATATTGTTGTGGAAACTCAAAGCAATTATTAAAAAAATACAAACCTACAACCTGCTAAAGCCTCCATAAAACAAACAACAAAAAATTATTTTGTTTCATTATCATTTTTAGCCAAAGTTATTGAGAACTACTGTGGAAGCTCCGAAGAGCTACAGGTAGCAGACCCCTGGTGTAATCAGAACTCTAGAACACTTTTAATCCATGCAAGAGACTCTGATTAATTTTAGTCAGAATGCTGAGGAGCTTTTGTGCTGGTGAGATAACTGTGTGTCATCGCGGCGCCGCGAAGGCCCTGACCTCTTTCCGTACATCCTCCAAATGGATGTCGTCTGAGCCAGGCTGATCTCGATCAGCTCAGACAGGCTGTGCTTCCAGTGCAGGATCTCTGTGTCCTTCAGAGCATCCATCAGCTTGTGTGCAGCCTTGCCCTGCATCGCCCCCTGCTGGACAAGGGATTGAATGTCCAGGGATCCCAAGTACTACAGCGGAGAGAGGGCAGATATAAACAACTGGAGCCGGTTGTGTTACTCAAGATAAATATTTATTGCCAGCAAAAGGAAGAACTATATACACTGTATGTTTACAGAACTATCATGGACGTCAAGCTGCCCCTTTTGCATTTCAAATATTTACATTGGTTCACAGTTGGTCTAAGAGAGTCACTTAATTCTACTGATGTCAAAGATGGGGAACAATACAGACAATTACAGTGAAGGCTATTTCAGAGCAAACATGAATTGAATGCAAATGAGAAGTCATATTAGAATAAACAGCTCCGTATTTTGTTACTAGAGCAAACAGTTGAGGCAGTTTTATTGTAGCTGATGGGGAGAAAATCTCTGATGTTTGAAATCCATGTGGAAACACTAACAAGGAGGCGGAGTGGAAACTGGTTAAAAAAAATACATTTATCGGCCTCTTGAAACTTGGAACATTTTTCTGGAGTTGATCACAACCTGAACAGTTGAAACTGTATATTTCCATTAACTAAAAAAAAAAAAAAAAAAAAAAAAAAAAAGATTAAATCAGAATAAACTTTTTTTTGTTTCAGTTCAACTTCTCACATATTGACACTTTTTGATCGTTAGCCTCTGTTAGCGTTACCACTCAGAGGCTGGATGGATCTTTTCTCCCTCTGCAGCAGCTCTGGCTTCAGGCAGCGCGAGCCAACAGCTCGAACTGATACGCCGTTTGGCTGCTGATCTCCATAGAGCCTCCCTTTACCTCTGGTGGACGGCGGAGAAGAGACATCATGTTTTTTCTGGTAAAGGGAGCCCAGCGGCCAAACGACGTATCAGTTCAACTTAGTTCAGCCATGACTATTTTTCCAATGTTGCCTGGGGGTGGGATAATACTTTTTCATGGGGTTAGCTAGCTTGAGACATCTAGGCTAATAACGTTAGCTTCACCTAGTAATGTTTTGGCCAATAATTCTCCCCGTGTTCTCTCTCTGCGGCACAGAGCCGCAGGCCCATAGCTGTATTGTTGTGGCCCAACATATGTATAGTTGTAAACATATAAAGATTATTTTGTGTCCAAGCCAACATTAAAATCCAACTTTTCTATTGATCGAGCTGAAAGGACTCTCTCAAGCTGGCAGACAATAAATCTTCCATAAAAACGACTTCAAAAGCTAAAAATAATGAATGTACGAGTACATTTTTATTCAGAAATAGTTCCTTATAGATTTCTCTAAACAGTAGTTTAAGGGGTCTCTAAACTGCAACCAGCTCTTTAAAGGGATATTCCACCACAAAGTGAAATTTTGTCCGTTGCCACATTCCCTAGAGTTAGCTGTGAGAAAAAGCATTTTTTTAACCAGACCAGTGATTCTCCTAATTTGGCAGCAGTCTTTTTGCTTAAACTTAGCATAAACATTGTAAGTAAATGGTAACAGCTAGTAATTCTTGAGTAAAAGTCATTAAAATTACTATCGAATGACCTTAATTATTCTTGGTGACCTCAACAATAACACAAAAGAATTACAGAAAGCAATTTAGATTTGGGACTACATTACGACAAAACACTGTTGTAAGCTGCAGCTGCAAGACAAAGAGACGTGATGCCAATGCCACCTAAAAGTGATTTACTCTACAAAACTCATCGTTTGGTTGAAATTTTGTAAATGTTATAAAGTAAACCTGGAGTTGAGGATGGCAGACAAATGCCAAAATTACAATAATCCATAGTAGCACAGCTACACTCAAGGGGATGGAGTACATAGAGCAACACCTACAGCCATTGATGATGCCCTTTGTTCATTATCTGACTAAAAAATGGATAGCACTGCCATATTCCTCAGACGTCATACTATCTTTCTGTTAAAATATTTAAATTTTTTATGAAATACTACTCGCAAACCAGTTATTGATTCATCGTTTCCGTGGGTTTTGTCGGAAGAATTCCCAGGGCAGCAAGCCGTTTACGTCTTTAATCCACATCAGATTGAATTCTGTGACCATTTTTTAGAATTAGACTTATAACGTACTCCAACTATGGCAGTAAAATCTCTGCAACTCACGCATTTTAGTTCTTGGAAGTAGGTGTCTTTTATTCGTGCTTTGTCGTAATGTCCCAAGTATAAATCTGCTCCTGTAATTCTTTTGTGTTACTTTATTTTCATTTGCAATCAATATGATTATTGGGGTCACCCTGAATAAATAAGATCATTATTGAGTAGTTTTCATGACTCTGGGAAATATGGCAGTGGACTACATTTCATTTAGGGGTGGAATATCCCTTTAAGTGCTACTTCGTATCTAATTTAGAGGTCAGCTTGGGGTCGTTGTCCATTTGGAAGACCCCTTTGTGCCTTATGATGCCATTTCTTTTGTGAGGGACATAAGTTGCTTCTGCAGCAAAACAGCCCCATAACATGAGGCTGCCACCGCCGTACTTTACAGCTGGGATTGTAATCTGGGGCTTAAAAGTTTCTCCCTTTTTCTCCAAATATACTGTGTATCATTATGAGCCCAAACAGTTAATTTTTTTTTTTTGTCAGACCACAGGACATGTCTTCAGAAATGGCTTTTGTCCCCACATGCGTTTAGAAACTGTAGTCTTAATTTTTTATGCCGGCTTTGAAGTAATGGCTTTCTCCTGCCAGAGTAACCTTTTTGCTAATCATGGTACAGGAATTTTTTAACTATGGATACTTACAATCAGAATGGAATCATGTTGAGTTTTGTTTTTGTTTTAAGACACTAAAACTTAAAGCATACAGTGGTCCCTCACTATAACTACGTACTATATATTTTTCTATAGTACAAATGTACATGCTTTCTTCACAGAGTATTAACGTGCCTCATGTTCTGCGTCCAGATTGATTGGAGGAAATTGTCAATCTCCTTTTGTCATGTCTCCTGCGCTTGCCAAATTTATCATGTCTGGTCTTATAGAAGGAAACACAGCACAAAAAGCTACCCATAACTTTTTTCCTCAATCAGAAAAAGACACCTGCTGATAGAGATTCAATGGAAAAAGTTGAACTCAAGCAGTGTGCGGACAAAGAAACCCCGGCATATTAATACTTTCATGTTTTAACATCTAAAACGGTTTGAACTTTGAGAGTATTTAAAGTACTGAATTACTTTATTTTCAGCTTGAAATTTCCACAAAAAAGTGGTGGACTAAAAAGATTTAGTTAAAAACTAAAACCGTTTTCATCATGAATAATTAGATCGTTCTATTCGTCCTGTTTTGTGTCAAAAAATATAATGGCTAACTGAAAAGTCATGTTGCACTCACCGGCAGGCAGAAATGAGCGGCCATTTTCACTGAATCCTGGGTTAGGACCGCGCTTTCAGATCCTTTCATCTGTTCCAGCGTATAGAGCCAGCTCTGACAGAGAGAACGCGCTGATATAACCATCAAAACTCCATGAAAACTTTACAGTGAAATCGTAACATAAAGCTGTTTTCGTCTCACCAGACAGTGCTGCAAGCACACGTGGTCATTGGACTCCTGGGCGATGCGGATGGCCTCCTGTAGCGCCAAATCGGCCTGCTGACTAAAAGAACCAAAAAGGAAACATTATATTCTGTCTGTAGGAACCCAAACTGCTGCTTTAAGCTTTGCACTCACTAGTGGCCGAATCGACAGTGCAGGCTGGCCAGGTTCAGAGCGGCATAGCGGAGGCTACGGCCGTAGCCCTCGTCTCCGTTGCTCTTTCCCTCGTTGCCTGACAGGATGAGGCGGTCGAAGTAATGCAGAAGGCTGTGAGCAGAGAGGTAGATGTCCTGGACTCTCATACTGTTTAGGTAGTTGAGGTAATGCTGTTGATGGGAAGAGGAGGAAAGAGCTGCTGTAGGATTCAACATCACATAGGTCCGATACAATTTCTTTAGTTAAAAACAGTAATGCGGCAACTATTACATTTGCAGCTAATATAGTTACGTCGCTGCCGTGCTCCATCCCGGTTGTGGTCAGAGAGAAACGTGCTACAGCAAACATCAACGTGGTTCGTATTCATGTGTTTCCAAATTGCACAAACCGCATGACCAACTGGACTAAATTCAGCTTCCGTAGGTTCCCCTTCCGCAACCTGCTTAACACTACAGCTGCAATAGCGGGTGGCTGATACGTCATTGAAATCGCTGGTTAGTATAAGCCTGTAAAAACCCCTGCAGAGAACAACAAAGCACCTCTGAGACGCTCCAAACTTACAGGAGAATAGTGCTAGTAATTCATAATAAATCATTGAAGTGAAGGCATTTTATGGCAGATAACGTCTTATTTAGAGGCTGCACATCCTTTGCCCTGTTAACTCCCATTTTATGGATATACGTTGATCGCTAATGGATATAAAATTTTCCCGATGGAATCCAAGTGGCTCCAAACTTGTCTGGATGAGTAAATGAATGTAATGCATGCTAAAAATAAGGTCCAGGTAGAAAAATATGTTATTTTCCTTTTAATCTGTATGCTATGGTGGAACTTTTTTTCTTTAAACTGAAAACAGAGCAAAGTGGCCAAACGCATACTTGAGAATGTTTTTCAAAGCTCACATGGTCCTCACCGCTTCTGCAAAGTCCGGGTTAAACTTCAGCATGTTGTTGAGCTCTTCCTGCAGAGCCACGGGCTTCAGGGCCTTGTTCTCGTCGTTCTTCAGAAGATAAGCCTGCAGAAGAATGTTCCTACAGTCAGTGACGCAGCATTAATACTCCAAAAGCACCAATGGGTCTGACAGATAGAAAACGGTACTTTTTAAAAAGATTTTGTCCCAACTCACCTGTCTAGCAAGAAAGTATTCAGCTTGTTTTTGAGAAAGGGGACCCCGACTTGGGGCATCTTCAGATCTAGAACAGACATGATCTTATGTTCACAACTTTCAGTAACATCAAAGTGATTCCAAACCCCACAGAGTTCGAAGTTTTTTTTTTGTGTGCGTTCAATTAATTAAAGCATGTTGCAAACCGAAGTTCAGACTCATGCAGTGGGGTGTCCAGCTCTTCTTTGTCCACTCTGTCCCCTACGGTGTCTTCGGTGCTGGTGAGGTCCATGTCCGAGTCATCTGCAGCCAGCGCGGGCAAACCCAGCTGCCCGTCGGTGGGCTTGGCGTAGTGACTGTGATAATAGTGCTGCAGGGACTTGTACAGCTTGTAAACCTGACTGAAGGACAGCTTGTTGTACGCCAGCAGCATGTGTCTCATAAAAAGACCTACAAAGCAGACAGATTAATGAGAAACGTAGCATTTCCTGAGAAAAACGTGCTTCGACCAGACCGAAAGGTTTACTCACCCACAACGCTGGTTTTATAAGCCTCCGAATCAAAAGCAGTGAATGGAGTGGGGAGGGTGGAGAAAAAGTACTCCATGTCTTTCAGCTCTCCATCAGCCATTTCATGCAGCCTTTAAGGATGAGAAAACGCAACCTCACTTTATAAAGTTTCGCTTTTCCAGAACAGATTTTTTTTCATAATAAAATGAGCAAAATTATTTGGCTTTTATTATCTGAATGTCTGACAAATCATCATACAGCATAATGATGCAGTTAGCTGCCGATTCACCTGTGCGCATCTAGACCTGCTTACATTAAATTTCTTTGAAAAATAATAAATACTTTGACTTCTAAAACCAAAACTGAAATATTAATAGATACCTTTATTCAGTTTGTAAAACATTCCTATCAGAACAGATGTGTGCTACTACGACACTTTGCGATTAATAGCCAAAGCGGTTCAGGAAGAGCAAGATTCAAGATCGATATTAAAACACAGATCTAAGACTGTCTAGACTAAAAGAAGCACAATTCAAATTAAAAAAGTATATATACACAGGCCATTTAAAAGCAAACCATATTCTTCTTAAGAAGGTAGATTTTTGTTTTTGTTAGTGACACAATATTGATTAAAAGTCTGAGAACCCAAATCTTTGTCCATACTTATCCACTCTTGGGAAATAAGATCAAAACAAATGTCATACTTATAAAGAATGCATAGTCTTGCGCTGTCTCTACAACTACAGACTGAGGAGTGCATTACAGTTTGTTTGATATGACTTAAAATATATTTTTTGAGAAATCAAATTAGTACTTATTAGGTAATTTTAAACTGCTGGAGTAGGGTTTATTAGACACAAGTAGAAAAAAAATGTTCACCCTCCGACTGACTTGTTTGTATTATTAAAGCAAAAATAAATTGAATGTTATATACAGCTTTAAAAAGGCAGCAGCATGAAGGATGATTTTATATAGTAACAGACTAGAAAACACCATAAAGCCTTTTACAGCATATTTAAACTCTAGTATCCGTGATGCTTTGGAGAAACTAGTGAAAAATAGTCATAAGGCTGTTTTTGTTGCCTTGTGTGAAGACACCAAAGCAACAAAATCATATTTCCTTATTCCTTAACCCTGTTCCAATGTTATAATATCTGTACTCTTGCTTTTAAAATTGCTGGGGACAATAACCATAAGCTTGAGTGGGGTTTGAAGATTGAAAGCCAGTTGTGTTTTTTCTTGTTTTCGAAACTGTACTGATGACCTCCATTAGGCTTTTGATTAAGGATCATTAAATTCACATCATAGCAGAAAGAAACATGTCGGGTACATGAATAATATACATAACAGAGATGAATGCGCTAGCAAAAAAAAAAAAAAAAAGGGTTGAGGTTTCTGTGGCAGAAAATGTGAACCTTACAAATAATGGCATACTTTTTTTTAATATTTAAAATATGCGTGAGAGAGATGAATGAAGCTTTAATTAAATATGCAAGGACAACTGGTTGGGAAAACAATGTTTATATTATGTGGCTTTGAAGGCGACAGAAATTCATAAACTCTCTGGTCCTTTTTACTGACATGTCTACATTCATATAATTACTTTTTGTTTTTTTAAGACTCCCAGAGAAGATCTTGTTGATTTGTTGGTAGGAGGAGAATGCCAGAATACAGCGGGGCAAAAAAAGTATTTAGTCAGCCACCAATCTCACAACTTCTCTCATTTAGCTGTTTGGATCTGAAAAGCTTCTGCAGTGGAGTTATTGTGGAGGTTTTATCAGTGAGATATGAGGGTTTATTTATTGAGACACAGCAGCAATGTTTATGGTCTTTGATTAACACAGATAAGAAATGGCTGATTTTGCTTTGCGTGGTATGATGACGTTTATATATTGCGTTGTGATTACTAATTCGATTCTTGGGGAATATTCTTTTTTTTTTTAATCAGGATGGTACACTATAAGTTACGTTCTAAACCATTTTAAAAATGTGCTCTATGTGCCCCTTTTTTAACTTTGAGACCCTGCCTCTCTAAAGGTCCAGTTTATTCTGAGTGGTAGCAAATACTGAAGAAAGGCAGTAAGCAGCTATGAAAAACCTCCAATCTTAACTTTTGAATTGTAACTTTTTTTGTGTATGATGTTTAAATACTTAAAGACAAACTCCGTAACATTGCAGATATTTTCCCTCTGTCGCCCTCTAACGGCTTGCGGCGGGATTTCCCTTTCGTAAAACCAAATCCCAATGGAGCGCATCTGAACCAGTGACTGTTTTACAAACTCGCCAGCCAAAATTAAAATATCAAACTAATGACATGTCAGATGATATACAGTTGTACAAAACATCTGTGATGCTACCATACATCCATTTATACTCTCAATGGAGTCCCTCTGAAGAAGTGTACTGACAGTTTTATAAGCTCTTCAGCCAAAAACAACAAAACATCAAACTAACGGCGTGTCAGTTGCTAAACCAGCTAACAATTTCCCTGACACTGTATCACAACACTGGGTTTTAGAAGCTAATCCTACTTTGAGTTAAACTGAGCAACAGTTTGACAGAAAAGATCTTTCACAGCAGTGAAGGAAATATTATCTGACCTGTCTATTCCCATCATGCTGTCCCAACGACATAACACTGCAACTTTCCTTACCGCAGATTCACACCAGGTGCAGAATGGATCCGCCCAAGTATGAATCATGATAAGGAGCCTTCTGCAGCTGTGAAGTCCCGGCAGCTTTCGGCTCTGTTAGTTTTCAGCTGCTCTTGCAGCCTGTTTTTTTTCCTTGCTTATTTTGTTAGCGTCTTCTTTGGGGGTGAGAAGTGTAATGAATGGTATTGTTATTTTCCCACACCAAGTGGTCTGTCAAGGCAAAATACTACTGCGAGAGGTCCGGGTGTATTGTGAGAGTTTGGATACGATAGTGTATAATAAACCACCAGCTCTTGTTCAGTACGTTTTTGGCCGTTCTTTATATATGTCAAGGCGACGTTACAAAAAGCTGGCTCCGTTAGCTTCCAGCTCTGTGTCTAATACAAGCCGTATCCAGTTGCCCGTTATGAATCACATGTTCTTCAGCTTTCTCCAGCAGTGAAGCGCTGACGGCTTTCAGCTTGGGAACAGTTCCTTTTTCTTGCTTTTTCTGATAGTGTCTTCTTTGGTCGATGTGCCATGGCTCAAGTCTCAAAACCGTGGGGTTGTTTATATATTATTAGGTAGCACGCAGAATACTGCCAATAAGTGAAACTCAGTCAGTACATCCGGTGTTGTGTTACATAAACGCTTCGAACACACGTATTTTTATGGTGTAAAAGTTACGGAGTGTTTACAGGAAACCCAGCTTTTCTTTTATTGGCACACTTCAACTTAAACCTAGTTTATGCTTCTCCAACTGCAAATTTGCATTCAAACGCAGACGTATTGACAGATTCATTTTTTTCTTTTTTTCTTTTAAGGTTATCCGTTTCTTTCTCTTCGTTCTCCACTGATTTTTCAGCGTTTCAAAGCAATTCTCGACCAGGACAGCAGGGCGTGCTAACTTTTCATGACGTCGTCTGCCTACCATTGCAGTGTAGTTTCAGTTTTTTCCTTCAGCCTGTGAAAAAATATTCCCTTCAAGGAGCAATGGACGACAGACAATAAGTTTTGATTAAGCTGTAAAGCTTTTTCTATAAGTGCAGCTCATAGAATACTCTAAAACCAAATGGAAACAAACACAGCAGCCTTTTCTGTTTTTTGGGGGTTTTTTTGGCAGCTCCTTGTGTTCAAAATCGCAAAAAGACCAGATAAGTTATCCTTTAAACATAAAGCAAGTAGTGCCCAAACGCTGCATTTACAAACTACCATAACTTGAAAAACGTTGACTGAGCAAGATTTCTCTGAAGATCCATGCAATTCACGGTATCAGATGAATCAATAACAAGTAAAGTGTATTTTTACATTTTTAGGGGGTGGTCATTACATTGTTTAGAATATATTTCCATTGTAATTTTTATGCAACACTTATACAAATGTAAAATAGAGCATGTTCAATATTCTAAGTATTATTCATTAAACTTTACAAAACACTACAACAAAAAAATATGAAAAAGTAAAATTTTCATCTTCAAAGACTTTTTAAAAACCATCTAAAAAGGTAGAGCTTTTCTTTTGATGTGCGGATTTTCCAGGGTTAAACATGGTTACTTTCCATTGCAACAACTGTTATTCTGAGGCGCCATAAGATTAAAGCAGCATGATGTAACACTATGGTCAACATGTCGCTTGTTCAATTTATGGGAATGGAGTGAATGTGAGAAATGGCCATAAAAGTAGTATGGTTGGTCAAACAGGAAACTATTTGCAATTCTGCCTGTTGAGGAAATATTTAAAAAAATATATTCACCCAAACTGTCAACATAAATGAAATAAATAACATCAGCATGTTGGATTACACTAACCCTTCCAATTTCTCAGGAAAAATACATGTTTTTAGGTTGAATGTGAAAAAAACCATCACATCATGCAGTAAACTCTGTTTCCCAACCTCAGCCTCAAAGGCACAGTGACCTGAATGTTCTTGATGTTTCCCTGCTTTGACACACCTTTATTCAGAGGACTGCAGTTCAGCGAAAGCCTGTTAATCAGCCTTCAACTGAAATCAGGTGTGCTGAAGCTGCGAAACATCTAAAACATGCAGGGAAGTGGGCCTCTAGGACCAGGGTTGAAAAGCAACACTAGATTATAGCATTAAAGGTTTCATTTAATAAATAGTACATCAGTTGTATTAGAAAGCAAAAATGCAAACATTTTAAAACACTGCAAAACAGGGCTGGATGATATCTCAAGTTTTAAAAAGTAATATTTTCATGCAGGTCATAAGAAGACCCAGTATTGTTTTATATATATATATATATATATATATATATGTGTGTACTAGTATGTCTTATTGCTTCATCTGTCTCTTGTTACTTCACCGAACTCTGCCAGCCTTCCTCAATGAACGCATCTCACACTAAGTACCAACCCCACTGCTGCACTCAGTCTGCAGGCAGTGATGGCATGGAGACAGATGAAAGCGTGAGGGAAAGTATCGAGGAAGAGCCGATGTTTTGTAGAAATAAAACTACTGTTTCAATTATTTAAAGATCGTTCAGATTCAAAGTGTCGGATATGTAACAGACTGTTGCGGTCTGGAGAGAATCTCGAAAATCTTGAAAAACTCGAACATTACTAACATTTATCATAATTTACAACAGCGACACAAAGAACAGTGCGAAAAGTGCAAAACTTTGTTCTCCAGGTCAGAAAACAAGACTTCCCCAGAACCTCTCCAGACCTAACACCAGGGGTGGGCTGGCCTTAGGGAGGATTGGCAGAACCACCGTGATCCTGTTGTGTGTCTGTCTGTGTAGGTGAGTGACGCCATCTTGCCTTATAGAAGATTTTGTACGCACTACTGGTGCAGTTGAACCTGGAGCTGACTAGTAGCTCTTGCTGCCTAGCTCGAACTTGGAAGATCTGGAATGTTTTTATTTCAAATATTTTGATATTGTTTGCTCGCTGCTATCAGAAGTCAGCAGCTTCCTTCTGCTATGAAAGGAAGCCTCCATGGCGCCCGATAGTTTGAGATATTCATAAAAATAGCATCCACGACCCACCCAAATTAAACTATTGCAAGCACCCACAAAATTTGAATTATGTTTTTCACCTGTTGCAGAACTCTGATATTAGCATTTGCTATAGAAATGTAATTGTCCAATAACAAACTGTAATCAACCAGTTCGTTTTTTTACCTGTTCCATTAAAGAGAAAATGAAGAAGACAATGTTGAAAAAAAAAGACGCACATCGAAAGAAAGTTTGCTCATATCATTTAACACACACTAATATGTTAGATGTTATACCTTTTGTTGTTATACAATAAAAATATTTTTTATTAAAATGATGGATCTACTTGCATCCTTAGTGCGATCAGTTAAAAGGCCTCTCAGAACCAAGCTTGGGCTGGATTTCAATACCAGCCCACCACGACCCCAAAAAGTACTTTTTAATAGCAAAGCTAGAACTATTTTGGTTCAGCAGAATAGTAAATTATTTAATTAAAGTAGGTAATACTACAACTATTAATACTACTAAGAATAACAATGATAATACTGTATTTCTGACAGTTTCTAATGTACATCTACAGCTGCATAACAATAAAAGTCCCTGTGTGACATTTGAGACATGTAGTTTAGATTCCTTATTGTATCTTTGCCAAAACATTTTGACAAGAAAAAGATCTAGATATATAGCGAAAATTGGATTTCAGCAGAAAAAATGAAATATATCTTTAGGTCCATATCGTCCAGGCCTAAGGCAATATAATACTTTTTTTTTTAAATCTTTTTTTTTATCGAAAGTTCTTCACCTTAAGATTTGCACAGTATAGATAACTAACACTGTCATTACCGTTGTTTATCTTTATGACAAAGAACTGAGCCTTAATTATACAAAATGATCAGCCAGTCAGAAAAGTATCACATTTAAAACGAGTGCTTTTTTATTTAATTATTACGTCTATTGTCACGTTTTCTATAATAATTTTTAATTATGTTTTTAAAAAAGTAGCCATACAGAAGAGGTTTATTTAGATAATGTCAGAGTTTGGTATGCAAAAGTGAATCAGCTGACCTGAGTTTAACTGCATAGGCGGTCTGGGGACAACACTCCTCCACAGTCTTCAGAAACTGACCGAGAGTCAGGTCTGGGCCCTGGAAAAAAGACAGCAAAAACATAGTGAACACTGGCAACACCACGGTAAAACAATGAGGTCTAAGTAGACTAAGCTTAAGAAATGTTGAACCTGCTGCAGGGGGAGGATGAGCTTGTTCAGCCTCCTCCTCTCGGGCAGGGTGATCTTAGAAGAGGTCATCTCATACAGGAGGGCCAGCACCGAGATCTTATATGGAGTCACCCAGTCTTTAATACCGAACACATTAGCATGGACTACCCCGTTAGTCATCATGGGATTAAAATACAAACTTTCATGCACGCTCGCCATCCTCAAGTGGTCTAAAAACTATATTAGAGACAGCTCGGTGTCCAACAGACAGCTCAGAGAGTAAGCTAACTACCTTACCGAGTCCCGTTGGCGTTAGAAAAGTCGCCAAAAATTAGCAACAATAATTCCGAATTCACTCTAGAAAACATCTTACAAAAAGGTATGATGATGAAATGAAGAGATATTTCAACTTCGTAACATGATAAGTGAATATATTATCTTCTTATTACGGACACAAGTTGGCTGTTTTGCTTTCAAACCGCCCTCCTTCTGTCGCCTGAAAGAGACGTCATAAAAACGATGCAAAAAATGCGTAAAAGTAACCGCCATATTGTGTGGGGCAAGAGCCCTTTGGAAAGTTCTAGTTTGCTCGAATACAGGATTTCCATAGTTTAAAAAAAACACTAGTCGATAAATTAACATGAACCCTTTTTATATAAATATTTATAATTTAGATAAAATACTATCTTTAAATATAATAATCTTTAATTTAAATTTTATGTCATCCCTATAAATGGCAATCACTGACACAAAAATAAACAAAGCAAGCAAATCCAACTGAACAACCAAAAATTCAGTGTGCTCAAAACGCTAATTAACTTATTTTTTCCTGTTTCTGAAACTATGAAATTGAGCTTGACACAATTTGGTGAAAAAATATTAATAAACTGGGTTAAGTTCCGCTAATTTATTTTACAAGTAAAATATAATTTAATGTATAGGCTACTGCTGCTACTACTTTTACTACTACTACTACTATTATTATTATTATTATTATTGCAAATATAATATTCTACCTACATACCTGTGATACCTACACATCACATGTGCCTGTGCACATGTGATGTGTAAAGAGAGACAGTTGTCTGGCATTAAACCCATCTAAACTTTTCTTGATTTTAGTTAGGATTACAAAAATTAAATATTTTTGTTAAATCCAAAATACTGAGACAAATAATCTTGTCGTTTTTATTTTTATTTGAGATGAGTAGTTTAATGAGCCTACATGTCGTTAGTATTTGATACAACTGCCTTTTAATTTATATGGAACTAAGATGGGGGCTCTGAGATTGTCACTTCAAAGCAGATTTTTTTTTTCCTTAAGCCACTTTGTTAGGTCATTGTCCCATTTGTGCCCAAGCACGCACTACCTTATTGAAGTTCTATAAATATGTTCACAAAAAGTTATTTCCATACTATGCCATCCCATCTATATAAAACACCTTTGCAACATGATGCTGCCACCCCTTTAGTTCATCATTAGGATGGTCTTCTCATGCTTGCAATATTCCCCCCCTTCAGTAACAGTTATATCAGAGCACAGGACAGGTCTCCAAAAAGTCCTTGTTCCTGAGTGCCTTTGTAAATTAAGGTCCTGTCTACGTGTGGATGAAACCAGGTTTAGCAACAAAGAAATGTAATTGCTTTAATAGCTGTCTCATCCATAAGGATCATGTTTGAGTTGGGTCCCAAAGTGGAGAAATCTCACAAGTAGTAGACTAATTAGACTAAATAGACTAAGATTAAGAAATTTTGGGAAGAAAAATATGCAGAATAAAGAGTTGTCTCTGTAATAATGAGCGCTCTGGCATTTTTTCTGAGTGAATGACGTTGTCACCCCATTCCTATACTTAATAAAAATATGAATCTCTGATCAAGTAAAGACACATGCCACTGTAAGATGTTGCAGCTGGATGAGGCAAATACTGACCTTATAACCAAATCAAACTTTATTTATAAAGCGCTTTTCAAACCACAGCTTCTCAAAGTGCTTTACAGATGGATCCTAGAATATGATTTACTTTTCCTCCTCTATCACCAGCAGCAAAAATGGATCCGGAGAACCACAGAAACCATATGCTTTTGAATAAAGCTGCAAATTGACAGTGCAGGGTCAGTGTTCTATGCTGTGTTTCTCTGCCAGTGCCACATTGCCACCAATATGCCTGGTATATGAACTGCAGCATTTTAAGATGGTTTGTGGGAATACGTGTGGACAAAGTTTCGAAATGTGATGCCGTTTTTACAGACTGTTTTTAAAACTATACCCCTTTGGCCTCTGTGGAAACAGGGCCTACATCTACCAATTTTAGGTTGGCTTCTTCTTTCCTGAATGGCCTCTCAGTTCATCATTGTACTGGACCAATTTTTTCTGTAAATGACATGCTTTTTTTAAAATCCTCAGTTATCTGTAGAAGATCTTTAACTTTTATCCTACACACATTTTGAAAAAACACACACTGATCTTTGCCACACAGAACCTGTCTACCTTTTGAATTGTGTGATGGCTGGACATTGTCATTGTTTTTATGCTTGTATATAACTGCTAGAACAGATAAATGTGGTGCCTTCATACGTCTAAAAAGTTTAGCCAAGGATGATTCAGATTAGTAGAGGTCCACAGTTCTCTTCCTGATGCCTTGGCTGATTTCCTCTTAATATGCAGTTTCTCAAACTCACGTGGACTTTCAGAAATTATTGTATGATTTAGAAGAAAAAAAACAGCAACAAAAGTAATAAAACCAAAAAAATAATCATATCTGTTCACCTAAATAACAACTGAAAAATGTAGTTATATATGCTTCAGGTTAGTTAGTTAGTTAGTTAGTTGTCAATGCTTTGTGGAGCCTATTGGGTTTGTTTTCTCAAACAACCTGCCTGGACGCTCATTTGACTTCTACTCTTTCATGTCCATGAATATCTGATATATCTTACAGATTTGAACCACTGGAGTGCAGTGTGGAGTCAAAAGAAGAATTCCCTGCAGATCACCTGAAACACCCAATGAAACAGTGTGGTTTGAATTTCATCTTCCGAACTGTACAGAAAACAATCCTGAATCTTCTATTAATTTCAAGCATCGAATATTGATTGTATTACTAAGAGTGACATATCGCCGGTCTTGGCTGAAAGTGGTCTGATGTTATGTACTTCCTTGGAACAAAACTGAAACTAGTCAAATGAAACATAAGGTGGTGTATACAATTTTTAATGCATTCTTAATCTTTCAAGGGGATATGTCATTTTAAAAATAAGAATCATCTGCACATATTCATGGAATGTATAGGTTACAACATGGAAACATAACTTTAAAAAAAAGACACATTCAAAGTCACACTCAAAAACTGGACAGTGTTCCCAGGAGAATGTTACATTTTATTGTGTAACTTACATCTTATCAAGCTTTAAGATGTTTTCTTAATATATATGTATATATATATATATATATATATATATATTATATATATATATAATTTCTTGTGCAGTTGTATGCAAGACAGCAGACACTGTCTAGCCTGGGCAGATCAAAACGATTCAAGAGAGTCGTGTTTATACCACAGTGTTGATGTTTTCTCATTTGACAGATGGCTTCAGCAGTCCTGGGAACACTGGAGCAGGCTATTGGCTCAACCATGCAGCAGGGTTCTGTGCCTGTTGCTTCACACATGCTCCAACAATATGTTTGTTCTCAAGTACCTCTGGACTTGTTGGTAATTAAAAAGGTCTCCTTCTTCCATCGAGGTGAAGGAGCATTTTTCACATAGTCTTGGTTTGTAGAGAATAAATGTACATTTTAGGGCTAAGGATCATATACTTAAAGAAACGCATGTTTGAGCTTGACTGCACACACGTTACCACCAGTTACATCTTGTGTACTGCTTTTAGATATTCTTTATGTGTCTTTATTGCATCATTTACATTTGCATACTAATTTGTTATTCTATTTTATGATAAGCATGAGCTCTCTCTCTTCCCCCTCAAAGTCTTACATAAATCCACCACATGAAAAAAAATTATAAATCAATAAAAAAAACGATTAAATTGACATTTGTGTTAGGTTTAGGGAAACATAATAAAAGTGATGTGACTTTACCCAGAAGATGGCACTATTAGATTTTTATACACTGCAGGCTGGTTCCTGTTCCCTCTAATGAGGTGGCAGTACCAGGAATTCTCTCATTTCCCTGTCACGTTCCTGTTGGTGTGAAGTCAGCAGACAGACAGACAGACAATAATTCCTGTCTTAGCTGATATTTTTTAGAAAAGCTTCAATAAATTTGCCATAAATGCCTCTGTCAAGACATGAGTCACCGTGAGCTAACATTACCAGCTGAAAGATTTTGGAGTTTTGGGGATGTTTGATGTTCGGGGGAAGTACTAAGAAACTCAAAAGAAATTGATAAGGAACACTTTTTTTACTTCTACTTTTGCACACATAGGCTTCTGTAGGTCTGTTACTTGACCTAAAAAAGTTTTTACCATTACATTTAATACATACAAAACTATAAAATCTTTGTGTGTTCATGTCTAAAGAAGCTGACCATATAAGGCTGTATACAATATGCAGTTTTTATGGTGAAGCTTATTAAAATCTGATGGTGATGAAGATGAATGCAGCCAATGGCTCTGAAATGTGAAGGTGACAAAGGAATACTCTGCTGTACTGTCCCACTGATGTACTCCAAAATGGCTTTGACATTTTGCAACTCAAAATTACACTTTTCTCAGGAAACAGTAAATGTAGTTTTGCAATATCTCACTACAGTGCTGTTTGTAAATAAATAGGCAGTTTTGATGTACCACCAATAAAATACCAAGCTGGAAGAAGATGCTGTTTTTGTTGCATTTACTGAGGATAAATTCAGTTTTCATTTGCAGTCTCTGAAGGACAGAAACAGGAGGGGTTTACGTTTTTTTTAATGTAAATCTTGATCAGGAGATTTTCGATTTTCTACACATATTTATCTAATCCAAAAAACAAAAAGTTTTATGTGTTTATCACTGTCAGTTGAACACAGAATTATTTGATCAATAATTTATTTGGTGCAATTGGAAATGTTAGTTGACACAGTGCAGTTTATCTTAAATAGGGCATTGTGAACAAATATCACTTAACTCTGAAAGATGCAAGGGACGTTTTCTTTTCTGAAATCATTAATAAATACATAAATATTGCACAGGTTCTATTTGTAACAGTGTAAAGAATAACTAATCCTTAAGTGCCAGTTGCCCTGAACTAAATTTCACCAGGGCTTGCAATGAATTGTCCAGCATTTTTACAGAAAATATTTAAAGAATTAGAGGGTCAAACTGTACAACAATACCAAACCCTATACCAATGTCATCCCGACCTAACACCATGAAAAAATATCTGAATTCACAGGCAAATCTTCCGTTCATAAGCAAGATCATTGAAAAAGCAGTTTCAAAGGTTAAATAGCTTCCTAACACTGACTAACTGGCAGCATCAAAGCCTCCCCTCGTCATAAATACAGACTGTGGTAGAACCACATTGCTGGTACCTTTGGACGTCAGTGCAGCAGTGGACGTTGTTGATCATATTTTTTAAGCGTCTGGGGAGTTGTGTGTTTTATCTGTGTCTGTTTTCTGCGCATTTTCTCCACGTTTCTAGAGGGTTCCACCATAGGTCCTGGTTGAGCTGAGACTTCTATTCCAGGATTAAACGAATAACGTCGCAATGGAACCTTTGTTTTGTTAGATTGATTACTGCAACAGCATCCTCACAGGTTTGCCTAAATGGTCAATCAGACAGCTGCAGCTGATCCAGAATGATGCTGCTCACATCCTCACTACAGAATCAGGAAAGCAAAGCACATCTACCCAGTTTTTAAGACCTTAAACTAGCTCCCTGTAGCTCAGAGAATAGCCTTCAAAATACTTTTACTAGTTTATAAATCAATGAATGGCATAACATCAAAGTATGTGAAAGACCTGTTGTCAACATATCACCCTCCCCAGACCACTCAGCTCTTCCAATTCTAGTTTATTAATAATCCTTAGAATTAAAACCAAACATGGAGACGAATCTTTCAGTTTATACATATGCTCCCCTTTTCTGGGACAAACTTCCAGATGACTGAAAAGCTGCAGAAACACTGACTTCCTTTAAATCCATCCATCCATCCATCCATCCATCCATTTTTTTAACTGCTTAATCCTTAATGGGTCGCGGGGAGGCTGGTGCCTATCTCCAGCTGTCAACGGGCGAGAGGCGGGGTACACCCTGGACAGGTCGCCAGTCCATCACAGGGCCACATAGAGATAGACAGGACAAACAACCATGCACGCACACACACTTTAGGACAATTTGGAGACAGATCAATTAACCTGACAGTCATGTTTTTGGACTGTGGGAGGAAGCTAAAAACACATCCGTTTAGAGCTGCATTTGAGTAGGTGATTATAAATAGCTGAAATGTCAAGTTTTAAGTGTGTCATATGAATCTTCATGTGTTTCATTGTTTAAGTGTTGTTTTGCTGCCGTCTTTCATTTTATTCCCTAACCAAGCAAGGCCCTTTTAATTGCCTTGTTGTCCTCTCCACTGTCGCTACGTGCTTGCTCAGTATGAGGGATTGCTGAGGAATTGCTGTGGTTGGAGTCTGCATGATCCGGGCACAACATCACGTCGATGACTGAACGCAATCTGCTAGGATTCCTCACATAGAAAATGTTTAAAGGATTGGAATGTTTGAAAAATTGTATTGAAATTACTTTTGTTGTAAAGTGCCTTGAGATGACATTTGTTGTGAATTGGTGCTATATAAATAAAAGCAAATTGAATAGAATTAATTCAATACATTGTGTTCATTCATAGTTTTGATGCACTTAATTGAGAATCTACAACGTAGTCATGAAAAGAAAGGAAACTCATTGAATGAATATATATATAATTGTATAATAGTTGTTATTGTTGCAGTTTTAAAGCAGTAACTCCAAATAACATGAAGAGCATCTGTCTCTCTGCCCTCTGACATGCACAAGCAGCTGCAATTTGCTTTGAGGTTGAGATTAGCCACAATGCACAGTGTGTCATTTTAATGATGAACTGCATGAACAATTGGCTTGAGTGGGCAAATGTAGGGATACTATTTAAAATGTTACCGATTTTTTTAATGTCTCACTGAGGAAAAGTATCTTCATAGCATCATACTACCACCAACGTGTTTCACTGTGGAGATTGTGTGTTGCAAAATATATGTTTTTTGTTGTTGTTTTAGTTTTCCAACACAAATTGTGTTTTATATGTAGAGAGGTAAAAAAAAAACCCCAACAACTATATTGTCTTATCTCCCCAGAACACCTTCTCCCACATGTTCATCATGCCACTATTTTAAAATAAATTTCCTATTTGTGCCATGTGCAATGTTTCTCCCATCTGAGCTATGGATTTCTATGTCACTCCAACGTTACCAAAGCCCTCTTGGCTGGTTCTCTTTATTTTAGGAGATGGAAGTAACAGTCCTCAGTAAGATAATCAAAGATTAGAATACTGGTTTAAAGCTACCCACCCTGAAACCTCTCCACAACTGTCTCCCTGAACTGTCTGCTGTGTTTCTGGGATGCTGTCTGTTAACTCATGATCTTTACCAAACCTCTGAGGCCTTTACAGGACCTCTGCATATTATACTGAGAACAAATTGTAGATTGGTAGAGACTATTTGCGTGTCAGGTGATGTCTGAAGACAATTTATTTATGGATCTAAGAGTAAAAGGAGCTTAATATATAAAAAAAAGCTTAATATCATGTATCACTTCAGAATTATGTGCCATGATGTTACAGTCAATCACATGAAACTACAATAAACAATAAAATACAGAAAAAAAAACAAAACGTTTTGATATTTTTCCTATGGCTTAAAAACATTCATATGTTAGGTCACTTTAACACACGGTAGCCATCGTTGTCTGATTACATCTGTTTCTCTCTTTGTTATACTCTCTTCTGTAAGTTTTTTCTGTCACTGGTAAGTTTTCTCCTTAATGGCATTTTGGACATTTTGGCTACATCACACTACGCCTTAACTATATTCCACTAACTCCTCTCTCCAAGCAATGCGTCAGGAAAAGCCCCAGGAAAAATCTATGTCGTCTATAGCTTTACATGGCATACATTAACATTAAAATGAACTATATTTGGAAAACTTCCCCTTTTCTAGCCTTTGCATTTCAAGGACTTTGCTCAACAGATTTCAACAGAGATTTGCTTTAGTCTTTCTGTTGAATCAGACTGTACATGAGGGGTTTATCCTCACTGTCGGCTGTTTCTGACTCTTAAAGTCTGTGGAATATGGATTACCAAAGATAAACTTATTGCACCCGAGAAATGACAGACCTCTGTGTGCGCTGACCCTGAGTCAGCCTCCTGCTGCTTACTTAGTGACTCTAAATGGATTAAGTTGTCAGCTGGACGGCTCATCCGAGATTTTTAATATCCAGGCTGAGGTATATCAAGCAACCGTCTGCCAAGTGGCATCAGAGGGATTTACTTTGGCTTTATTGCTACTTTCTCCCTCCACCTTTCTTATCGGCACTAAGGTATGGTCATGCCCTCTGTGATTCCTTCAGGATGTTTCCACTGTACATCAATAACACCCAGAGAAGGAGAGAATAAAACTGTGAAATTCTAGAGAGAGGAAAATGTATTTTAATTTCAACTGTTCAGTGCAGAAAAAAAGCAAGGCTGTTGCAGCACTTATTACCTCCCAATCCAGTTTTCAGACAGACTACCTCCACCACCAGTACCCATAACAAATTCGGAGGTCTTACAGAAAGCCATCAAGGTATGTACCAAAAATATCAGGTGTTTTTTTATTTTTTCTCGTCTCTCCAGTGGGTTTCACGAGGTTTGCCTGGGGAGTGCTGTGTAATCAACAAACAGACAAACAAGCTGTTGGATCACAACCTCTTCCCTTCCTTTCTTCTTGGCCGAGCGAAGAAGGCAAACACAAATGATAGAATCAAGAGGGTTTAATGGATTTTCCAAGAGCAACAAAACTGATCGGAATATTCCAAACGTTGTGGGAGAGAACACATTACACCATATGACTCACACACATCTCTACATTGGCAGTAACCATTCATATCTGCCTCTTTACATGGGGTTATCTTGGGGATATATTTAACTTATTTGTTCATTGGGACAAAGAAATGTTGCCCAGAAAAGAGAGAGAGGGTGTGTGTGTATGTGTGGGAATGTGTGTGCTTATATTGGGGGGGGGGGTTCACAGAGAGAAACATGCCTTTATGTGTCTGTGCATTTTTGCTCTCGAGCCAAATGTATTTAGTTTGCTTAGTCAGCTTTGTTTGTACTTGTATCTTTGTCTGCGTGTGTCTGTATGGGTGAGTCTGAGTGCCATTTATCACTGAAATCGCTCAATGTAATTGCTAAATAATAATAATAATAATAACATGAAAATATGACAAGACTTTCATTAGCTTGTTATTGGTTTCATTTCTACATAGTGTTTTTATGAAGAAAAACTGCTCACACATTCCCAAACCTACATTTTAACACTACAGGGGGGTGGGGAAGAAAGGGTGGGGGACCTAATGCTGGTAGAGACACATCAATCTGATAAATAAAGAGTTTGAGATAAAGTTTACTATAAGGTTTCTGTTAAACTGAGGAAAATCTATACACATCACATCCACATTTGCAGATAATTAACTAGTTAATGTGTTGGAAAAAAAAAAGACACATTTAAACCTACAAACTAAAATAAGTTTTAATGGGATAGATTAACCCAAAATTGTGCATAAAGTTAAACACAAAATTATTTACACCTCTGAAAAACGTAGGGTTACAATAACAATTTTTGCTGGCAATATTTCTATTTTTGGAGTACCAACGTGAATCTAGGGAGCTACAGCTTTTGGTGATAGCAACAAAGCCTTCCAACTTCAAAACAAGCTACCAGCGTTCCGTCCTGCCCACACTATCAGTGTCCCCAGCGACTCTTTGAGGATAGTAGGATGATATGAGTTAGGATAAGAATTAATTTCCCTTTGGTATAAATAAAATATTTTCAAATTAATTATATTTAGTTCAAACTAAATCCAAATAAACTTCTTGATTGAATGGAAATATTTTTAAATCTAAAGCAGCAAGAAACTCACTCATCCAGGATATGAACATTTTGAGTGCTTAAGTAGAAGGCAACAGAACAAGTATCCAACTGCTTTCTTAGCACCTAAGAAAGGCAAAAGGGATGGGAATAACTTTTGGCTTAAACGGGAATTAAGAAGCTGAAAAAAATATGTTTTTCTTCATAAAGTGTTGAACAAATAAAAAAGCATTTGCATTCAGGACCCCTGAGTTAATAGTTTGCAGAACCATCTCTGCGATTACAGCTTTGACTCTTTAACTAGAGACTAACATTGCTGTTCATTCTTCCTTGCATAATAGGTCAAACTCAGCCAGGCTTGATGGAGAGTGTATGTGATCATCAAATTAAAATTTATAACACAGGTTCTGAATTAAAGGTTGAATATGGAACACGGGAACCAAAGCGACATCTAGTGTGTTGAGGTAGTTGCAATAACAAAAATCCGCCTGGATGCCAGTTCTAACACCTTAACCAGCCAGCATCATGTCCAGCGACAAATCTTACAGGGTAAGGACTGTTTTGTACTAATAAGTTTAAAATAATAAAAGAAAAATAGTTTTAACAAAATATGGGTTAAAGGCAACAGTAAGTTTTTGTACCTGTCCTATCTAAATCTTATTTCAGTAGCTGAGTGGTATCCTATACTCCGCTTGGAGATGTCCTCTATAAAAATCATCACTTATACTTTAGAATTTACATAAACATCCAACAGATTTCATAGGGTGTGTATTAGACTGAGGTGTATGGTCGGAGACCTATGTCAATAAGAGAAAGCTAGCTAGAAAAGTATTTATAATACCCACTCACCGCAGGGGTGAAAGCGAGCCTGCTATACTGGACAGATCGTGTCTTTCTCTTTCGTTTAATCGGTGTTGAGGTTGATGCCTTCATATCTAGTTTATCTTGTTTATAATAGCATTTGGCAACCCACAATGCTACGTCGCTGTTCGCTGGAACACTATAACTATAAACACAGTGCGGTTGTTGGAAAACTTTATTTTTTTAAATGATTTTAGGGTAACTATGAAGTTTAAAGGAAAGAGTGCACTTTCATTCTGCACACCTCTAAACTCCCCGTTGAAGTATTACTTTTTTGAAGCGATACCTTTTAAGAAAAATGTTCCATATTCAACCTTTACTTCTAGGCTTCGACTGGGACATTTTAATACATGGCTTTACTTTCATCTAAACTGGTAGTCTCAAGCTTTTGTCCCTCATATGTATTTATATTATGTATGGTTCTGCAATCAACACCTATGTCAAATAAGCAGGTCATTAGTAGAACTCTGCAGAATGTGTCAAGATGCTGAGGTAATTCCATTAAATGAGTCAGATCGGTCAGTATGTTAACATGTACATCTAAATTGTGCTTCTGGTAGTAATCAGACTAATGGCTAAGACAAAGTTGAATTGCGTCCCAGTTTACATGTCACTTTGAAAATCGAAATACTAAATGATCGTATTCGAATCCACAACACTAGGTGGCGACATGCACCCTTTGGCTGCTCCTGGCTGTCATTTACATGCAGAGAAATGTGATTTTCCAATCACACTATCTTGGTACCTTATTCTGATTTCCCCAACACCAGTTCAGTTTGAGTTAAGCCGGGCTAAAGTACATGCATTCCAAAAATCCGATTTCAGTAGGACTGAGGTAGTAATTTGACTTCTCTTGCTGCATGTATACGCACTGCTGAAAAATCAAGCAAAGTTTCACTGGCCCTCAAGGAATAGATTCTGAGACCTCTGATTTGAACCGTTTCACTTTAGCTTAGGCTGTATTTTTAAGGTCCTAAAGAAAAGTGAAGCTCTCCTCCAGTCTGAGGGCATTTGGAACCCCTAACATTCAACTTTCCATGATTGTTCATTCATTGGTCAATCTTTTCATCAACTGTGACGAGATTTCTTGTCCCATCTAAAGAAATGCATCACCACAGGCGGATTCTGCCAATACTATGTATCAAAATAGAGATGGTGTATTCAGTTGATATTTAATCTTTTCTACAGCACATAGTGTTTCACAAATAATCTCAGGTATGCTAGCAAAATATGAGATGGTGAATACGTTTTCAAAACTGTGCATATGCTGTCTATATACACACATTTATTGATGTTATAAAATATGACTCTGCCTTTCAAATAGCTTAAAACTATGTTTGAATTTTAAATCCTTCAAAAGATAATCTGTTGTTTCTATCTAACCAGTTAGCAGCTGACATTAATAATATGAGAAAACCCTACAAGAGAAGACACAAAGACAAAGTTTTCACCTTTATTTTTTAAAGTGATTCAGAAGGATACGACCGTTTTAACCACATATGTGCTGTGTAGACACTACAGTCAACTGATCAAGAATAAAGTTATTTCAGTGGGTCTACTTCCATTCATTGGTGAATATTTTTTCACATGAAAAATGTCAAGGATACCTGTACTCAGCTCCCACGCGCAGATTTTCCCTTTCCTTCTCTCACAGAACTCAAGGTAATTCATTTCATACATCACAAAGTCATTTATCACCTTAAAAGAGTGAGAAGAACAAGGCAGCAGCAGAGACTACAAGATTTTCTGCAGACGAAAGAAAAGATCGGTCTGATTAGTTTCCATCCTTCCACTTAATACTTAGGTAAGTAAGCAGTGGAGACGCTTTCTATGCAATCTACGTAATCCCAGGCATTAATGGAATGGGACCATTTTTAAAGCGACTGTTAAAGGTACAGTCTGTCAAGTTTAACAAGCAGTGATATGTAGTTGTAAAACGGGAAGGAGCTGCGATCTTAAATGCTGCCCACCCATTATCTAGAATTGCCTGATCTTGTGAGCATGAAACATGATTTATCTATGCTGGCTAAAAATGCCGACTGCTCTCCACAGACACCTTGCAGAACAAATAAGCCATCTGCTAATGGTCAGGACCTAATCCAGAGTGACTGACCCAAGGCTAATCAGTCTGCTCGGAACAGACATTCTGTTGGGGGAAAGTCTTATCCAACTGGGTGGAAATCTCATCTTCATAGCAATGTTGCACAACAGAGATATTTTCTATGATTTAAAAATCTGAAAATTAAAGGGGCGACTGTGGCTCAGTGTTAGAGTAGTTGGCTTGCAATCGGAGGGTTGTAGGTTCGATTCCAGCTTCCTCCAGTCACATGTCGATGTGACCCTGGGCAAGGCACTTAACCCCCAAATTCTACATCGTCCTACCGAGCCATGTTGGCTATCGGTGTATGAATGCGAGTGTGAATGGGTAAATGTGGCTTCAATGTAAAGCGCTTTGAGTGGTCTAGAAGACTAGAAAAGTGCTATATAAGTTCAGTCCATTTACCAAATGGCTATGGAGAATGTAAGATGCCCTACAGTGAAGATTTGGGCATTTTCTGAACCGCTTTTTCCTCAATGGGTCGGGGGGCTGGTGCCTATCTCCAGCTGTCAACGGGCGAGAGGCGGGGTGGCATTTTCTTCCTTTTCTGATAATCCTCCTCACTGTGTTTGATGGCTTAAAGAGACAGTGTATAGTTTTTCACCATTAATCTCTGAAAGTAACCCTCAGAATATTGTTGCAAATCAATAAAATGATGCCCAGTCATTGAAAAGTATTGGCTGCTTCACAACATATAACCATAAAAAGCGGGTCTAAAATACATGTGCATGGGTCCTGTGTATTGGGGCGTACATATTAGACTGCATGTTTCCTTCTACGTGAACCTATGTGGACAAAAAGCAATTACTGATTTTTAAATTCGAGGTTACATCACTATCCGCTTGTATTCTATAGAAGTTTAAAGGATGAACTCTATGAACAGACCTAAAAAAAAAAAAAAAACTTTCTTCAACTCAGACTGACCGGCCAACCCAATCCAAGCCCAACCCAACCAAGGTCCCAGGGGCGTAGAGCCGGTTCCCTGCTCGGGGAGAGGCGGCCTCAGAGATGCCGGGTCCCCGCTTGGGGAGCGGTGCGCAATCAGCTGTTGTGTCAGAACCTTTGTGCAACACGAACTCAGCCCGCAGCTGAGGCGAAAGCCTACGAAGATGATCAACATTTAATCATATATATGTCTATCCCAGATGCTGAAAGCTGTAAAATAGCATGATATGGCTCCTTTAAATATACGTCCTTGTCCATCTCCATTTTTCACACTTTAACAAAAGAAAAACTTTATTCAACCAATTACCCTCATGACTGTATGGCCACATTTCGGTGAGTAATTATTTTCTTGATGAACTAATGAGGATCCTTTCTAATGAAGATTAAGTAGGCCTTACTTTAATCGTAATTTCCTTATCTTTCCCATTTCAATGGCTGGTTAACAGAAATAAGCCTCTGTGTGACATCATATTCATACTCCAGGAAAACAAAAATAATTATATCAGTTATTAAAAGTTACAAAACCAAAACAATATTTTGTTGCTATTAGTTATTTCATTGATTTTTTAAAGGTACTGATAAGCATATATATTTTTTCCTGCATTGTATAAATGGAGGCAAATTAATGTATTTTTAGATGGGTTTTTTTGGCTATTTTTACTGTCAGATTATGCTTCTCTGACAAAAACTAAATTATTCAAGACTTTAAACTAATTAACGTGAGTGTAATCAAATAACATCCATAGCTGTTTGCTAAGGATTTTATTTATTTTGTTGTTAAAAAATATTGATGCTCCAATACAATAAATGGAAACAACTGTTATTGATATTTCTTTCAT
The DNA here is from genome assembly GCA_028564705.1 of Apricaphanius iberus. Lineage (NCBI taxonomy): Eukaryota > Metazoa > Chordata > Actinopteri > Cyprinodontiformes > Aphaniidae > Apricaphanius > Apricaphanius iberus. The sequence continues at coordinate 152,393 of JAPXFQ010002527.1, read as the reverse complement.
CATATATATACATATATACATATTACATTTTATTTATTTATTTTCTTGTTAAAAATGTTGGTAAAAGAAATACCCCCTAAATATTATCTTTCTAATCTGAACACTGTTTCCATCGTCCTCATGTCAAGATGACATACTGTCTCACCTGTCCAATTTCAGCTTGACCCATCAGATATCATTACCAGTGGCCCGACAACCATGAACGTGTCAAAGAGTAAATGATGTCGCGGAATGGGTGTTGCTGGAGCTATACATCACACGATCTTGACCACCTCTCACGGCGCCAAAAGTACATTACACATTAGAATGAAGCTGCAGAAATGCTGAAAAGAAGAAAAGATTGCAGGAAAAGCAAAACAACAACAGATGAGAGAACATTTGCATTACAAAAAATATGTTTCTATAAAAAAAGGAAAAACAAAGACCAGGAATAATCGTTATTCAACATTTAAAAAGAATATTTGAATTTGTTTTCCACTTTTTTTTACTCATGTCAGTGTTTTTTACAGTTGCTCAGTGAAGGGGCTTTATGTAAATTACACATCCTTATAAGGAGCGTTTATGGTTTTAAATGTCACCGGCAGTTGCAGTCCACTGGTACAGGCTCTCATTCTGCAGCGCCAGCATCCCAGGGACATTAAACCAGCCTGAGCTGTCGGAAATTATCTCTTCTTTCTGCCGATTAACTAATTGTACTTGTACACTGTAATAACACCATTAAAAAGTAATACCCTTTGGGTCATTGTTTCAAATTTGATACAGTTGCGTGTTGTTGGACAAAAGCAGGAAAATTAGTGCTTTGGCTACAGCAGCATTAATGCTAATGATTAATGATTAATTCACTTGACCAAAGAAAACTCTCTCAGAAGAGCAAGCGATGGTAAAAGGAGGTGCAACATATTCCTGTGTTTACCAGCAAATGTGCTCAAAGGGCACACTAAATAATTAAATTAGGCTAGAAGAATAAACTTACTCCCAAGTTGTAATGGCTGACTCAAGCTCTTACAAAGGCAGCACTCTAAAGTTTGCAACAACTGAATCTGGGTATTAACATTCACTATGAGAATAGATACAGTGTGAATGAAATACGTCTTGGAAGCTATCATTAAATTTATCATTACTGTTTATTCAGAAGGGTCAAATTATTGGGAAGCATCAATTCAATATACTTTTATTTATATAGCACCAATTCACAACAGTCTGTCATCTCAAGGCACTTTACAACAAAAGTCATTTCAATACAATTATACAATTATACATTCAATACAATTATTCAAGCAAAGAAAACATCTAAGGAGATTTCTGAAACTACTACTGGGTTAAAAACTTCCCCAAATATTGAAAGCGTAAAGGATGGTGGAGAACCATCTTCTAAATCAGACCTTAGATAAAAGTTTTTTATATCCAAGAGCTGATGTCTGAGGCAGTTTCTTCTTAGGTCTCATAGATGTATTCCTGATACCTGATGATGTCCTAAAATGTACACCATGCTGCTTGTTATGTATCAACATGGTTGTAAAATATCTCAGTACTTTCCAACCTGTACATCCTGGTAATTCTGGGTTGCAGTTTAACCTATTCTGTTCTATTTTATGTTATTTATTGCATGGTTAGAAGTGATTATTTGTGTTGCACCAAATACCGCACTAATTTCCTAATGTTGGAACTTGTCCACTCATGTGGAAAAAAAACTTTCTAATCATGAAATATGATCGTATCTTATGTTATGGCTAGGCATAGAGCACAGATGAGATTAAGACAGGCAGATCAGATTCTTCCAGTTGCCTCAAATAGAGTTTAAAGCTTTTCTCATCATATCCACTACATCTCATTTTCCTATTACATCACTAATATACTTTTGAATTAGAATTTAATAGAATATAAAGATGCTGGTAACCAGTCACCATCATATCTTAAAGAAACTATATACTGCATTGTTATTGGTTGTCTTCAAGATGCTGATGTACAGTTAATTTAGGAAGAACACTCAAATTGGTGCTGTGGTCACACACACACACATTCACACACATGCAAACTAGCATTCTATTATGAAGTCATGTTAACTGAATATTTTCAGTAATTTTTTTAAGTGGTCACGGAAAGTTTTTGACAGATTAGCATTACCTAGGTTCAGAAACACAGACATTTTCAACTTTACGCATGGAGTAAAGGAATCTAAATCAATCACAAAGATCCCCAATCAGAGCATCATCTCTAATCTGGAAAACGTAGTCAATGCAACTCGCATGCCACAAGGATTCAGCCTCCAGAACAATATCTAAACCTCTGAGAATTCATCTGTCCAAGCCAAAAATCCACAACCTCATGATATTAATCTTTGCAGCATTCACAGTATTTGATTACATAAATGTATCTGCTTTTCAGTTCCATACGGAGCAGAAGGAATCTGAGAGACATTCAGGCCACAGCAGGCAAACTATTTGTCACAATTTTTACTCATGCATGACTTGCTCATCTCTAAAAAATCTTTCACCAGTAATTCCTACATGAAATGAAAACTTGGGGTCTTGGCTTTAAATGTGTATTCGTTTTACTTTTAGGATGTATTGTACCATGAAGCAATTAACCATCAAAGACACTCTGACACAATGAGTGTGTGTTTTTCTCCAAATCATCAGCACCCACACCCTAGGTGGGGTTGGCAAGAGGGCCTTTCTGTGTGGAATTTGCATGTTCTCCCCATGTTCCCTTGAGCAGCTAATGTGAGCTACTCCCACAAAAACATGCACCAGTCCTGGGCTGTACACTGCCTCCCCCTGGCTGACCGGGGCGCCTGAGGGAGGATCCTTCCACGCGCTATGTCCAGCTGGCAAAACTCTGTCCCTTCAGGTGAAAAGAAGGGCCTGCTCACTCCTCAGGCAGGGCCCTCCTGTGCAGGGCCCTCCTGGGGTTGGCAGAGGGAAAGCAATGCCCAGGACTGGAATTAGGTAGTGACACTGGGTTATTTATCACCCAAAGCTACATTTGTTACACACTGGACCTTTAACTTTGTTTGATCTTCAAAAGCATAATTTCTGCTGGTGTTCTGCCCCTGTCTTTGTCTTGAGGTTCCTGACCAAGATTTTTTGAAGATGAGCAATTCATGTATGAGACAACCAGCCCCGGTCTCCACTATCTTAAATGCATTTGTTTAATTGCTTTTTTAATATGCAGTTCTCTGTTTAGCTTGTTCGGCTTAAATATTACTTAAAAAATTAAAAACAAATAGTCTAGTACTAAACATGTTGTCATTTAAAAGATTGATGGGTAGAAATAGATAATGATTAGACTCTTTTAACTCTGTTGGTCAAAATGAAGGTAAACAAAATATTTCAAGTGCGACTTTAATGTGAATGCCGCACTTTCAGCTAATAATAATTAATGAAAATGCCTGATCATCTTAAGCCATCATATTTATAGTACAGAGTGGATAAAAAGCAATACAAAAATGTGTCCTTCTTATATGATGACACTCCCAAAGCTTTCTTTAACTTCAACAACATCTGCAGAAGGTAGCGATTGTTCATGTCAAAATCCGATGGCAGAAGGAGAATTTCTAGTGATGCGTAAGCCATTTTATCTCTTATGTTAAGCACTGAGCTGAGGTGCAGCTCCTGCTAGCTTCTGTCTCGTAATTTTTTTTTCCACTGGCTCCAAGTTTTGTTTCAAATGTTCCAGAAAAACAATAAACTTTTCCTTCTTTTAAAAATAATAGGATGGATTTGTGTTTGTGTTAAATTCAAAGTTAAATCAAATAAAATTTCATTTTCTTCATGGTTGCAGAAATTCAACATACAAACTATTTGTCATCCACAAGGGCATTCTTCAGCACCCTCCGCACCCCTAGTTTCAACCGTCTTGGACTCTTCAGTTGAACAGCAGTCCAGAACAGAACAAGCAAATCATGAGGAAATCTTGGTCCAATTATAGCAATCCCTGTCGACCTTTAGACACAGTCTTTTTCACTGGGCTCTTGATAACACATATACAGCACCATATTTGGCATTCCCCAAAGTATCGGTCTTACTTCACACAGTCTTTTCCTCATGTTTATTTTCCATATCTGGTCTTCATGCCCTCGGCCATCTAGACATCATGGTGGGATCCATACCTTTCCTTATTTGATCAGTCCAAGTTAAAAACGTCTGTTTAAAAGAATCTCCCAAGCACCCTCAGAGACGTCTGTGCAATCAGACACTATAACCCAAAATGTCAAAAGTACTGAATTGTACAAACAACATTAGGAGCAAACAACAGGGATGCCCACATAGATTTTTTTAGGGGTGGCCATCGGTGGTCTAAGAAAATAGCAGGGTGGCCAAGATTTATTACTCTAAGTCAAATACCTGTATGCATAAGTAAAAACATCCACACAGTCTTTGTTAAAAAAAAAAAAAGTAGAATTAAATCAGTTTTTGCTGATGACACAAAAGATCTCCTGATCAGAAATGTTCCTAGAACACGGACAGAATATGATTTTCTGCTAGGATCTACAGAAGCCTGAATCCATGATTACGACATTGTTTAGGTTGGGACAAATTCAGTTGGGTGGGTCTGTGGGCATCCAACCCCAGGAAAGCATAAATAAAAAAATAAAAAAATGCATTAATCTAGTGCAGTTAGAGCCACATTTTAAACCGTAGTTCATCATTCTACAGGACCAAAAATTAGGTAGTGAGAAACAGCATATCTTCTGAAAACAATTGAACAACTGCTGTTGTTTTTTAAAGTTGACATACATCCTTGGTACTTGGATTGTGGTTTTCTGTGGTTTGTATTTTGATAGTTTCCTTGTGATTAATGTATGCTGAACACGTTTTCCCAGTCTCAGTTTATTTTCCTATTGTCATTATTAATGGATTAGTGGGGCTGAATATGTTATTTGATTTGCACTCCGATTTATTCTTGTATTCTGCTCTTTCACATTTGAGTTTATTTTATTACATTACTTTCAGGCCTTTCAGCTTTTTCTTCAACATCTTTCGAGCTTTGTCCATAGTCTCTCTCCACACTTGGATCCATTTCACAGCCCAAACAAGAGTATTATGTTTTTTTGTTTGTTTTTTTAGAATGCAGAGAACAATATTATCTGCAACGATTTTAAACCATCCATCAAGAAAAATAGTTTGGGCAATCACTTTTCCTATGAAGCTTCATAAATTTCATTCTTTTTGTGTATTTTATAGAGCACAATAAATAAATGTAACTGAAAATACTATAAGATGCAAACCTTATTTAAACCCAAGCCCTGAATTCCAGACTTAGCTGGGCTGTTGTTTGAAATATCATTATATCTCTACAAATGCACCATCAATACTTAGAGGTACCCCGAGTTCCTGAGTCAACATGACTTCCTTCAAGGCCATTTTTTTATTCAGTCATACATGCCTTGTTAGAAAAAAACTATTGTTAGTGCATTACAAAGGCAAGACTGAGGAAGATGACAATATGATTACTGCGCTGTATTCGTACTGCAGTCCTGAACCTTTGCACATAGAGAAAATGAAGAAAATCTTACCCGATGACCATACATTTTGAAGCCAATTTTCTGTTTATTGTAAAAAAAAAACATTTGTGAATGTTTTAGTTTAATTTGAGTTTAATTAATATAAATAAACCAACAGGTTTACTTTTTCTGCTCACTTTTATGATCATTATTCATCTTATCAGGTCTGTTAGTCAAAGCGCACCTGGCATTTGTTTTAAGTAAAAACGGCACATCACCAGGCAGAAGAAGACAGATTGTTTTGCACATTTCATTACACATAAACTTAATGTTCTGTACACTGAATAATGGATTTTAAAATAAATTGTCATAAAAACAATGATATGACTATAAATGTCAATGATTAAAAATAAACATCAAGCCCTGCATAAAGTCTAAAACCAGACTAATCAAGCATACTTTCTGTTTGGATCAGACAAACATCATCATCACTTATAGACTCAACACATGGATCAACCTGATACAAACTGCAGAGGCGTTATGAGAAGAAACACATCCATCTGCACACAAACTAATTAACCATAAACCTTTGATGAGGAGAAAGTTTTGAGTTTGCTTTCGTCAAATCAAAGCTTCTGGATTTCTGTTTCCCATCATAGCATAAATGCTGTAGAATCAAAAAATATGAATTAAATGAAAGAAATTGGCATTTTGTAGATCAACAAGTCCTGCAAGGTCTTTGAAGTTTTTGTTTTTGAGGTAATCATGTTCTATATACTGTATTGGCTTAAAGAGTCTAGAATTCAGTGCTTAATTCAGGATGAACATGAATTATGAAAAACTGTTTTCATTCATTCATTCATGTCATACAATAAAGAAGCTTATTGGCATAACTCAAAAAGAATAACTTGATTTGACTTAGTAAACTGCAATTAAAACAGTTTCAGTGTCAGGACTAGTTAAAGTTCAACAAAGGATTGAATTTCAACATCCCACAGGACACTACACTAAATGTGTGGGATTTGAATAGGGCGAACCTCCCTCAGAATGCTGACCAACGATAGTTTAATCATGAGCAACTGACACAATACACCTAAGTGGGATTTTACCCATTTTGAGTTGAAATAATTCTGTGCCAATAAAAAAAAAAAAAAAAAAGATTTACTTTTTGTTTGATTATATAACCTGAATTTTGATGCATTGCTAAAATTGAAATGTTCATAAGTCAAATCTGTAGAAAAATGCAAAGGTTTTTATAGGTTTTTCAAATTTTTTTCCGTTGACTGTAAACTTCTTTAAGTTGCAACTCTCGCGCTACAGATTTTTTCATCAAGTTCAACAGACGTCTGCTCACCTGGTTTTACTGAGGATCTAACAGGGTTTTACAAAGAATCCACTGCAAAGGAAGACTATATTTGGGTGCAAGGTAGATATGCATTAGTGTGAGAGAAGTATGATAGTCTTGCTTTGGAAAATCTAGGAGAAATAGGAGAATTCAGGTGCCTAAAGCCAATAAATAAATAAATAACTCAGAGGTTGACTTTTTCTTGTAAAAGCTCAATCATTTCCCCCGAATCATCCCCAACCATAAATGTAAATAATAAACTCCTTCAAGTTCAATATGAATGATATTATTTGTGCTGTCGGATGAAGCTGAAGAACAAAAAACAAAAGGATACCATCATGGGCTAATAGTCCTGCTAAAACCTTCAGACACACAGAGGTCCGCAGACGATTTTCCAACAGCCAGATTGTAATCCTATTATATCAAGCACTCTGCTCAGACAAATGAAATCATCTGCTGCAACTGGAGAGAGGCCAAGCTTACATAAATGAATTAAGAAACAGATTCACTTCCACCCCCACCCCCACTCCCCCTCAGTGACTGCACCTGGATTCTCTAAACATAAAAATTGTATAATTTAACTGATAAGGGGCTCTAAATAAATCACACTAAAATTGCATTTGATTAGGATGGGTCTTATTTTTTTCCCCTCCACTTTGAAGTCTGTAATTTAGCATTCTCTGCGTGCAAACTTAGTTATGCAGAACTAAATAAAGTAGGAAAATACTGTTTAAACAGATCAAGTGAAACTCTATTAACTGGGATAACAATTACTCCCTGTGGCTTAACGTTCTGAATCTAAAACCTTTGCTGCTCTTCATATTTATTTAAGCAACAGACTTTAGTATATATTTACAGTTTGATTACATCTAGTCTTTTGTTTCTATAGATAATTGTGGCTTAGCAGTAAAAAAAAGTTGAGTTAAACTATTTTGAAAAACAAAACTTAATTTGCAGTAGGCCAGATAAAGATGTAGACTTAAATGCATGTGGTTCCACAATAAATGTAATCAGTCTGCACTGTAGTGAATCAAATTAAATCATCATAATGAGTCAAACTCAATCTAGTTCCCTCGAGTGTAGTTAAACATAATAGAATGCTGTCTGTTTGTATTCATAGGATTTAAATGGTTAAAAGTAAGGATGTATGGAAGCCATTCAACTAGTTTGAATCTTCACCTAATCCCTCCATCCTTGGCAAGTACAGGGCTACAGGTGACGGGGGAGAGGAGAAGTCCCCTTTAGCAGGAGGGGATCTCCAGCACAACCAGACTTTTGAAGGTCAACCATCTGCCTCGTCTGTTGGAGTGTTAGGGCAGGAGAGAGAGGCACACAGCCATAACACAGATGGCCTGGGATGAATGCTTAAAGAAAAGGGAAAATGCAAAAACCCAGTGAAAGTACAAGAAAGCATAGGAAAAGAGCAGCTTGTATCATGCAGGGTTCCCCAGCAGTCTAGCCCTATAGAAATAGCATTTCATTTCAAATACTTAACTGATGTCAGTCTCAAAGTAAAAGCTTTCTCAGAGGGGAAAAAACTAAGTTTACTTTTTTAGGATGTCTACCTCCCAAATCCTATCTGGGAGCTGGTTCCAAGGGACCGTCTGAATCCAACATAAGGTCTTACATCTCTTTTCTGCATTTTAGAAACTCCAGAATTCACAATAAAACTGCAGTCTGAGAGTGAAGATCTCCACTGGGATTCTGTAAAACACTATATTCAGGATGTGATGCCGACTGGTTACCAGCATCCTTATACTTAGTTCAGTTGAAATTCAAAAGTATTTTTTGAGATGTACTATGTAAATGAGAAGTTGTAGTGGATATGATGAGAAAAACTCTAAACTATATTTGAGACAAATGAAAGAATTTTAACTGCCTGACTTAATCAAGTAGGGTTAGATCATGGTGTTATAGACTTGCCAGAGACCTTAAAGAAGACATGGTGTCAAGATTATAGACTTCCAAAGCTACAAGTCTCTGTGATGCATTAGAAACAATAATCTGAAGAAATACATGGCTCCATAACTCAATGAAAAAAAAAAATACATATCTAAAAATTTAACCTGGCCTTATGCTCATACTAATCATTAATTTTAACATTTCAACCTGATTTTATTTAAATATTTATTTTTCAGTTCTAGACTACATAATTACATACTACATTAATTTTCATATTAACAGCAGTTAAACAATAAGTTGTCAGGACTTTTAAAATATTGTAATATTTCCAAAAATAGAGACATAAAAACGTGCAATGATTTTACTTTACTTAAAACCAATCAGAAATATTGTCTTAAGGTGGAGCTCATCCCCAAATCAACTTTTTTCTTTTGCGATAAACTGTATAAATGAGTATTTAATCGTGCTGTCTATATTTATGGTCATTATTTTTGGTAATTTAGTACATTTTAGTAAAAATAAAAAATTTCTACCAAAAATTGACAGTGTGGCACCCTCTTCAGTTTAAAACTTAACCCTGCACTTGAATCTGAATCGGTAACGGCTACTGGCTCACCCTTTATTGTAGACGTCAGCCTTTATTGCTTAGGTCAGCCTTCGTGCTGCTGTGGAGTATAAAACAAGCCCAGTCTTGGCCACACCTCCATAGCAAGTTGGAATAGCAAGAAAGTGTTGACGCCTTTTTCCAAATTTTTCAATCTGGAAATGGAGCTGCCAGAACACTCTGAAAGAGGGGTTAATTGCTCTTTAAATTTTTTAAAGTATAAGCTAGAAAGATTCCCCTGCCAAAAAGCAGACATCCATGATTATTTTGCATACTCACCAATATTTTTTTAAATTAGGAATTCTTCCTAAGGTCCTTACCCTCAAAACACAGTGAAAATGAGGTTCTGCAGCAGCACCGTGAGCCTTGTTTTTCCCATATTACCATTATCTGGCTTTCTAACTGTTAAAATTCACCATCACCAATGACATCAACTCAGCAACTGGCTTCAGCACAGAAAATGTAATGAAGCTAAAACTTATGTCTATGAGGCGTATTCAGATAAAAGTTTCCCTCGAGACATATACCTGCTTCAGGAATACCCTTAGGGTGGGATTAATTTAAAAAATGCATTCTTCTTTTTACACCAAAGACCCATCTACAGAACATAGGGAACCATGAGTTCCAGTGTGACTATAACTGACACTATTCTATTACGAATTATTTATTTGAACTGATTTTCTTCCATAACAAATTTTACTTAGCTATCTCAGTGCCCATTTGTGGAAAGTACAATTTGTACTCTTAAACAGCTTCCTTTCTCTTGTAGTTTTTTAGAGAGGCATTTTAAAACAGTAGCACATTAGGACATAGACGTTCCTACTTTGCTGTGTTTTTTCATGTAGACAAAAAAGAAAATACATATTTTCCCCTGGCTGAGCACATTTGATTGAGAGTAACTGTGCATTCAATTTTTTATCCAAATTTGACATTTCCAAATTGAAAATAAGAAAAGGAAATCTCACAACAATTTCCATTGGAGTGTAAGATGTTTCTCACCAACCTTAATAATACATCATGGCTAACATGCTTAAAATGTCATGATACAGGCTGTAATAAACTTTATAATTAGTTATGACTGTATATCATCGGACCTCTCACACACAAAAATACAGTATGTCTGTGAGTAAACTTGTTTTATCAACATGCTGGTGTGTGTGTGTTGAGATCTATTCCTGAACAAAGGATAATAGTTAGAGCAGATGTCTCCAACTCCTGTCCTTAAGAGCAACTGCCCTACAAGTTTTAGGTGGGTCCCTGCTCCAACACAGCTGCACCAAAAGACTTACTCATGATCAGGCTTTTGCCAAACTTGATGGCATACTGAAATGGTGATTTGGTTATTTGATTCAGCTGTGTTTCTGCAGGGATGCACCAGTTGCAGGGCAGTATGTGTGATTCAGGCTTTAGAGCACTCTTGTCAAACTCAAGGCCTGGGGCCCAAATCTGGCGCTCCATGGCCATTTATGTGGCCCTCTAAACTCTAGAGAACTCTACACATAGAAAATAAAAATGTTGTGCATCCCCAATACAATTTTATTAGTAAAATAAAAATCAATGCTATTTAAACAGTCTTTAATCACATTCTTATGTACATTTGTTCAGGACTATTTCATTTTAAGACATACATTTGGAATTTGGTGTGTGATTTTAACGGTTTGTTTTTGTTTTATCAATACTTTCTGCCACAACCGGCCCTTTAAGGATATTCATCAACTTGATGTGGCCCAAAATGAAAATTAGTTTGACACCGCTGCTTTAGAGGGTATGGCTGGCCTGCTCCAGACCACAGACCTGTTTGCAATCCCCTCATCAGAGTCTGGAGAATTAATGAGCTATTGGGCGACCAGTCTTTCCTTGAAAATCAGTCACCTTAGTATAGTATTTGAGCATATTTGAGAAGAAGTAATTTTGTTAGTTCTTAGATTGTTTGTTTCCACGCCATCTCTGGAAACCTTCCTCAGAATTCTCCATCTCAGATATGTCCTGTCTGTTGACACCACTTTTAGAAGATGTCCTTCTGGAACTCATCTCCTCAATCCACTATCAGCATGTACTGTACTTTCCCTCTCAACTCCTCCTTCAAAACAGTAAGGTACCTTTACTCATCCCCATATTCGCCATCATGTATGACCAGTGTTCATGAAAAAACATCAGGCAATTGGACGTAATGGACATAATTGAATACTATGCAGTGAAAAATTTTAAATTGAATGATTGGCCGAGGATGTTGACCGACCTGCTTCTTCTCCAGCCTTGCAAATATACTCGCATTAAAACAAACGTTTTGTTTATTGTCTGTTGACAATCAACACAGAGAGGTTTTTCAGTGACATGTAAGAGGTCTTTTTCAAACACATTGTAAACGTAATTTCTTAATATTTTGGAATGTTTTCAAAAGTTTTCCCATTTTTAATGACGATATAAATATGCAGCTGACCTGTATTGCTGGATGAAAAAAAAACTCTGTCACTGTTAGCACTGTTACATTAGATTGGAAAGCATAGCAAACAAAACTGAAAGACAAAGAATAATAGTAAGAATAAAGAGGAAAGCTGAGAATACCTTGAAAAAGCAATGCAAGTTGACAAGGATGTGGAACTTTGTGCTGTGGAGGTTACAGCTGTTATGGTTACAACTTCTGAAGAGGACAGTAATATGGCTGAATATGATGATGATGTAGCTTATAAGGGCTCTGATGAACAGGGAATTGGAGGGCTGCCATACTTCTAACTTCAGTGGTTCGTTTAAGTAGAATAAAATATAAATATCCATTATTGTCCTTCAATTTTTTTATTCAGGAGTAAAAGCAACAAATTTAACATAAGAGACAAGAGACTCTACATTAAGGGAACATTTACAAGAAAAATACCATTGTACGGTATTTAAAGTTCTGCAGATGCCTGCTTAGGAACCATCATTTGATTCAGGTGTGCTGAACCAGAGAAAAATTTTAAATCTGTGCAAGAAATATCTACATCTAAATCATACTTTCAGATAGACGTAACATGACTCTTGTCTAGATTCCTTGCCCTAGCTCACAGGGCCAGGGTAAGGAAAATGCTTCTGATATAAAAATGATAACTCACAGTATTCTGTTAATGTGATACAGTTTGCTAGCCCATTTACTGCTCATTATTAATCAAAAATCAACATTTTGAGTTGAGGTGTTAATTGGTTATTGTAATAGTAAATGTGCTTTATTTTCAAAAAAATTGCTTTGTGATTTTTTTCAGTCAAAATAAAAGGTCAGTACCTTTATATATAGAATTTAATATTTTTATCCCTCTAGACCATGCTATAAGGAACAATGACAAATATCCTGAGCAGTAGAAAAAATCAAAGCCCATCAGGAGGGCTCTGGCACATACCTGTATGTTAAAAATTAAGCACTGATGTCATCTTACACAGACCAGACTCCGTGGAGTTGTGCATGAGTGAGCGCACAGAGAACTGAATGAGACAAGGATCTGCATTTTATTCCCCAGGCTACCTGTTCTGAAACACAAGCTTGGATGCTCAAACAGGGTGAGACCTGAGAAGCGACGAGGGTAAGGATGTCTTGGAGGCAGAAGATATGACATGACAGATGCACCACAAATGGGAATGAGGTGAAAATAGAGGTAAACAGCTTGTAATCTCTCGCCTCTAAATAGACTGCGGAGCTCGTTTTCTATTTTCTGTTTTTTATGCCACGCGAACAGACGCAAAAGCATGAACGTTTTTTCTGTTCTATACCAGTCGACATAAATCCAGGATGATGCGTTTTGAATCCCTCCATCCGGCATAAGCACCAGTGACACAGAAAAACGGCGCCCTGTCCTGTGACTTTAGACTTGACCAGCTCCACACAAGCTCACCAAAGGCTAAGTGTCTACTGTCCCCAAGCACTACTTCATCTGGGAGGATGACAAATGTAATGTTGACAGTTAATGTGGTCATTTGGTGCACGGCTTTAAGTGATGGCTTTTCAATTAATACAACCCAAATGGCAAATACGCTCAATTAGCTTTAATGTATTCCACTTTCTGACAAATGCTGCGTAAGTGGATGAGGGCAAAATTATTTATAAGCTGCATTGTGCATAATGACTTCACTTAAAGATGTACTGTTCAGGAAAGCAAAAAAGACAAGGATTTGTCTTCTTTTTACCATCTAAGCATGATGTGCACCGTTGTCTAGGAGACTTAATGCTTCCCCTGTGGGCAGTGGAATGGACAACGCAAAGCAAGACATAAAGACATGTTGGCAAGAGCGGTTAGAGGAAAAGTGAATTTTTGTTCTGCTGCATGAAATCATCCAATACCAGCACAGAGAAGTGGAGCAGATGTAAACATAGGGGTAAGTATCAAACACAGACTGTCTGCAGGAGCCACGTGAGACTGCAGGCCTCCAGAGTGTTGATGACAATAGGATGGTACATGTTGGAGGTGCTGCACTGAGTTCATTGAGTGGCTGTTATTTTTACCCTTTCATCACTGTATTTCTAAGTGTGTGTGCTTGTGTGTGTGTGAATGGGGGTGGGGGGTTAGAGAAATAAAGACAATATCTTGAGAATGCCACCGATCACAGCTGTTTTGCTTTCATGAGCCGACTAACATTTTTTTTCTTTCTCTCAGTAAGAAATACTCCGTCAAACCACCATAGCAACGGGCAAGTGTGGTGCCTATAAACTGGGTAATCCTCAGACTGCCTCTGAGACGACTCTGCCAGTGTGAGTCGGATTAGACAGCGCTAAAAGGATTGCCTTGGAAACATAATATTAATTTCAGCCCTCACAAACAAGACAACTACACTTCATGAGCACTGTGCATTGGGGGGTTTGGCAAAGTGATGCTCCTCAGACAGAGGGGTTGGTCTCTTACACTCTTACACTTTTTTGTAGGGATTCTCTGAATATAGTTTTTCTCAACAAGGTGAATAATGCAATGAAATCAGAAAGAAAAACCCTCCCACAGCATTAGTTCCAGATGTTTGGGCTCAAATGCTGAGATTTACACTGACAGTTTGCGTGTGCATGTAAGTGAGTGTCTGCACGCCTGGATTTGAGTGCTGGTCCGTGAGATTTATCTGCCAGTGCAGTTGAGCGAAAGCAACAGCAGGTGTGAGATTAGAGTTTATTCTTATTTTGAGGTGAGCAGATGTGATGCTGTTTAAGCTTTTCCAGATACAAAGCTGCTTTTTTTTGTATCCTTCTTATCGCCCTTTGATAGGGCTTCATCATAAAACCAGCCAGCTGGTTTAATAGTTTTTTTAGATATATCGTAAAATTGGACCATTCACAAGTATACTGGTACTTAAGGGTATTCTTTACAAGTGTGTTACAGTTACTTTGAGATGGTAGTAAAATTCTTGGTTTAACTCTAGGGCGTTCACAGGTTGAAAGTTTAAAATTTTCTTTTTATTGTATTACTCTTCTTATTTGCATGCTTTTAATTTGAAATTCAAATTCAATTCAAAAATAATTTATTGAGCCCACAGGTGAATTAAGTGTTGTTGTAGCTCATTACTAATTAAGTTTTCAAGGAGTTGTTGTAGACTACGATGGCTGTGGGGAAAAAAAGATTTCCTGTAGCGGTCTGTGTTGCAGCGAAACTGAAGAAGACTCCGAATGAAGATAATCTGTTGCTGTAGGATAGTCTCATGAGGAGGATGCTCTGGGTTGTCCACAATCTGTTTTTAATTTTATGAGGAATCCATCTTTGCATAATTATCTCTAGTTCTTCTATAGTCGTCCCCAGAAGAGATCCAGCCTTCTTCATCAGGTTGTTGAGTCGTTTTAAGTCCCTGGCTCTGATGTTGCTACCCCATCAGATCATGGACCAAGAGATGACACTCTCCACCAGAGACTTGTAGAAGATTTGCAGCAACTTGCTGCAAACTTTGAAAGGCCTCAGCTTCCTCAGAAAGTACAGTCTGCTCTGTCCCGTTTTGTAGACTGCTTCACTGTTGATTCTCCAGTCCAGTCTGCTCTCCAGGTGAACTCAGTTGTATTTGTACTCCTCAACCACCTCAGCTTCTTCTCCCATGATGAAGACAGTCTTTGACTTATCCCTGTTTCTTCTGAAATCTACAACCATCCCCTTTGTTTTGTTCACATTCAACGTAAGATGATTGTTTCCACACCATGCCACAGAGCGCTCCACCAGCTCTCTGTATTCAGCTTCTTCTCCATCTCTGATACACCTGACAATTGCAGAGTCATCTGAATATTTCTGCAGATGACAGGTCTCTGTCTTATACTGGAAGTATGAGGTTTACAGAGTGAAAAGGAATGGTGAGAGTACAGTCCGTTGTGGTGCTCCTGTGCTGCTGACTAGGTGGTTTAAGACACAATTCTTCAGTCTCACAAACTTTGGTCTGTTTGTCAGGTAGTCATTGATGCAGCTGAATGTTGATGCCTCCACCTGTGTCTTCAGGACTTTGTGACTAAGGCCCCGTCCACACGTAGCCGGGTATCTCCCAAAACGGAGATGTTTTTCTACGGTTTGGCCTGTTATCCACACGTAGCCGGAGGTTTTCGGCACCAAAAACGAAGCTTTTTAAAAACTCCGGCCAAAGTGGAGATTTGCGTTTTCTCCGTTTTCAGTATCTACGTGTGGACGGTTGAAAACGGAGTTCTAAGAGCAGTAACGCCACTTTCCGCGACAAAAAATGCTCCAACACCACATGTGCGACCTGTGTTTACTCTAGAAAACAGCATTTATTTCCTCAGCGCTGTGTTGGTATCATCCATTGTTAAAGCGCGTCTTGTTTGTTTGCTTTTGTAAGCTGTATGACTGCTGCGTGCTGAAGATAGAGGATATAAAGTTTCTCTTGGCGGATAGGACTGGGGAGAACTACTGCCCCCTACAGGTTTGCCACGTCTATGAATTGTCTGAATATGTGCTTAAATGTTTCGAGTTTTTTTCTTCTTCCATTACCTGTCTTTTGATTCTTGAATAACGAATCAAGACACAGATAAGTGCCCCCCCCCACCGCTGACCCACCCTGACCTATACCGTTTCATACTGCATAAACGGGAGCGCCGCCTGATGGTTGCTGCAAGCCCTTCAGTGACCTGGATTTGTTCGTATTCTTTGTTTGTTATGATCTTGGACAGGTTGTACTGTAAACTTAATTTCATTGCTCCTCGGGTTTAATGACAATTAAGTTCATTCATTCAAGTGTGATAAATGTAGCATTTTCGTAGCTTTGCAAGGCTCCAGTAAATGGTTGAGGCCCATTAGACCATTTACCTTACAAAAATCATATAATGATAATCTCATTAAAATAAACATGACTTTGACTAAACAAGAAAATAAGTCAGTTAGATGTGGTTTATTGAGGATTTTGTTATTATAAATGAGTCAACTCCTTCCAGTTATCAAAATTTTCACATTTCTAGTTGTATTGGGCGAGGAGAAGGAGTTGCAACCATCTTTTGTTCAGATTTACAAACTCACCCTAGACTAATTAATAGCTACAGTCCTTTTGAACATCTAATCCTCAGTTGTCCTAATCTAAACTGCAAAACATTAAAACCACTTTTGTTTGTGGTTTTGTATTGTCCACCAGGCCCTTATTCTCAATTCTGGGATCAGATCTAAGATTTTGTAGCCAATTTAGTATTAAACACTGATCATTTAATTATAGTAGGGGATTTCAATATTTAGGTGGACACTGAAAGTGATATCCTATCTGCCTTTAATGTTATCTTAGAATCAATTGGCTTTACTCAGAAAGTGAAGGGACCCATGCACTCGGGTCAGCACACTTTGGACATTGTACTGATATATGGCATTAAATGTGAGGAGGTAACAGTCCTCCCACATAACCCAGTCAGCTTCTGACCATTTTTTGATAACTTTTGAATTTACTTAACCTGACTTTCCCAAATCTGAAAGAAAATTTAATTACAGTAGAACTCTATCAGCTAATGCTGTGACAAGTTTTAAATCATTTGTTGTGTGTCTGAGAATACCACAGTGGATCGGGGCAATTCCATCACTAACCCTTCAGAAATTAATGGTCTGGTTCAAAGCACTACTTCCACTCTGCGTCTGGCATTAGACAGTGTTGCCCCCATAAAAAAAGAAGCTAATCAGCAATAGAAGGTTTGCCTATTAGAGCTCATAGGACTAAAACAGTACTGGTGAAAGTTACTAATAATATTCTAATGGCCTCAGAGAGTGGACTTATGACTGTTCTGGTATTGTTGGATCTCAGTGCTGTTTTTGACACAGTCTATCATAATATTCTCTTAGAAAGCCCGAACATGTTGGATCAAGGACACAGCACTACGTTTATTGAAATCATATATTCCTGACAGATTCTAGTTTGTTAATTTAAATGATAAATCTTCTTCACACTCAATGGTTACTTGGGAAGTACCACAGAGTTCTGTGTTTGGACCGATTCTCTTTACTATATATACATGTTTCCAAATGGTAAAATAATTAGATGGCATAGTATGAATTTCCACAGTTAATGCTGATGACACACAACTACATTTATCCATAAGATTACAGGCATGCCGAAGACACAAGAACCTGAATGACTCTGAACTTTCTGCGTTTACATTCACTTCATCACTTCATCTAAATTGCATTAAATTGTCCTCTGGTAATAGTGTAAAGAACCTTGGTGTAATTTGTTATCAAGACATGACATTTAAATCCCATATTAAACAGGTTTCCAAGATTTTTTTCCTCTACCTCTGGAATATTGCTAAAATTAGAAACATCCTGTCAAGGAGTGATCCAGAGAAACTATTCCATACATTTGTTACTTCAAGGCTGGACTACTGTAATTCCTTATTTTCAGGAAGTCCACAAAATGCAATTAAAAGCCTTCAGTTGATCCAAAATGCTGCAGCAAGAGTTCTGATGAAGATTAAAAAGAGAGATCACATTTCTCCTGTTTTAGCCTCATTCCTTTGGCTCCCCATTAAAACCAGAATAGAGTTTAAGATTCTTCTCCTAACATGATAAAGCCCTTATCAATTAAGCTCTATCATACATCAGAGACCTGATTGTTCCATATGTTCTTAACAGAGCATTTCACTCTCAAACTGTGGGTTTACTGGTAGTTCCCTAGGATTTCTAAAAGTAGAATTGGAGGCAGATCATTTACTTATCACGCTCCGCTTCGGTGGAACCAGCTCCCACCTTTGGTCCATGAGGCAGACACTCTGTCCATTTTTAAGAATAGGTTTAAAACCTTCCTTTTTGATATAGTTAGAATGCCTTAGGTTATCTGGAGTCACCTTCATAGTTATGCTGCTATAGGCTTATGCCTCATTCAGAACCAGGCGCATGCGGCAGCGTCAGCTGCGGCAAGATTACATCGAAAGTCTATGGTGGAGTACGTCAGAGGTCCGTCAAGGGCTCTGCGTTGCGTTGAGTACGTTGGCTCCGTCAACGACACTTGCGTTTCATACGGCAACATACCAACGCATGCGTTACAGAGGTTCAGCAAGCTCAACTTTTGACGGATCCAACGGAGTTAACGTAGTGCGGCAACCAATCAGAGCGTCTCACTGTAGTTATGTCACTATACACGTATCTTGAATGAAGCGCGGGTCCTGTGAAAGCATTTTCAACAAACGCAGATTTAAAAAATCAGAAATAATACTTACCGAAGTCAGATGGAGAGGCGCTCCTAAGGAGGAAAAGAGAACCTGTAGTTGGTGCCCTGGTGGGATATTTAAGCTCCGATGCGGCCGAAGGAGGCCATAAAATTAGGCGCGGGACAGACAGAAGTACCACTGAAAGCGAACCTCATCCATACACAGCTCCTGGAGCAAATGGTTAAACTCCCCAAACTCAGAACGCATCTGAATAGTGGGCGCTGATGCACCCGATGTCAACATTGTCTAGCTTTATCTAGCAAATAAATCCAAGTCATTCTCTCGTTGCGATCCACCATGGTTCAGAAAGTGCGACAACAGAGGAAGCCCCGCCCATGCGTTTTTTTTTCCTCAGAAGCAGGCAATGGAAGCCAAAAAGTACATATGTCAAATTTCATCCGTTGAATGCGTTGCCTGACGCAGACCAAATGTGCGGTGTGAATGCAGCTTTAGTATTCTGGTGGACAGACTGACCACTTTTCTTCACTCTTCTACTTTCCTCTTCTACTACTCTCCAGCTAAATTTTTTCTGCTTTTATTGCGGTTGTTAACCTTGTTTTCTCTTAAGTGTTTTTCTCTCCATAGAAGCTCCACCATGGTCTGGCATCCTGCTCAGCTGCAGCGCCCTGCTGGATGGGGAGCATCGGTTCGGATTCTCCTTCTAGTAATCCTCCATGTCCTGTTGTCAATGTTTTATTCTCTTACATATATAATGTACTCTTGCATTATTTCTTTTGTTCTTTTTGTGTCTCTTCTCTGTCTTCTCGAAACCCCAGATCGTCGTGGCACATGACCGCTTGTACAGAGCCAGGTTCTGCTGGAGATTTCTTCCTGTTAAAGGGGAGTTTTTCCTCTCCACTGTCGCTACATGCTTGCTCAGTATGCAGGATTGCAGGGGAATGACTGTGGTTGAAGTCTGCATGAATCAGGCACGTCCTCAAGTCGATGACTCAATGCTATCTGCCTGGATTCCTTATATAGAAGTCTGTTAACTGATTAGAATGTTTGAATAATTGTGTTGAAATTACTTTTATTGTGAAATACTTTGAGATGACATCTTTTCTGAATTGGTGCTATATAAATAAAAGTGAATAAAAAAATTAATAGATACATTCTGGGGCTGAGATTACCTAAACTAGATCTTGTAATAATCAGTACCATTACCTTTTTCCTGTAGGACGGATTGACGGTTCCTTACACCAGCTATCAATCACTTGCATGGGGAAACCTTATTCAGACCTGCATGCTCGCACACACATAGGTGTGGGGACATAGGTGAGGACGGACATATCTTAAGCTGAGGTTATCATCATTAGTTAGTTGTTAACAGGAGCTTACCAGAAACATTTGTATTATGTTCATTAATCAATGCTTGTGTGTAGTGAATGTGTAATTCTTTGTTTATTCTACCAGATCCGAACTATTGGTTTGGTTCTGTACAGTTTGTTGTTTTTGTTTTGTATTACTGTTTCTCTGCCGTCCGGCAGAGGTGGAGGACTGGGATGTTTTCTTGTGTTCTTTATTTGCCTCCCTGTCTTGTGTCGTCGGTTCGCCCCTCTGTTGGTCCGGTTTCTTTTCTTCACCTTCTTCCTTTCTCCCTTCTTGTCTCAGTTTAATGTCCATGACGTCAGGAAATTGAACCCACAGTAATCACTAATAAAGATTTTTCATACATATACATCAAGTGGCGTACTACAGCGAAGCTGTAATACTCTGCTTGGGAAAGTAAAACTGTTGGGCTTGTACTTGGTACTCAGACACCAATTCTGAGTAGCATACTGCTAGACAGGACACGTTAAAAAAAAAAAAAAAAAAAAAAAAAGTACCATGAGCTTTTCAGTGACACTGCTGTTGTAATTTTATCTGTATTTGTGTGTTGCGGTTATGTAGTTCTCTGTTCGTATTTTTTGTTTTGTTTTTATTCCCCTTTCTCTGCCGTCCAGCGGTCGTGGAGGTGGACTGGGATGTTTTCTTTTATCCCCTCCCTTTCTTGTATCTTCAACTCACTCTGTCTGTCTTGACTTCAATACTTCTTTTCATCTTGACAGGTTTTCCTCTATTTTCTGTTTGTCGATAATGTAGAAAAAAAGAAGAGCCACAGCACTTTTTAAAGACACATTTCAAATATTTATTACACATATCAAGTGGCGCACCGTAGCAATACCTGTAATGCTGCACTTCTGATCCTAAATCCATTGGACTTCTACTTGGTACTCTGGTATCAATTCTGAGTGTCACACTGCCAGAGAGGATACATTGAAAAAAAGTGGAAAGTTGAAATTAGGCCTGGGTGGTATACCGGTTCATACAATGTCCGGAACATTTAATGTGGGGAAGTGTTTCAGCTGTGACCGTTTTCACTGTTAAATGCTCTTCACCACAGTGTGAAAAGTAATATTTTTGACTAAGTACAGCTGCTGGCAGGAGCTGTCACAGTGACGCACACAATGCTGATGAAGTAATTCCAAAACGAAGAGTCATGTCTGTAGTTTAGCAGTTTATCGGCTTTAAAAGGTCAGCAGTGGGGGGGATTGAGCGCTATTTGACAGTTTGTAGGTTCACGCGGTCAACGTCAGCAAAACCAGTATTAAAGAAATCAAAAATGGTGGTAAATATGTTTTACATACCATCTACGATACTTCTGCCATCTTTTTTGTGTTGTCGGTATATTAACCAGCTAATAAACTCCTACGGTCGGCATGTTTATTTTACTTCGTCTTTGGCAATATCAGGTCTGATTCTGTACTCTGCCCCCTAGCAGGATTCTTCAGTACTACATGCAATGCCTGTACCAGATGCAATTTGCTGCTTGCGTCAATTTGAGGTTAAAAGAACAAGTATACTTTCAAGCTTAGAACATCAAGAATGTCTACTACAATCATAATAATTTTAATTATTTTCATATCATTCACCTGTGCCTGAAAAAAACATGATGCAATCCACATGACAGTAAAATGGGCTAGTTAAAGCACATTTTTACATTGTTAATTCTTATAAGATAATGTCGATATGAAAAGTCTTGTATGGAAAAAAAATACAGTCAAATACCGTAATACCGATGTTTAAAAAAATACCGTGATATGAAAAATTTGCCCTCTTTACATGTAAGATGGATTTAGATGCATTTGTACAACTGTGTTTTATTAAATAGACCACCACAGCTATTATTGTTAATGTGAGGTGCGGTCATTTTGAAAGTCAAAGTCAGAGCAAAACGAGATTTCAATGTATGTAAAGTATGTTAATAACATGTATGCTGATATATAAACTGATTTGTGAAATTACCTACCCTAAAGTACATCAAAGCTTACTACTTTAATTGATTTACATATCAGACTGGTATAGGAATCTTTACAGCATTGGTAAAATAACTCTTCAGCATTGCATTCTGCTGCTTGAGCAGTGCAATTCTGAGAAGGCTTATTATACCAAACATATGTCATAGGTGTTGCAGCATTGAAACAGATAATATCATGCTATCTGTGATGGACTGGCGACCTGTTCAGGGTGTATCCCGCCTCTCGCCCATTGACAGCTGGAGATAGGCACCAGCCCCCTCGCGACCCCTGGAGGACTAAGCGGTTCAGAAAATGGATGGATGGATGGAATATCATGCTATGCTCTGCAGATTAAGGATGCACTGACAATGATACTGGTATCAGGTATAGGGACATATAGAATTCTAATGTACTCGTATCGGTGTTGATTAGTTAACTGATACCATGAACCCATACTTAAAATGTGATAACTCTGCAATGATTACACAGAAAACATTTTTATTAAAATTTAATTTTTTTGTGGCTAATTCACCATCATTTATTGTAACAAGCAGAGAATAAAAATAAAACCTGTCTTCCAATTTGTTGCATTTTTTTTTTGTTTGGTAGAAGTATTGGCATGGGTACTTGGTATTGGCTAGCACTCAGATCCAAGTATCGATATCGTATCAGTTTGAAAAAAGTGGTATCGTTGGATCTAATGCAGACGCTTGCATCAGCCTTACCCAATTTCTGATTATTTAATGTAAAAGGTCTTGTGAATAGGGATGGGTACTGATTTCGGTACTTTTTAAGGCACCAACCAAATTCCGTGGTACCTACTAAGGACTGATTCACATGATATGAAACCGTGCCTTGTTTTGGTATTTGTCCTTCATTAATGAGAACTTGTGAGATGCAGATTTCCCAAGATTCCAGCAGCATCGCATGCGCAAGACCGTAATTACGACAGACACTGTGAGCAAGTCATAAACAGAGCAAGCAGCATGGCAGAGAGAAAGCCCTATAAAGTTTGGCTCCACTTAATTGAATGCGAAGAAGATTACACCAGCTATAAGAAGAGAAACAGGAGTACATGGAGCTGGCTTTGAATTTTAGCATACTTTAAAAAACACTAAGCAGTTGTGGTTGAAGAATTGTGTACAAAAAAAAACTGTTTTGCAGTTTGTTACATATTGTTAAATATTGAGAAAATATATGTTTAATTAAAGAATAAATTAATTATTACTTTATAAATATAAACACTCAAAAGTCTCGAAAATTGGTACAATTAAGTACTGGTATTATTTCCTAGGTCCCGGGAATTGTTACCGTATCAATTTAAATGTGACAGGTACCTATCCCTAGTCGTCACTACTCATGGAGTACAAACCTTTAATGTCCATATTGTCAGTTGTTCCTCTGACCAAGATAATACCTTTGCAGTAGAACACTGTGAATTCAACAAAGCAAAACGGGCATCCAAAGCAACACACAAAATTCATAAATGTCACAAAAGCTGATGTTAAACAAAATGTTCTTCATTTCCTCACATATTTAGGTCATGAAATGCCTGTTTTTCCAATATGCCAAATATGTGGCAATATGAAAAACCTTGTGACAGCATCTATACAGCAGCAGTAGTAAAAGTAATTCAGAGGGCCAACCTCAGATGATCAGCAAAAGAACTAGAAGAAAGCAGAATCTGGAGCAGAGGCACCAGCAGGAGGGAAAAAATTTGACTTTTCTGGGGAGTAGGTAGAGTAGCACTTTGCCCTCTAAAGTAGTCCTGCTGCAGTTGGATTTCTGATAGATGATGGGAAGCAGAAAGACCCTTAGAGCCTCGCTGATTGCCTCTGATCTGGTCTTGATTTTAGCTTTAGGTTCAACTTTCAGAGGGAAAAAAGCAACTTGATTTTTATGATCTGTTCAGGGATCTGAACTCCTAGGCTTTTACTTACCCACAGAGGTGGATAGAGTGGTCAAAAATTGCACTCAAGTAGAACACTCCTTCACTCAGGTAGAAGTAAATAGTAGCAAAAAAATACACTGTAAAAACTAACTGATTATGACATGTAACGAGACAAATGTAACCAGAGTTAAAAAAAATGTTTAGATAAAAAAAGAACAGCTACAAACAAATAAAAATGATGACAAAGTAAAAAATTACGGCAGAAGGAGCAGATTTCCAAATAGATAACATTTTGCTACATTAAAGATTTGTAACCAATAGATGTAGTAGCTATTTATAGCTGCTACAATGACATGCTTTCATTGGCAATATATATTTGCTTCTCCTCTAAATGATACAGCTGGCTTAGCAGATAGAAATCAACATCTGCTAACTTTGGTGTATGACAAAGTTACACTTTAAGCCAAAGTGTAGATGTTTTTATGTATATGGTGCATTTTTTAGTAAGACATATTTGTTGTTCTTCAATCTGTGAAGTAACTGGAGGTGAGTAGAGAAGCCATAAATTATACTAAAGTAAGAGTAGCGTTACTTATGGTGCATTCAGACCAAGGGCTTTGTCAGCGTGAGGCAAAGCTCACAAAGCATCTAGTTTGACGCTTCTATGTTGAAGCTTGCAAAGTCTGCCACTTCTGAGCAAAAAAGAGCGCATGGCCAGGGCTTCTTCTGTTGTCGGACATTCTGAACTATAAACACACTTATTTTCCCTTTTTCATTACAGTGACATCTTTATCGGCTCTGAAAAGAACATAACACTTTGACAATGATGCTAAGTGTTTGTCTAAGGAGTTGGTAAAATCTGCAACACCTTCCAACACAAACCCAGTTTTTTTTAAGTGACAGTGTGTAGTTCTTGCCATTAATCTCTGGAAATATCCATCAAAATATTGTTGAAAATGAATAAAATGATGCCCAAGCATTGAAAAGTATTGGTGGCGGACATATTGGACTCCGTATTTCCTTCTGCGTATCCTATGTGGACAAAAAAAACATAACTTCTTTTTTAATATGCTGGTACGTCACTATCCTTTTGTCCTCTATAGAAGTTTAAATGAACAACCTTAAAAAAACTTTCTCCAGTCAAGACCAACCGACCAATCCGATCAGAGACATACCCAGCCCAGGTTGCCGGGGCGTAACACCGGTTCCCCACTCAGGGAGAGGCGGCCTTGGCAACGCCGACACGGTCCTGGTATGCGTAAGAGGCAGAAACCCAGGGAGACAATCAAAACCAACAGAAAACTAGAGTCAACATCAGCATCGCATTTGCTTGAAGGAAATAAATGACGGACAAATAAAGTCTAAGGAAACAAACTTAAGTCAAATGCTTTCTACTGGACAGGTAACAACATTCAGCGTAATGTATTTTCATACTAGCACCAGTCATGGTGAAATTACCCTGAAATTTGTCATTTTCCCATTAACATATCAGTTAGAAAAATAAAAATAAAATATCTGAATAATATCTACAAAATGCAGAAACCTTTTGCCATTCACTAATGTAGTTGTTTCAAACATTTACCTCTTCTCTCGCGTCTTATGATGAAAGAGAGTCTGATATGCTTGTCCTTTTGCTGAATATATGATCGAGAGGATGGCCTTGTAGTAGTAGAAAATTGTGTAACTGCGATTTTTGGCTCCGTATGGCCATTCGCCGGTTTGGATGTTACTCAAACACAAAAATACAGCTTTCTTGCAATGATTTAGGTATGTACTGCCCCCTATCGCCAGGAAACTACACACTGTCACTTTACCATTATTAGGATGTTCATAAAATTATGTTATTTAAAAAGTGAAGACTAGTTTTATTTTCACAATGCAATTATATGATGTGATTCATATGGCTAGTGATTTATTTGAGTCTGCAGACTAGGAATGGCACAGTGGTGCACAGGTTAGCAGCTCACTGTTAGACGCCGGCTGCCTGCATAGGTTAATGTGAAATGCATGTGTATTTATCTCTTTAATGAGTACCTATTTTTAAATGTACTGTATGTGTGACTGCTTATTTATTTCATGTCCCTGTTGAAACTTTGGTGGATTGGCAACCTGTCCAGGGAGTAGGCTACCTCCCATTTTCTCATTGAATACTGGTAAAGGCTTTAGCTGCCATTACCAAGAGAAGAATTAAACGGTTAAGAAAAACAGATCTGTAGATCATTACCCACAACTTCAGAAAGGCAAAGTCAGAAGCATGTTCCACACAAGCCCTTGATTGATCTTTACTTGAAGTCTGGAGCTTAACAGCTAATTTGTATGCCCTGTGGGGAACCGAGGAAATGAGAGCTAGCAAGCCAGAGGAGATATTGATACAGGCTAAGTAGAGAACAAAGCACAATCTTTGTTCTCTGCTGTAAGGGGTCATAACCCAGATAGTCCTGGGTGAACAAGTGAAAACCAAGCCAACTCCAAATTGAGCCAGAAATAACTATGATGAATACAATGATTACTATAAGATGAATTCTGGTAGACAGAACTCATCTGCCCCACTTTTGAAGATCAAAAGGGTTAGAATTCTTGATATTTTTCATATTTTATTGGAGTGTAGTAGCTGCGGACAGGTGGCAGCTGCTGGCGAATTGAGATTTGGACCGGATTAAATATTTGCACAATTACCATTCTCGTCTATAAAAACAAAGGCTCAGATTTATATTGCCAAAACTATATTAAAGTAATCATGATTTTATAACGGGGAAAATGTGGATGTAGAATACACAGTTCTTAGATGATGAGCACTCCTCGAGTGGGATTTTAAAAGTAGAATCGGTTTGTGATTTTATGTCTTTGAGTTTGAACAATAAATTTACAATCTAATTTTTTTTTCCATTTTTGCTAAAGCAAAAGTGATAGAAACAACAGTTCACGTATATTAATATATTTTAAAACTGGTCATGTGTTATTGGTGGAAAATCTATCTAAATTTTGGGCTTTGACAGTATGAGTACATTAGCAGTTTCTTAATATATAATAAATAACAAATACCTTGTTTATGGAGGCTACTTACTCTGATTATTTTTTGTTTGGAGCAGATTTGTGTTAAAACCAGTTTTTTAGGGTCCTGTGCGGCTATGAGAAGTTTCATTCCAGGGCCGTGACTATGAGTGGCCCTTTGGTTGGCCTTGGTACAGATACTTTGTACCAGGGCCCGCCCAAATAAATGGCTTTAATGAATCATATATATGTTTAGGTTTTATTTTTGAGGGGTGTAAGTTAAAGTCATCATAAAATAAAACAGAATTATTTTTGAAGTGAAATGTTTCTCTTTACAAGACTTGATGTCATCGGCTATTTTTACATAAGATACCTTGCAAAGTCTCCAGACAAGCTAGGGCCCCCTGTGAGATTCGTTTGTGTAACCAAGTCTAAGATTGTACTTTTATTGAAATTAGGATTCCTAGCTAAATTTCCCAGACTAACCCATTAAAGTTCAGTTTTATGCATTAAAAACAACTGAGTGTGACAGTAAATGAATTTACATTGTTTATTTGAAACTGGTTGCTGCTACATTTTTCATTGTCTCTTGGGAAAAGCTGACTAATCGCTGAACTAATGGAGCCAAGATGATCTCGCCTCATTTAAAATTGGGTTAGCGAAAATGGCACGATAGAGCTACCTTAAAGAGCAAGTCAACCCTAAATCATCTATGTATTCTTGAGTGTCTAATAGTGTTGTCTATGTGTGCAGTCATTATTTTGGTAATGTAGTGCATCTTATTCAAAATATACATTTTCTGACTAAAACTATCAGAAAGCAATATCAGTTAATGGATTAATTACATGTTACTAAATGCCTCTATGAAACATGACATATAAGAGATCATTAGACATCAGAGAGAAGACCTTTTGTTCAAGTTTCTAGCTGCAGTGAGAAGTGTTTTGTTTAACCTTGTTACGAAGACATAACTTTGTGTGGCTTGAGGCAGATTCCATCTTTAATATTAGTCCATCACATAATCAAATAATACTTTAAAGTATAGTATATCTGACGGTGGCCATATTGTAATCTCTAAATTTTGAAGAGTTTTGTAACTAGCCCATTACTGCCGCTGATTTAATGCATCATGCATACAGTGTTTCAACGGTGGGTGAAGCCCAACAAGGCCTGACTATCACCCAAAATTATTGTTTATTTCATTGTTACATTGTTTATTTCATATATATATATATATATATATATATATATATATATATATATATATATATATATATATATATATATAAATATATATACAGTCCTTGAGTGAGGGTCCTTCCACAAGTTTTTCCAGTTTGATGCACCTCAAAATGGTGTATTCAAGTGTCCAACTAGGTGCATGGCACGTTTTTACGCTTGGGTGTGAACGCACCGTTAGACTACAGGTTTAGTATTTTTTATTTAGCTTAGATGCTTTCTTCTAAGATGCTTCTGTTCAAAACTGTTCCTATTGGTTTATGATGTATTCAGACAGCTTAAAAATAAAATTTATTTCAATATTCATATGGCCAACCCATTTTTTGTTAGATTTTGGATTCATTGCACTCATTGTAATGACCCAGATTTACATGCGTTTACGTGTTTTTTAAAATTTTTTAATTTAGAGACAGAAACAAAGGGTTTAGACCACGTTTATAGTGCCTGAGGAGAAGGGTGTTCTCTGAATGTGTGTCTGACTGTGTGTTTTTGATGTATTAGGTTTTAATTTTATGTGATTTATACAGCTTTTATCTTGCATAGCTTTTTTTATTGCCAATGGAATGAAAAGCACTTTATTAAACAAAGAGTTATTTAATTTCACAAGAATTTACTAGCTAAAAGGGGATCTGAATAAACAGGAAGCTGGTGTAATATAGAATTTTTAGAAAACAGTGTAAAGGTAAATGAAACTATACGTAAGGGTTTACCTTTTTATGACTATTAGTATTATTATGTTTATTAAATGGAAGTAGGTTATGATGAAATTGCAATATGTGGTTATGAAATGGAAGTGCAAACCTGCAAAAAGGCAAATTAACCCCGGGGCCAGCATTTCTGTTTGCCTACTTTTTTTCCCTTTTTTTTGCTCTTGCAGAAAGTGCTAAAGTACATATCATAATTAGATTGCTTACAATGTTCTTTGTTCAGCTGGGGGAAGTGTAAAGGGATGTGATTAATCGGTTGCAATAACCAGGAGAATATATGTAACTTTTTTTACAATCAACTAAGTACTTCCTAGAGCTATTCTTTATGCCCTTAAAGTTACTCAAGTCACTCATGTTATTCATTTTTACTTATAAAAGCTAACTTTTAACTTCCTGCTACTTTAAAAACTGGTCATTTATTTGCACTCAAAATCTGGAGAGAGGACTCACTGGCACTCTGTTGCAGATAGATATTTTCTGTGCCACTAAAGCGCTGAGCAGCTGGCAGGGTTCTTGGCTCCATGTTATGGTCATTAGTTCAAGATCATTGACTTGATAATCTCACCTGGGAAGGACAGATAATAGTTCCTATCGGTGCAATTATAGCTACTCTTGCAAACAGCATTCCATACTTGTCAGCTACCTACCTGCTCAATTTCTCTGAACCAGGGAGCTAAGTGATGGAGCCTGAGAAGAGGCACAGACTGGGGGCCAGAGTCTAAAACTTACTTAGAGCTGTTCAGACTTCATGCAAACTAGCTTCTTGAAAATAATAACCCCAATTAATTAATATAAATTTAAACCTAATGGTGCTAGCTAAATGGAAAATCTTAATTATTTTCATGTCTTGTATTTTTTGTCTTTAAGGTTACAATATAGTAATGCATGTTTTTTTAACACAAAAAGGATTGCCATACACAACATATAAGGACGTATAAGGACATATTAAATAAAACATTATTTATAAAATGCATTTGAAAACAAAATGCCCCTTTTGTTGAAATAATAAATAAAAGAACAAAAAAAACCCACTACCAAATAAAATTTTTCAAATTCTATTAAAAGCATCAGTTTATAGAATAAACAGCTATATATGTAATGCCCACATAGCTCATAACTCTTAATCTTTGGAAATGTTGCTTTATTTGTTTAACAATAAACCTAATAATATAGAACATTATCTAAATAAAGGTTAAAAAAAGATATTTATATCAAATTAATAGATAAAAGGAAGACAGTAGAGCAAGGCTAATGTTAGAGTGACTCTGTTTTTTTGTTTTTTTTAGACTGGCTGATGCAAACATAAAGAAAGTTGCAGGAGTTCTATCGCTTGATGTGGTAGTAAATATATTCATGTCATTTTTACTGATCCAGCTTTTACCTCTTTCTGAAATGTAAGAATTGAATTGAATTGAGTTGAATTGAATAAAGAGAATAGTCCCAAGGATGAATATTTGAGGGACACCAAAACTTGCAGCAGTTGGAGGGGAAGAAAACGTTCCATTCTTAACCTGATAGATAAATTAGAGTGTATACGGATAGGAAGGCTGAGGTCATGTCCAACAAACCGAAATAACTGATTCGACTAAGGATGGATAAGTTAATTCAGACTCTTATTGTTGCTAACCCTGAAAGATGACAGAAAATTTTCAATTTGTATTTTATTGTTTAGTAAAGAGGATTGTTAAGGATTGGCAATCCTTTCTAGCCTTTTTCATTGAAAGCGGGACTCTGCTTTGGATTTTTTACAATTAGGCTGTTTATTTTGTCGCTGGATTGTGGCATATGTTAAAAAGATGGGAGAGCTCCTTTGGTAAGATCACTTTTTCACAAGATGGTCGATGGTGAGGACTATCCTTTGTAAATGTTTAAAAATCATCTTGCATAGTATGCCAGTTAAGGAGGATGACTTCCAACTTCAACATAAAGGAATAACACCATTAAAACACTTGAAAACCTCAAAACATGAAAATGACACAAACAAAGAAATTGGCAGGAAAGACATAATTTTGTCGGAATGTACTTTTGTTCAACATATATACACTTGTAACAAATGCAACAAAGATAGCATTCAGGTATTTAGGAATTAAAATATTTCTGTTAAGTTATTATAGTAGGTTTAAACCTATGTTTCCCTGATTTTATTTAACAAATTTTAATACCATCAAACACAAAGAAACGAAGTTGAGGGCAGAACTCAGACATTTATATTTTTAAAATAAAATTTCAATTAAATATTATACAAATGCTGTTGTCCTTCACAGCTGTCACAAAGCTTTAGCCCCCAATATAGTGACAATTGAGCTATATCCCATAATCTATTTTCTTTTATTAGTGCAATCATGTGTATGGGCAGTAGTCA
Organism: Apricaphanius iberus; assembly: GCA_028564705.1. NCBI lineage: Eukaryota > Metazoa > Chordata > Actinopteri > Cyprinodontiformes > Aphaniidae > Apricaphanius > Apricaphanius iberus. Next base: position 121,018 of record JAPXFQ010002527.1, on the reverse strand, counting down.
GTGTTTCTTTTTTTACATGTATGCTGGTTAAGATAAAAATAACAAAATGCTCTGAGCTGAGCAAACACTGTCTCACAGCAGATAAGCAAAAAAAAAGGTTATTTCACAGCTGTCCAGTGTTCAATATGCTTTGAGCCCTGTGAGTTAAGGGGCGGGGCCTTTTGTAGATTACATTTGCTTCCTAAAGATGTGTGCAGATTATACTATATCAGATTGATATCAGAGGATTTAAGAGGATAAACGGATACGTTAGAGTATTTGACGCTCTATTGAACTCATTTAATCCATTTTTTACTCAGCCTCAGGTCTCCTACAGAGAATGGACTTCACTATCGTTTAGAATGTGGCACATGTCAAAGATCCTGATCTCTGTATGCTTTAACCTTGTACAGACTAAGAGTACTGTCCTATTGGCTAAACGGGAGTTTTACAAAATATCAACAGCAGGGATATCAGGTATTGAGCCACTGGTTATGTGGTTAAGAATAATTAGTTTTTACCGTGGACTCTCTTTCAACTGAATAAAGGCATGTGACTTCATTTTTTAATTGACCGATTATTGTACTGCAATAAAAAAGTCTTTGTGTTCAGTCTTTACAAATTTGTTCTAGGGGTGCCAATAAACAGAGGTGGCAGAGAAGGTATATGTTAGGTAAACCCAAAAACAAGTCAATTGAAAATTTCACCCTCCAACTCACTGTTTCTGAGCTTGCCTTATTTCATTATCTTTGGCTGTCCTGTTTGTGTTTTTATCCTCCCCAAATGTAATTATAAAGACATCCAGGATGGTGCTGTGACTTTTCACAAGTAAGCACTGGTGTTTTTCCTAAACCGCACAAAAGGTCACGTCATGTGATGACGGAAAGCAGCGCCGTGTAGGGTGATATTCTTTGTTTAAAACAGGAAAAACAAAAACAGAGCAAAGCAATCTGACTTTATTCTTAAATAAAACAAAAACATTCTCCAAAACACAACTTGATGCAGAATGTATATCGGAATACATTTATTTATGTGATAGGAGGGACCGAGGATGATTTTAACCTAACATTTAACACTTCAAACATTATCTTCTGCTCCAAAAGGGTGACAAAAAGTCTGACATGTGAAAACCCTCAGACCTCTGAAATGTACTCCTGCTCACTTCAATGCCTTACATTTCTCGCCTTTCAGATGGAATGTTTCAGATTTGATTGATCTCCTACTTGATCCATCTCTGCACCTGTGCCCAACCACCTCCATCAACTTGGCAGAAATGCAACCAGAGAGCTATTGATTTCTGTGCCCCCGAAATCACTTGGAAGGAGGATATACACTTTGCTTTCACTGTTCCAAAATAATTTTAGCTTTCAAAAATGGTTTCCTATATTCTCCATTTTGAAAACCCATTTAATTCAGGGGAACATTACTGTAGAAGGGAAATTGAACAAGGGTTGACTGCTCGAAAGTCAATGAAATCTTAAGATATAGAGCCCACATTTATTGTGTGGAGCTCCAGCGCAGTCCGTCAGTGACACGTCTAAAGTATTGCTGGTATTATGGGCTTCAGTTTTTATTCAACAAACCTCTACAGATAAAAAATAGGTTTTAAAAATGGAACTCTAATAGTCTGTGTAATGGAAGCTACTTTATACTGGTTACAGAGCTCAAGGCTGAATGTTTCAAAACTTGTAATCATTTCACTTAATCAAATACAAACTTTATGGTTTGTGTTTATGAATAAAAATATCCCAGTGACGGTGTTTGTAGGTTATTGGAAAGTCCCGTGGCTGCGCTACTTTTGGAAAAGAAAAAGACTTGCAACGACATGACAGCGTGTCATCTAAAGCTGGGCTCCTCATGTCAAGGTCACCTTTTGTGTCACGGCTTCATGGAAAGCTGCCCAACGATGAGCTGCCAGGTATTAAGCATTTTAAATCTCACTTAATCTCCCCTGAATTTCATCCAACCTCTCACTTTCAAGGAATTGAAACTTTCTGATTTGGTATTAGTTTTCATTCTTTTCTGTTTGCGTCTTTCTCTTACGGTTGGACCAGTTTGTGACACAAAAGCAAATGAGCACATCTAAACGGACAAAGGACAAATGCCCGGTTATTTAATTTTGTTTCTCATGCGAGACATTTGTGTCAAAATGGATTTGAATAAATTAAACAGAAAAATCCCTTCTGTAAGCAATCTTATTGTGTCTTTTATTATTACTAGTTTTTGTGTTAACTAATCTGTTACCATTTAATCCAGATTCTATTTCTTAACTGGCTGAGTGGGTGTGGCTGCTACTGCGCTTTTTGTTAAATGCTTATATGAGTCTGAAGATATTCAGTAGATGCTTTATGATCATTGTAGAGCAGTAATGTTTCTTATGCTGTGTTGTATGCTTATGTTCTCTTAAGTGATTTCCAATCATTCAGAGTTGCATACTTCGGTTTTCCTTTCATGTTTACTCTAGAGAAAACTCCAATCGTTCCTCCCATCTGTCTTTAATCTTGTAAACCAAGTTTTGGAATATCTACCTTGATTCCCACAAGCGCGTTTAAAAGAACTGGAATTGCCGCTGTCTATGAACCTTAACAACTCTCCTAGCCAAATCCTACAGGACCTACCAAGAAGGAACTCTGTTGAAATACTAACTTTTTACCAACCAGTACAGAACATTTTTAAAACCAGTCCCTTCCTTCCTGGAGCACCTCTTGAATTGCAGTGCAGACCCCAAGTACCAGCAAGAATTGTTTTCTTTACTGTAAATTAAACCTGCCTTTGTTGTCTTCTCAGAGTGATGCTAGATTTTTGGCAAACCAAAACTTTTAATTTCATGATACTAACCACGGATTCATTCTCATTTGCATTTAGGCCTGGGTTTTGGTTCAATCAAACAGGTGATTATGCTTTGACCTAATTCATTTCAATATAGAATTGATTGTGTACCCTCTGCATAAGTCTAAAGGCCCAAGGTAGAGTCTAATCACAAATTTTCAATAGGGAGCCTAAGTCTCTTCCCCTTCCTTATGGGATCAGAACGATAGCAGCTTGAAACAAAACTGAAAAGATATATTTGCACTGATCAACAGAAATAAATGAAAGGTCGACATACATTTCGGCAGTGTTTGTCACGTGATTTGTGTTTTATTTCCTTCTAAAAATTCATAATCAAAATGTCTATAAATCAGAAGTCGCATAGGTGATGTTAGCTAATATTAGCTAGAACTTGAAATACTCACATACCTTATCGAGCTTGTCCCAGTTGTGGGCTCTCCTTTGACTGACTATTTTTCACTTTCCCAAAGGCTAGATTCATAATGGTTTTCTGCATGTGTAATGCTCCTTCCTTCATCCTGGAAGAAGGATGCGAAGCTTGCTGAACTCACATCCATTTTTCTTCTTCTCCTTGTGTGGTTTTGTGACATAAATTTTGTGAGACGAGCAGTTGTAGTCCACTACGTGTTTGACACAAAACCTAAAGTAACCTTTGCCGCATGTCGAACATTAGCACTTTCCCAGTATTAAATTGTGCCAATAAAATCATAGATGTCATTATGTTAATACCATAGCACATTCTTCGACAGTAGACGACCCATGGACTTGAAATAGATGGCCGTGACTTAGGCTGTCTATAGGGTTAAGATCAAGAGTTTGATTTGGCCACTTTGAGCCATTTCTGTCACCCTTTCTGTAGCTTGGGGTCGCCTTGCTGGAAGATAAATTCCCGCCCAAGTCTTGTTTGACAGACATAATCAGATTGTCATAAATGATTTGCCTTAATGTTTTCCCGCTGAGAAACCTACCCAAAAAATGATAGGGCCACCACCGTGCTTGGTGGAGGTGGTTTGTCTCTCCTGAAGTCTCAACAGGCCAAAGAACCTTCTTAGTATAGACGTCACACCCTTGCGTGATGTGGGTGTTTTAACACCCTCACCTTTCATGGTGAGATGGTTGCGCAAAAACATTGCACGTCTTTGGCATTATAGTTATGCCACCAATCGGAGCACACAGTCCGACTGATGTGAGTCCATTATGTAACTGAACAAACTATAATTTGTGGTGTTTGTGTTTAAATCTCTCACACTTTTTCTAGCAAGTGCTCCACTCTGACTCTCCCGCTCTGGGCCAAGCTGGACCAACCTTTAGCAATGTGTCTGGGTATGCGATTTATCAAACAGTATATAAACAAACCACACCATCAGCGAATAAGATTCTGTGTATTCCTTTTGCTTGGATGAAAAAAACTTAATATAAAAGAAAAAACTTTTATATTTTTTGAAGATACTGCTTGCTTGGTATGCAACTGCTCTGATGATTAAAGTGACAGTGTGTTTTTGCAGGACATCTTTGAAAATATTGTGTAATAATAGTTATGTAAAGCACATTAATCGCAAAATATTGGCGATACTGTAAAATATGACTTTGAAATTCAATTTTAAAATACATAGGAGCGGGTCCTCTTTTCAGGGGAAAGCCATATTAGACGAGGTCTTTACTTCTACAAGAGCCCGGACGGACAAAGTGCACGTAACGCCCACTATTAAAACATTGATTTCCCCTCAAAATGCTCAAAAGTTTAGCCATAAATACATTTTTACCTCTTCGCTAGTTCCAAGCGATGAAAGACAGACTGATGTGCTCATCATGTTGCTGCGAATAAATAATTCTCAGGGAATTGAGCGTTTGAAAACAGCACTAGTTGGATCTCCGTTGTTGAGTTTCTTACTCAAAGACACAGATACAGCATGCCTGTTATAATTTAGGTATGCACTGCCCCCTCTGGTGAACATAACACACTGTGCCTTTAAGATTTCAAGTGAGTCTTCCAGACACAACTGGTGAGGAACACAGTGAACAGCTGTTGTATGTAAAGCGCGGATCCCCAACTCCAGGCCTCGAAGGCCAGTATCCTGCAGGTTTTAGTTCTTTCCCTACACACCAACACACCAGAATCAAATGATGGCTCGTTAGCAGGCCTCTGCAGAACTTTGCCATGCTGAGGAGAACGTTAGTGAATTTGAATCAGCTGTGTTGGAGCAAGAGACCCATCTAAAACTGGTAGGACACCGGCCCTTGAGGCCTGGACTTGGGGATCCCTGATGTACAGTGTCTCTGATCTGAACCACTGAAGCTTTTAACTCCTTGTAGGTGTCTTTGTAGCCTCCCCTAGCAATCTAGTTGCTCATTTTGACCAGTCCAAGGGATACTTAGAAAGGTCTTCTTCCATTTCCTAATGACGGATCTAAATAAATGAAGTCAATGAGATGTCTAGTGTTCCACTTCCTGCCACTTCTTCTTTTTTGTCTTCTCACTCATAATTGTGGAACACAGACTCTTCAACTCTCAAACACAGTTGTTTTTAGTTGAACATTATTAACTACTCAATATTAGATCGTTAGAATGCTGTATCCTATTATATTTAATGATGGCCTGGAATATTTTCAAATTCTTGTAGAAACGTATCAAATTTTAGCAAACAAACTTTAATTTACAAAAGCACGACAAGGAAAAAACATTCATAGGGTGTGAACACTTTTTCTTGGTATAAAGCAAAAAATAAATAAATAAATCGCACTCCGGTAATACAAATTTGAGAGGCCTTTAAACCAACTGTAGAACGTGATCTGTAAAGCTTGTAAATCAAATAATTTCTTTGCTTTATAATTAAAATAATATTAAATAAATGGATACCAAACCAATGGAGGCTCAGAGAGAGCGAGGACTGTTTTTCTTCACAACAATGCTGGACCACAACTGACTTTTACTTTATCTGTGGTTTCTTTGTTTCTAACGTCTAACCTTTGTGACATACTCCCTCTGAGAGCCCACACAAAACTGCGTGGCACCAATAGAGATTTATGTATACAGCCAATAGGTCATCTTGGTCCCAGATGTAATTGAGAGAGGGGGAAGCGATGTTCGCAGGAAAGCACAGCTCACAGCTGCTGTGCATACAAGTGAAAATTGTCACGGAAAAAGGTTTATCCCACACACAACATGCGGTGGTGGAGATGGGTTTCTTTGTAACGCACAACAGCCTGAAGCTATTTGATAGTTTCAAGTCAAGCAACGTGTTTTTTTTTCTTTTCTACCCTTCGGTAGGATCAGGTGCATGGGGAAAGCACAGGAAGGGCAAACGGATCTCAGATTTGTGCAGAATAACATGAACAACACCACGTAAACAAGGATAACTAAAACAGGGTTTTAACTTCCCAGTTTTTTGTTTGTAAATTAACAAAAGGTTCCTCTGCTCGGAACACATAAGCGCAATTTAAATCCCTGCTGTGCATAATTATGATGGATTTAGACAGTGCTGAGTGGCAGTGGAGGCGGGGAGTCCGCATGTTTTTGAAGTGTAGTAGCTGTTCATGGAGGCCGGCAGCCGATGAGCTGTGTCTCAGGGCAGACAGGCAAAGACTGAGATCGTGTGGGCGATCTCTGAAGCTGACAGGTATGGTTTCTGTGCGTGGCCATTCGAAACAGATGATACAATGCACCGACTTTCAGGAAGGTCTGACAATTTTGATTTTCTACATTTAATACTGAGGGGAAATGACTTCTTACCAGACATGCATTTAATAGCTTGAAATTTTATTATGGTTTATGAGGCATGCCATCCTTGTGCATGAGTCATATGAACATGGGTTTGCTTTTTGATTTAAGGTTTTGTAATATTTTATTTGGCACAGAAGTCGGTTTGAGGTAGCAGTTTAAGCCATGAAGCTTTAAATTTTTTTTTTGGAAAAAGGTAATAAAATTGGTTGAAATTGTTACAATATGTTTTTTATAGGGTTTGCAAGAACAGGACAGAGGGACTTGATAACTGCAGAAAAAAAAACATAAAATACCCTGGGGGAAAAATAATTAGGATCAGTTTAATCTGATTAGGCCTGCTCTGAAGCGTGATTATATCTACAAAATATAGTGGGGTAAAAAAGTATTTGACAGCCACTGATTTTGCAAGTTGTTCCACTTAAACAGATAAGAGAGATCTATAATTTTTATCATAAGTACGCTTCACCTGTAACAGACAAAAAATATCCAGGAAATCACATTGAATGATTTTTAAAGTATTTATTTGAATATTAGTGTAGAAAATAAGTATTTGTTCAGTGACAAACATTAATCTTAATACTCTGTATTGTAACATTAGTTGGCTATGATAGACATCAAATGTTTCCCACAGATGACGTCATACATAAAAAAAAATAAAAACATAAACAAGATACGGTAGCTATCCGCCTATTCAACAGTTTTCCAGCTCTGCGAAAATTATTGACTTGTGTTGTGCCCCTGGGTGCACAAACCATCGAAGTCAAGTTAAAGACAGAGCCTTTTATCACTTTCCAAAAGATCCAGCTCTGAGGGCAAGATGAATTTCTGCTTGGAGTGTGATGAAGAAAACCGATCTCCTGATGTAGCCATACTCAATTCTAATCAGAATGTGAGTCTGATACTGCTCCATTGACTGTAATATGGGGCGTGTGTTAACCGAACAAGGAGAAAAATGCCTCTGCACTCAATTGGATAGACCTATAACCAATCAGAGCAACGGAAGTGTCGGACGTTGCTCTGCAAAGCAACAGACGTTATCTGTTCCTCTTTTGAAATGAATGCGCTGTATATATATATCTTCTATAACAGACTCGCTGGCAGAATCTACACGTCTCAGTTCTCAAGCGGCAGCCATCATTGTTGTAAACAAATTCAACCCAGGCGCTCTTTGGTGACGTGGTGTATTACGTTACTGTGTTGTTCACCTGTCAATCATCGCAAGCCCGATTTGATTGGTCTGAACAGATCTTGTTCGGGCATAATTGCTCCTCAATGGAGGAATGCCAGACCGAACTTACAGACCATGTTGTGGGCGGGACTAAGTTAGGCTGGCACCCAGGCTAGAAAACCGTTGCGTTGGAACCCGTCTTTCAATGGATTCGGCTTGGCATTTCAGATAACTTCTCCCAAACATGTGATTTAAAGTTAACTTTTACCTTAGTATTTCCAATGATTGTCATCAAAATGTGGCCACAGTTTCCATGATAATGGCTTATGAACGCTGAACAGTTATCCGTAGCAATGTAACAGAAAAGGCAGAACAAAAAAACTAAATGGATATTTGTCTTTTCCACTGCAATGGCTCCTTATCTTGCTTGATCTATCATATAACTCTAACTTCCTTGCCATGCTAATGAAAAGTACAACCCACAGCATGATACTGCCAGCACCATGTCACACAGAGAGGCGGGAAGTAGTTTCTTAGGATTTCATTTAAGGATATCAGAGTAAATTGGAGTGAATACATGCATGCCCACCTTTCAGCTTTTTCTTGCAAATATTTAATAAAAAATATCTAATGTGTCTCCCACTTCACAATTATGCACTCTGTGTTTGGCCTATCACATCAAATCCCAATAAAATACATAGATATTAGTAAATGTAATGAAATACTTTTCTACGGTACTGTATTACAGTGGCATCAACAATTGAACAAAGCTGCTGAAAATGTATGCATAATATTAATTACTATCTTTTTGGTTCCATATGAATGAAGACTGTGGTCACCAGCAAAACTTGCAAAGCATGATGGTCATCTGTCCAGCTTTAAAACTTTTGGTTGAAATTGCACCATGGCAGAAAAACAATGATCCCAAGCACAGAAAACAAAATACAAAAAGTTGTGAAATAGCCAGGCTACTGCCATGACAACTGTTCAGGAACATTTACACTTCCTCTTAACGTCCATAGTTCTAGATAATGACTTATTTGTTGTTTTTAATTGACGGCCAAGTGAAATAGCATTTGTCGCATTTCATGTTTATCTGTTTACTTGATTCAAGGTCAGGTTCAGATAATTCATTTCAATATACAGTGGGGCGAACAACTGTTTAGTTAGCCATCAACTGTGCAATTTCTTCCACTTAAAAATATGAGAGAACCCTGTGATTCTGATCATTGGTCCAGCTCAACTATGAGAAGAAAAAAACAGATTCACACAATCTTATTTTTAAAGAATTTGTTTGTATAATTGTGCAAAAATTAAATATGTCTTCAATAAGAATAGGTTTATCTCAATACTTTGTTACATACCATTTGCTGGCAATGACAGATGTCAAATATTTTCTGTAAGTCTTCACAAGGTTTTCACATTCTGTTGCAGATAAGGAATGAGTGGGTGTGTAGGAACAAAAACAGCAGCAAACACTGGTATTTAATTCAGGCGGTGTGTTTGGGATCATTGTCATTCTGAAAGACCTTGCAACATTTCATCTCCAATTCCCTTGCTGATGGAAGGAGGTTTTCACTAAAAAAGTCACAATATATGGCCCCATTTATTCTTTCCTTTACACCGATCAGTTATCCTGGTCCCTTTGCAGAAAAACAGCCCCAAAGCATGAGGTTTCCACCATCATGCTTAACTGTTGGCATTGTGTTCTTTGGATGGAACTCAGCATTCTTTTTCCTCCAATCATGACAAGTAGAGTTTTTACCAAAAAGTTCTATTTTGGTTTCATCTGACCGTATGAAATTTTCCCAATCCTTTTCTGGATTACTCAAATGTTCTCTAGCAAACTTTAGACAAGCCTGGACATGTACTGGCTTTAGCAGGGGGACACGTCTGCCACTACAAGATTTGATTCCCTGGCGTTTCAGCATGTTACTGATGGTAGCGTTTGGTCCCAGCTCTCTGCAGGTCATTCACTAGGTCCCCCCGTGTGATTCTGGGATTTTTGCACATCATTCTTGTGATCTTTTGACCCTACAGGCTGAGATCTTGCATGGAGCCCCAGATCGAGGGATATTATCAGGGGTCTTGTATGTCTTCCATTTTCTAATAATTGCTCCCACCGTTGATTTCTTCACACCAAGCTGCCTACCTACTGCAGATTCAGTCTTCCCAGCCTGATGCATGTCTAAAAGTTTGTTTCTGGTGTCCTTTGACAGAGCAGCCTCTTACAGAAGTTACAGGTCTGTGAAAACCAGAAATTTTGCTTGTTTGTAGGTGACCAAATACTTATTTTCCACTATAATTTGGAAAAAAAATTATTTAAAAATGAGACCATGTGATTTTCTGTTTCTTTGATTTTTTTTTTCTCATTTCACCCTTCATAGTTGAGATATAGCTATGATGAAAATTAAAGGCCTCTCTCATCTTTTTAAATAGGATAATTTGCACAATTGGAGGCTGATTAAATACTTTTTTGCTCCACTGTATTATTAAAAGCTTTAGATCATGATACCTTGAATCTGAAACTGACTTTTACCATCAGTTTCCTTTAAGCATTTGGCATTTCTATTCAGACTTTACTGCTTCATTATAATTAAATGTGACTACATTTAAAAAACTAAAACCAACTGAGAGAAATGCGTGGTTATATTGAGTTTAAAACTCAGCTTGTGGTTTGCTGAATTTTCAAGTTGCCTCTCCTCTATCATCACTACTAAGGATTCTACCTTTACCTCCTGAGCTCTTGCTAAATTGCCACCAAGGATATTGTGAAAATAATGAACCTATTTATCTAGCATTACAATAAGAAAGAAAAATGGCTGTCCTACTATTCTTCGTTGATCATATGAAAAAGGTAAAAATAATAACCATAGTCTAAAATCTCTGAGAATAGGAAACTGAAAAAAACATACGAATGGTTATTGGGCAAAACTTAAAATAAAAAACCTTTACAACATCAAAATAAAACAGAGCAAGAGTCTGGCTAACTAATTTTTAAATAACTATGGTCAGCAGATTGATACACTCAAAAAAACAAAAACATTGCCACATAAATCATTTGGGTTGATTTAGCAATAATGAATTTTGTCGAGTGAACTAAATGTAAACATGTTGGGTCAACCTCATACATTTAGGTCGCTATAAAGCACTAGAATGAACAGCAGGGGATTGACTCAAACTCAGAAAAGGGCCTCTGTTTTCTGAGCACTTGCAATACCCACTTTCCTACACAATAACTCAAAAATGTTGCATATAATAATACACGTATATGACTTAATTTCCAGTGTTAACTAAAAATCATGATACTATTATAAATACCTGCCAATTCCCCTTTTTCATGAAAAAAGTAAAGGAATTGTATTACTGAAACCATTGTAATAATTTTTAGTTAACACTGGAAATGAAGTTGTGCCTTACAGCAACCTGAATGTATTAGGTTGACCCAACATGTTTACATTTAATTCATTCAACAAAATTCATTATTGCTAAATCAGCCCAAATCAGTGTATAACCATTAGACTCAATCTATTTAATTCCAAATGGATAAAAAACACTTTACTTACCAGAAGCCTGTTCTGAGATTGTAGACTATAACTGACTGTGACCTATTTTTTTTTATATCATTTTTGACTGAACTGTGTTCAGAGTTAATATGAAAAATAACCTCTGTTTTAAGAGTATACATTATCCATATGGTCAGATACTGAAGTGATAATTTATTTGGATGGACTCCAGAGTAGATAAAATGATGTGTAAATCAACAGAATCAAGCTCTGACCCTCCACTGACTTTACAGAAATGAGTCATTCAAGAATTATCATCTTTTTCTATGGGGTTAAAGTACAGTGCAATAACACCTTGCAGTTCATCAACATTACACTGTATACAGTAATACTGAGATTGTATCCATTTACCTGTGACAATTCAGATTATGTACTCTCCTGTGGAATATAATAAAAATAATGTTTCAACATAATGTAATCTAAATCTACAAAACGTATAGAGCTACAATTTTCAGTGCTAATGCTGGATCTGACTCCATGATATTTGGGCTTGAAATGTATTTCAGTGCAGCTCCAGTTATTTCTGCTTACCTAGCACCACAAACATGTACAAACGTTTTCAACATTGTGGAATTGAATGACTAGTATTATGGCTCTGTTTTATGCAGTTATTTTAACAGCATGAAGAGCAGGTCACATGACAGACAGAAATCAGTAGTAGTAGAGTAGTAGAGTGTTCCCAACTGTGGACACTTGCTGAGGTATAGTAGGTGTAAAATAGCAGATACAACAACAGATATTTGGAGTTTAGCTTAGTCAGAGTATTAAGCCCCCTTATCCAGGGGCTTCCCTTAAAGGAACAGTTTTAGACATCATTGATTTCATGCTAATATTCTTTAATTCACCTCTAGTTAGACACGTGTTTAAGCTTTCAAACTTACTGGCACTGAGTTATTGCATCACATTGCTGGCAATCCCAGATCAGTCCTATATGTTTACACTTTGTTGAGCTCTGAAGCTGTAGCTGCCAGACATATCTGATATTCTATGATGTGAAGACTTCTGCATCTGTCTTTGTCTGCAAATACATAGAGCCGAATGCCAGGTTAGGCATAAGCATCTGGAAATACATGAACTGTCCAGAGAAGGACAAGACATGTTTAAATTACGCTTATAGCATTAATTAAGAAGTAACATGAAAACGTGCGTGCTCTGTTGATGGAGATGAATCACGAATATCTTCTTTGGACTGTTAGATTTTTTTTTTCTTTGGAATCTCAGTATAATCCTCTTTCCCTAAGATGACACACTTTTCTGGTCAACTGGCTCAAGTAAATAATATGGGACAAGAAAGAAAGTAGTAGCTCCTCAAACATCGCAGACCTGAAAATTGTTGCAGAAAATAAATGTTTCAAATTCAGAGAGGCATTTATCTTAAACAATAATACAAAATAAAACTGGGATAAAAAACAACTTCATAATAAAACTCATTCAAGGGCAAATGAAAGTTAGCCTTCTATTGAAAAGTGTGAACCATGAAAACCTGACTTCAGACATCATCCTTTTTTGACAGTTTTCTTTTTTTGTTATTTAGCTTAAAAATGTCAGCTCTTAAACGCTTGTTCAATTACAAACTACTGTATCCCTTCTAATGTAGAGCATGTTATTAATTAATTCAGGGTTTTTATGTTTCAGAAAAATAATATCAAAGCTGTGGTCTTAAGCAGTAGAAGAAATGTCCCCGGTTCAGTTGAAATTTGAATTTAGCAATTGGCAGCTGATGACAAAATGAAAGTGGGCTTCAAGCAATTTATCATTTTTGGCTATCAGACACGGAAGCTATGGTTTCACATATGGAATGAGAAAACACATGGGAACGTTACATCTGGTTGCTTGTTGAGGTTACTCAACCAGTGTTTATTCTAATATAGATCATTCATTCATACTTTATTCAGCTTCTCTCTGGAATTTCCATTTGAATTTCTGCCTGCATTTTTTCTTCTTATAATAAATCTTATTTTTGCCAAACTGTCCAACAGTCTGGATTATCTTTAGCTGCCACAACCTAGATATTAGACAAAATATAGATTTTTTGTGTAATATACAGTAATAAAACAACTAAATAAAACAACGAGAAATTATAATTCTGGCTTAAAAATGTTAACTCAAGGTCTAAGAGAAACACTGAAATGTTCTCAGCATAAACACCAAGAATGCATTCATAACAATAATTAAAAAAAACGAATCTAACAAAAAATATAATCACTTTAATGTGCATTTTTTACATGATCTTTCATGCCTCCAAATAAAATTCTGGTCAATGGTATTGTGTTTTTCAAAGGGGTAAAAAGTGTGCCCCTGATCTTTGATGGTCTGCCAAAGCTACAAGATCCTAGAAGATTACTACTTCTTTTTTTCTTTTTTTCTTTTTTACAGTTTTTAATTAGCTTTAGAAGCAAATTCATTGAAATAATAATCTGTCATCCGATTTGTATCAGCATTGCTGTGAATCATCCCAATTAGGGGCGCTGCCAAACTTAATCCCTGTTGCAAGCTGTTCCCAGATCTCCAGTTCAGACCAGGCCTAAGGTTTAAAACAAGTCTGTTTCTCGCTAACGGATGCAAAAACCTACACACGTAAAAAGGTCAACTATGCGGTAGGTATTGCTGAAACTATCTTATAAAATGCTTGTGTTTGTAAGCTTTTAAAGGTAGTACCCTTTTCAAACTTTCCTTTTAGCCTGTCGCTCCCGTGGGTGTGGAGAAGCATTTTTGGCAACTTTCAGTGTGACTTCAAATAGTCCAAAGAAAGCTTTTGTGACAAGCAACTTTCTTTTTCTGCAACAAAAAGTGAAAGATGCTTTCTTGCTTTTTGAGACTAGGGTCTAGCTTTTACAGTCGGGCATTATGTGCTTTTACAGATCGCTGATTTTAAAAGGTTTGCTTTGGAAAATCTACAGTGTAGAACAAATGGTGCAAACGCCATCCAAAAGACTTACCAACCTACCTAGCTCAAAAATATGATTGTCTTCAAAAAGAAAACGCAGTGAATTCTGATGAAGTTGAAGAGAATCTTATCAGGATTCATGTGGTTGATTATAACTCCCGGAGAGGTGATAAGAGATATATAGGTCTACCTAATAAACACTTGGAGATGGTACAACAACCTGTGTGTTTCTGTGTCCACAGAAATGTGTTAAAATTCCACAAATACAGCTTCTTTTAAAGCTGGCGAGGGGTTTAGAGAGAACTAAAACATATCTTAAAACATAGTTCCACTGTATTTGAAGTAGTCTGCAAGTGAAGGACATTTAAAAGAACTGCTAACATGGTTAGGTCTGACTGTGCATGCACAGCCACCCTAAAAGTAGACTGCAAGATCCCAAAAGGAGTTTCCAAAAATGCCACAATTTTATCCCATGATAAGCGTTTACAACTAATATTGAAATATAAGCTGCAACTTGTGCAGCAATTTTCTTATTTTACAGTTGTGAATACCTGTACAATCAGAAAAAGGCTGCACAAGTTTTGCATTGATGGGAGGTGTGCCAAGAGAACGACGTTGCTAACAACAGGTTAGTTTGAAGTTTGAAGCTTGAAAGCAGGGAAAGATCAAGGCTTCTGGAATAATAATATTTGCAAAAAGGGGTTTTCAAAAAATGAATTATTTAAACACTTGAACTTGTTTTATGCTATCCAACCTATTCAAACTATTCAAGAAAAGATCATACCAACTATATGTCATCGAGAGGGAAGTGTCATGACTTGTGGATGCGTCGCTTGATCAGGATCAGGATATTTCACATCATAAAATACACCATGAAATCTGCAGTGTATCAGAGGGTGCTTGAGGGAAATGTGAGATCATCTGGAAAGAAGCTGAAGCAGACCTGGATCCTGAAACAGGATTTTGCCCAAACCACACAAGTACATCCACCAAGAACTGGTTGAGAAATGGTAAATAGAAACTCAAGGGCTTAGTAAGTGCAGATCGTGAACTCATTTTGATTATCGTATTAAATAGGCTGAAAATACAAGAAGCCACAACATCTTAAAGCTGGAAGTAAGAATTGGAACAAACTTTCCTCAGACTGTACCTAACCAAAACATATTTTAGGCAGAGGGGTAGGACCAGCTATAATGGGGTAGGGTGTCCTATATGCTCCCTTAGGGTACACATCTGTTAAAGGCACAGTGTGTAATTTTCGGCCAGTAAGGGGAGGTGCATACCTAAATTATCACAAGCATGCGGTATCTCTGTCTTTGAGTAAGAAAGTCAACAATGGAAGCCAATGAGAAGTATATGTGTGGTCAGCTATTTCACTCCGTGATAAGGTAACTAGCGCCTGGTGTGTGAGCTCCACACCAGGTTAGCTACTGATTCAAACTTCCTGTAGCAGGCAGGGAGAGCGTGACTCAAAACATAGTTGTCACCAAAGTTGTGTAAAAAAAAAAAAAAAAAAAGCCACTTGTTCTGTGCGCTTTGTCAGTCCGGGCTCTTGTAGAAGTAAAGATGCCGTCTAATATGGCTCCACCCTGAAAAGAGGACCCGCGCCTATTTTTTTAAAAAACGATTTTTAAAGTCATATTTTACAATATCGCCAAAATTTTACAATTAATGTGCTTTACGTTATCATTAGTTCAAAATATTTTATTGGCTATTTTCAAAGATGTACTGCAAAAATTACACACTGTCACTTTAAGTTCAGCTGTAACCTTCTGATGGCTTCTTGATTTGGGTTGGTTATCTAAAATTAAAGAGATTAAAATATTTTGACTCTACATCTGTATGAAAATCTTTCTTACAATGGTGAATATTAAATATGGTGTCCTGAATTAATTTGACTGTAGTTATATAGTCTTTCGGAGTTATCTCTGGATTTCAGGCTAAGGTTTAATTAGTTCTAAAGTGTAATTTTGCTAATTTTAAGCATTTAAAAAATATCAAAACTTCACATTTTATTTGATTAACAATTATAGACTAGGTCTCAGCTTTATACCAAATGTTGAACAGACAATTCACATTTTGCTTTTCATCAAGCCATCTCTATAGGTATTTATTTGACGAGTAAATTTCTATACAGACACGCGTCATTGCAAACCAGAAGAATCAGACAAGTACCTCAGAATCAAGGTTATTCATTTTGTCTTGCTCAATGTTAGAAGCAGCTTTACTATTCCGCAGTGAGAGACGCATAGACGAAAAAAAGCTCCATTCAAAGGACTTACGAAAAATACAGTTACTGTCATGAACATCCATTTCGAAGGTTCTACAAGTCCTCTTTCCTGTCCTTCAGGTTGCAAGAAAAAGGATTAATGCTTGAAAAGTGTCATTTAACAAGCATCACTTGCATGGAAAAAGATGTCATCATTGAGGGACCAAATACTATGAATGCTCAGAAATGCAGTCTGTTTTTTTTTTTTTTTTTTACAAAAAATTAATTCCAACAAATTAAATGAAAGGCCTGTAAAGAACATTGCTGGGAGGCGGAACAAATTTCTTAATCTGACAAAAAATAATTTTGCATTGTATTGTAACTCCACCCACACACACACTTTAAAGAACATACATAAGATCTTATTATCTAATTATTATTTTTGGTATTTGCTTTCAGCCGCACTGGCGATATGTTTTTATATGAGCTTGTGTATTAAAATTTTTTGCTGCACTGTCATTAAGGGGGCATGAATAACACTATATTGACTCTGGGATCTCGAAGAAGAGTGATCAAATATCCAGCCACGGTTGTGATGGAAGCTTCTTTGACAGCTACCTAAAAGGTGGGGTCAAAGTGGACCATAAGAGCTGACATTTAAACTCTGATTTAATGTGGATTAGAGAAAATCCACAGCAAATTAAACTTGTAGACCCATTTGTTGTTTTTGAATTCACTGAGGCTGTACGTTGTGTTATAATCCCATGATGTAAAGTGCCCCAATCAAATGAATCCCTAAAGCCTCCTATATAATAATTACATTTTGTTCAGTTTATTCATATAGTGCCAGCTCACAGCAGATGTCATATCAAAGCACTTAACAAGAAAAGTCATTTCAATACAATAATACAAGCATTCCAATCAGTTTTCTTTTCTGTGAAATGTCGTACTCATTCATGCCTATGATGTGCTAATGTGAACTTCTGACTGTAACTGTAACAACAGGTGTAGAGAACAAAGAGGTTCCTGTGCCAGATGTGAAAGGCCTCTCTTACTTGGCCGCTCTTGAAGCGATTCATCATTGTGTGGCACTGATGGACCATCAACAGCCTCCTGCTCCCGTGTAATACAGGGGGATATTTGTGGCTGCTGTGAAGCAAACAATTTAATAAATCAGTTCATCGCGGCATACACGATGCCCCCGGGCTTTACAAGCAACAAACACGCTACAGCATCTGAAGGCTCTAAAAAGACAGATGAGAAAACAACGATGAAGGTGTCTCTTTAAGAATCGGTAAGTTAGCCCTTATTAAAGAGACTCTGTCATAGTTGTTCTCTCGACTTAGAAACGGCCGTGTTCCTGGAAGACAGCTGAAGTTTTATTAAGCAGTAGATGTAATGAAAGCATTTCCTAGAAAATAAGAATGTTTTAAACAGTATGTGATGATTTACAGCCCTTTTACATCAAACTTAAGAGTAATGCTGAGACTAGACAACAAAGTCAAAACGGGAGATTTGTAGATTATTTGATAATTATGACAAAGGGAAAATGGTTTAAAAAAGAGAAAAAGAAGAAAAGCCCAGATAAGATATTTAAGTTGGTATGTTTTATATACATTTTTTTTATTTTTATAAATTACCTATATCATCACTTTAACCAGCCACTTTATAGGATTCAACTGTTTAATTGTTTAATGCAAATAGCAGCTCAGCTAATCAAAAAGCAGACATGTTGCTGAGCTTAAAACCAAGCATCGGAGTGGCAGAAGAAAGAGGATTTAAGTGAATTTGAATGTGGAACAGTTGTTGGTGCTAGATGAGCTGGCCTGAGTATTTTGGAAACTGTTGGGATTTTTACAATAAAAAAAGACAACATATCTCAAATTTACAGAGAATAAAACAAATCCACTCAGTGGCAGTTGCGACGACCAAACTGATGTTTATACTGTAGGTCAGAGGAATGGTGAGAATAGTTTGAGATAATAGAAAGGCAAAATCAGTTCAAATAAAAATAAAAATCTGTTACCAATAAACTATGTGGAATATGACTACAGTATACCACCTTCTGATGGCTTCTTCAGGGAGAGTAACACCCTGTTACAAAGGCCTCCTCAGACGCCAGATCTCAAATCCCACAGAGCATCTTTGGTAATTAGTAGGACAGAGGTTTTGCATCGTAGATGTGCAGTCAACAAATCGGCAGCAACTGTGTGATGCTGTCAAGTCCGTACAGCCGAAAATCTTTGACGAATGATTCAGACACCGTGATGAAATCTAGGCAATGAATAATTAAGGCATTTCTGAAAGCAAAATGGGGTCCAAACCAGTACTAGTGTGCTGCATCTAATACATTGGTCAGTGGGTGTGTGTGACTGCTTTAATACCGTTTTGTATTTGGAATGATCCAGTAAATATGATATATTTTCCATGTCTGACAGTTTGTTCACTTCTAGAAGGCTTAGGAAATGCACTATTGCCACTTTGGATATTCACGATGAGCTTAAAACCGGGCGCAATTTCAAAGGATTAAACGGACTGGCATAAAACGATGGTGTCCTCAGAGACCCTCTAATGGATTTCTCTCCGGTGAGGTGTTTGAATCCAGGCTAAAGAGATAGAATGACCCTGTGACGAGAATGTCACCAGTTACAAAAGGCTTTTAAGGTGAAGACAGCCTGACCTCAAATCCACAACAGCGGAGCTTACTTTTCCTGTGAAAGGCTCCACTTTCAATGAAGCCCAACTGCCACAACCTCACTAATTAAATATGATCAAAAATAAATCCTTGCTTATAGATCCAGTTGTTGATTGGATCTGCTAAGAGAGATGCCCAGTCGTGCGGAAAAATTATGGGGGGAAAACGCTGAATTCCACAAGCCATGAATCGCCTTCTGCTGGTGAGATGTAAATCAGCGAGGCGCTCTAAAATTGATGGAGCATCCTCTGGTTTTCCTCCTGACTCCTGAGATCACTCTGAATGCCCTGCCCTGAATGCACAGACACTGTGAGATGGATTACAGGCAAAACAGGGGAGGTGCAAAACAAAGAATTTCAATATCAAAGTTATCAATCACATGGAGTCTATACTGCATTCCTTGGCACTCAAAATGTAATTATGGAGTATGCTGAGTATGAGGCTTGTATCCGTTTTCATCCCAAATGACAGTGCTTATGTTAAGTTAATTGAGCTCATATCCCAGGATACGTGGCGAGGAGGCTGTAACATTACCCATTTCCTGCATGCAGCTCATTGGGATGCAAGGCTGGTGCTGGCAGAGTAAACTGCGCCTTGGCAGAGATGCTGAGCAGTGGTGGTTGGTGCTGCTGCAGGGACATGACAGCTACAGTCTTCCCAGCCATAAATCCCCACACACTCCACAGGGCGTACAGCCACACCTGTGTATTAAGATGAAAGACATCTAAACTCCAGCTGCCCCCTTGGTGCCATGTCACCAGGTGAACTTATTGGGCTGTAAGACTTTTCTCTAACAGCCCGCTATTTATACTTGTTTTTGTTTTTTGTTTTTTCTTTTCAAATGCTTATGAGACATGGGGAGGGGGGTTGAGAATCACTCCGTCTCCACAGAGTGTGAACCTATTTATGCCTCCTCCTTTACTTGTCCCACTCAAAATCAAAGCAGTTTGCTCAAAGCCACATCCAAAGCTTTTTTCTGACTGTGTCACTCATGAACATGAGCATGTAATATCCTGAATAGGGCGTGATAACCCGGTAAGCCTTTCCTCCTCGTTTCCAAACAAAATTATCACCCACAGACTAATTTATGAAGTGCACTTAATTGTTCATGTTGCTGATGACTACAAGCGTCTGCCTGCGGCATGCCGAGGACAGGGGGGAATCACTCAGCGGCTTGCTCCTATCATTCTGCAGCCAAGCTCAGTGTGATATGACTTTAATGTCTACTTGCAATTTACCCGGCAACTGCCAGCCCTCTGTCTTCACCACATCTCATACAGACCTTTCCTTAAATCCCGATGCATTGCCTAGCAACGTTTTTCCTCAGTACAAATACCAATCTGTGCCCTGAGCGGATGATGTTGCCCGGCATAATTACTACGTATTGGAGAGAATCCAGAAATGGAACAGATTTAGGAACAATATTGGTCTGAAAGTCAGACTAATGAAGCACTAACCAAACCTTAGTACAGTGTGTGAGTCAGATTAAACCCGACAATGCAGTTGGCAGTGTCTTAAGGGTGAAAGTACAAAGAAGCAGCTCAATAGTAACAATCCAGCTCGCACATTGTGACAACTTTACGTGTTTTTTGCTCTCTGCACTATCATAAAGTAAATCAATAAATAATGTTCCTGGCATTAAAACCGCATCTGGTTAAAACAGCCATTGTAAATACCTACCTTTTAGAGTTTTTTTAATAGAGATAAAGTCAGTTATTTGATGTTGCTCCATACCTTGCTGACCTCTAGGTTTGTCTAAAATGTTTGAGGTTGCAGAGAGTGCAGGGTTCGACAGACAGACAGACAGACAGACAGACAGACAGACAGACAGACAGACAGACAGACAGACAGACAGACAGACAGATAGATAGATAGTAATGGAGCTTGCTACCACCAGTGTGTGAATGTGAGAATTAATTAATAATGAAATTGTAAAGGGCTTTGAGGATCTCAAAAAGCGCTATATAAATGCAATCCATTATCATTACTAATTTGATGCTCATCTTTACAAATTGTGTTGAAGCACAACAGCAGCATTTGTAAGGGCACGATGAACTCTTCTATTGTAGAAAATGTCTCTCTCTTTTTTACACTTTCTGTTCTCTCCCCCCCATGTGAGAGGATGAAGTTGGGTTACAATGCACCGAGCAGACCTTGCATCAGTGGAAAAGCAGCTGGTTCTTTCAAAGAGCCACCTAAGAAACCAACTAAGCACTGACTGTGGCGCCAGCACCGAACTAGCACCTTTTTAGCAAAAAGGACCTGTTGTGATATACTCTGGTTGTGGTTGGACAAACAGCGCTACAAGGATGTGCTATAGACTAAAGGATGTTTTACTGAAGAATGGTCCAGTCATTGTCAAACATATGTCTAAATAAAAATCTCATTGACTTTGGGCTGTTTTACAAAGAAGAATGCAACACATTTCCCCTCATATCTAGTAGAGAGCTCACAGTGACATACCCCAAATAACATGATGAGCACTTCTATGAAGTATTGACTTGATGAGGCTAAGATGAGTTATTTCACCTTCGGAATTTTATAATAATTCATATAAGCAGAGATTAAAACACAATTCATTTAAATTTGAGATTGTAGTGTGACAAAATGTGTCTATTTTGTGTCTATGAATACGTTTTCAAGGCCCTGTAGACCCTGAAAGGAACTTTCAGCATACTGCAGACCAGGGACGGATTTAGGACTGAAGGAGAACAGGGGCTTAGCCCAGATAGCTGATTTGCAAAATATTATAGACACACACACACATATGTATGAAAAAGAATGAATTACTATGCTTTAAATAAGCTTAACAACATTCGATCAGCAATTTTAACTATTAACATCATCATAGTCAGCTGTTGATTGAAGTCACATCAGATCAGTGGTCCAGGGAATACTGCTTGAATCCAATAACAGCTGACAGTATAAAGGAAATGGGCTACATTAATGTAGATTCTCAGTCATCCAGGACATGGTAGTCTTGAGAGTTTAAATGAAGGCAACTGGACTTTTTCTTCTTCATTCATACATACATACATACATACATACATACATACATACATGCATGCATACATACAAACAGCTTTTATTATAACAAAGTATAATTTAAAAACTTCACAATCCTGACCACTTGTTTCAGAGTCACCAATATTTTCAACTTTACACACAGTAGCCTAAAGGAAACTACATCAAATAAAAAAAGATTCCCATGACAGCATCTGAGCATAATCCCCAACCTGAATAAGGAACTTAATGGATCCCTTTCTGGGAGCTGACAGCAGGCTAAAGAGTTACTGAAGCAATGACCGGTGCAGAAACCACTGATATGCTGTTTTTTCTCCCGTTGAAGCTTGCGAGTCAGGGAATGGCTGCTTCGGAGCGTGTTTAAGACTTCTGATCACTTTATTTTCAGATATGTTCACTGATTTCAAAACTGTGGCTGGAGTGGGGCTTTAATCCCTTTCTCTAGTGGCAGCAGAGCACAGATTCAGCCTTCAGAACATCATCCTAACTCCCAGGCAAAAGTCCCAAACCTTATATGCCAACGTCTGCAGCAATCTCACTATTTGATTAGCTACACAAATGCAGCTGAGCATTTCACATTTAATTTCATTGTTTATACGTAGGGCCGCCATCAGTGGTTTTTGTCATTGTGGAGGAACTAAAAGTGACAAATATTCATCTGCTTGATGTGTGATCTCAAGCAGATTGTTCAGATTGAGTATTAAAATAAATTAAATAAAAAATAGATGCTACAGACTATACTTTTTAATAGTTGAAGACAAAAGAGTAAAAAAAAAAAATATGACCGGATTTTCTGACCCTGTTGGCCAAATTTATTAAAAACTGCAATAGATAATGTTATATTTATATTTTATAGCCCATTCCCAAAGTTTTACTATATTTATTCACTTACTGTAATACTAATTTACTCTTTTTCAGTTTTCCTTAATAATCCAGAGAACATCTGCCTTTGTGATATTTACTTATTTTTCATGATTATCAAAGTATTTTTATATTCCTCCCAAGTTTCATATGTTTCATTTTATTTACCTAAACTTACAGTAAAATGACATTTAACAAGCCAGCACTTTTAAAATAAGTTTAACAAATCTGAATCATGGTCTGTTTCTTCACAACTGCTGTTGTCAATCTGTACTTTTTATCTAAAAACATCCCTGATGTCCAAATCAGCAAGAGTCTTATCCTTCAGGTGTTTATGCAGCGGTATCCCCTCCCATCCCCTGCAGGCAGGCTGCTGAAGCTGCTGAAACAGCTGCTTTCTGCTTCAGGTGGCTCAGGGAGGCTCTACAAAGACTACTTTCTCTAACTGCTGCCCCTATGGTGAGCTCTGGTACTGCAACTATTTCAGAGAGGCTTTTTTCCTCTTTCAAAATTGAAATCCAGATTTGGGGCTTCTCAGAAAACACCCGGGTCTCAAGCCCAAGTAGCCACCCCCTAACTCCGCCCCTGCTGCGGACTCTCACAAACACCAGGGCAGCTTTATATTTTAGATGTAGGATGTATAGCTGCCTCGTCTTACTTCACTGCTTAAAAAGCAAAGATCTAGTTTTTGCTACCCTTGAGCCAGCATTAAAGCCAGCTTTAGGGAACGGTATGCAGGAGAAATCTTTTTTATTTATTCATTGACCCTATTGCCTCTTAGCTAAATATGATGTGGATTTCCAACATTTACAAGCTTTTATATGACACATTCAAAGAATAACCCTGAAGGAAGCATGTATCCTGTAAAATGAGCTTCTGGTACAGGATAGCGAATGCTTTTAGCACAGTTTCTGTTTTTATTTATTTATTTTTACTTCAAGTGCAACACTGATCTAGAATGATCCTGTATGTCATTGAAATCAAGTGACATCTAATCATCACAGCTTTCTGCAGCGGAAACAGCTGCGGCACCAGCTTGAGATTTTAAATCTAACTTTGGTGTTTAACGGCATTTAATCCGAACTGTTCAGTCACTGCTGCCAGAAAATGTGCAAGCTTTCAAACCAACATCAGCCTTCATCAGCCGTGTCTTTAGAACACCAAAGAGTCTTTTCCCAGCTGGGTCTACTGAAACCCTGTTAAGTACAGTGCAGGAAATCTGTGGAATCCAGGAGAGGCCTGTGCCTCATATTGGATTTAGTTATTAAACCTTCGTCCTGTAGAGACAATATCCTCGTGGGAATTGCTTGGTGTTATTATTGTTTTCAGTGAAGAAAAAACATGGTTTCTGGGATTTGGTTTCTGCATAACAGGGTCAACTTAGGCAATGGATTGAATAAAAGAAAATAAGTTTGGATAATACCACAGAATTGGCTGAAAGCTGTTTTTCTTTCTTTTTTGAAGGAGGCTGATTCATCCAATGGTTATCCATTTTATAAATAAAATACTATGACATTGTTTTTTTGCCCCCTCAGAGGGTTAGAGTTTAAAACTAGACAAACATCACCCATTTAAATACAAAAAGCAGTTTTCAAGTAGTGATCTCATTTTATGAAAGAAAAAATAAAGCTATCCAAAACTACCTGACTCTTTTAAGAGGAAGACCACAAAAAACTGAACATTCGGCTTCAGGGTTTTATAGTGAAAAGCACAATAAATGACTCCTTGTTGTACAACAAGCTGTCCAAGCTCACTGGCAGCAAAGCAGCCCCTGACCATCACACTACCACCACTGTGTTTTGTAGTCGGTGTGATTATCTTTTTGTAAAATGCTATTAGTTTTACATCGAATGTAACATGATGTACGCCTTTCATTTTTGCCCTTTTTTGAGGTATTTTAGCTTGATTCATGTTAACAGACAGGTTCACTTCATGACAGGTTCTCATGAATAGATTTTATCAGTTCTACTACTCTGTCAGAAATCAAGGCCGATTTAATTTATTTAAGCTCTATGGAAAAGTTTGGTAACCAATTTCTAAGTTGACTAAACAGTAAAAGCTTCTGTTTTATTTCTAACACTGTATGCCGCAGTTACATAATCCTTTCAGAAAGGCACAGTCTGAGTTGGAAGTCCCTGTTAGGAAGTCGCACATCCAAATCTTTTTATTGTCTGAGCAATCTTGGCTGCATTTCCTCCCAGTCTTTTCTCTTTTCCAGCGGGGATGTCTCTCAGATGACTCAGGCCGCCAGCTTCACAAAGGATAACATCATTTCACTTGTTTCCTCTTCCTCCTGTTAGCCAATTTAAACATCTGGATTAAGTCAGATATGATTTATGTATTTAAAAAATATCTTTGAGGCATTTTGTCTGTCGTTTACTATTGGTCCAAAATATCTACCAGTCATAGACAGTGAAATTGTCTTATAAGAATACATGCTCACAGAAAATGTTAATACACACATTGCAATAGTATTCATACAACTACAACCGTTAATGTGCAGAAGAAACTCGAAAGATTACAATTTTGCAAAATTTCAAAAGCTAATTTATTTTATTAATACTACGTATAATGTGAAATTAATATATGCTCTAGACTTCTTAGATGCAAAACAAGAAATTCCTAGTAGAAATGTCCCTATCAGGTTTTTTACCCTCGAGTCCAAGTCATTTGATCTTGAGTTTCTGCCGATAAAGAGTCTCCCATGTTTGTAAAAAAAGACTAACGAAGAGCAAAGAAACAGATCCAGGATGTTCCTTTTTTTATTCACCTTTTTTAACATTTAACAATTCCGTTAACATACAGAGCACTTATGTGAGGTACCTTGAACAAGGAATAAATAACATAAATTAATCAATTTATATGAAAAGTCTAATATAAAAAAAAAACAAAAAGCAGCTCAAATTAAATAAACGTAATAATGAGAATGTATATACATCTCCGGGTTGCATTAACTGATTTTTTTTTTCTATTTTACTATTTGTTTTAGAACAGAGACAGAAAAATCGTAAGACTGTCATTTTTACAGATTAGTATTCACGCTTACCACTTTTTGCAAATGTGCAGATACTTTAAACTTTATACACAGATTTCAGGTAAATAAGTCAATTAAAGAAAATAATCCCAAACACTTTCCTCAAGGCATGTTGCTAAACAGGAGCAGACTGCACAGTGAAAAGTTTTGGAGACTTCAGCCTTTCCGGCTGGTTAGATGCGCTACGATGTGTGTCAAACATCGTTGCCTGCTGAAGCTTAGTTCACGGATCAGGAAATGATTCTTTCAGTCTTTTAGTCTTCTGATTGATCTAAGTGGAGAAATGTTTCCTCATTTTAAAACTTTGGCTGTGCATATTCAGCCCCTAGAACAATATCTAATCCCCCATTAGAAGTTATCTGTCCGACGCAAAAATCCAAAACAACAATAACCTCTGCAGCAATCCCACTGTTTGATTACACAAATGGATGTGCATTACAGTCTAACGTGAAGCAGGAACCGCTGCAAAGTGTATTCTAAGTGCAACTGTTTTATTTCACTTTAATAAGTAGTTCTCTGTTCAGCTTGTTTGGAATATTATTTAAAGTGAATAAAAGATAAATACTATTGAATAGGTATTAGAATAAAAAATCGACAGGTGCATAATGTGTATGTTCGAGTCCTGATCAAGAAGTAATTTCCGATTCTGATCAAGACTGAAATCACATGATTGGGCCCGATTTCCGATCATGTGATCAAATCGGTACATCCCAAATTTCTTGTCTTCATTTGTTATAATTTTGATTATATAATTTGATTACAGCTTTTGAAAACTTCAAATTCAAAATCTCAGAAAATCTGAATATTACATGAAATAAAAAAAAGGATCTTATATAGAAAATTGCCAGATAACTGAAAAGTATAGTCATGCATATGTACTCAGTACTTGGTTTGGGCCACAATTACTGCCACCGTGTGGTGTGGAGTGGATGCTATCAGCCTGTGGCACTGCTGAGGTGTTATGGAAGACCAGGATGCTTCAGTAGCGGCCTTCAGCTCTTCTGCATTGCTCCGTCTCACACCCTCCCCCTTCTCTTTTCGTACACACTTTCCATTCCACATAACCTTCTATTAATGTTCTTTGGGAACATCCAACTTCGTTTGCAATCACCTTATGAGGCTTTCCCTCCTCATGGAGGATGATGGTCAATTATGGTTTTCTGCATAACTGTCAGGTTAGCAGTCTTCCCCATGATTTTGACTTCTACTGAACCTGAGTGAAAGACCATTAAATGGCTCAGGAACCCTTTACAGGTGTTTTGGGATTAATGAGCTGATTCGAGTGCCAGAGAGCCAAACATATTGAACCGTTAAACGATATTCTAATTTTCTGAAATTTTAAATTTGGAGTTTTCATAAGCTGTAAGCTATAATTATCAAAATTATAACAAAATAAAGGCTTGAAATACTTTGCTTGGCATGTAATAAGACTATATCTTAGATTATTTTCACCTTTTAAGTTGAATTACTGAAATAAACAAACTTTTGCCTGATATTCAAAATATTTGAGTTTCAGCTGCATGCTAAACGAGTTTTAATTGAGGCCAGTGCTAAATCACTCATTACTGTAAAGCAAAAATAAATAAATTAACAAATAAAACTTTAAAAAGTGAACTGTGTATTTTTATTTGTATTCAATCCCATTAAATCTGATGGTCCCAAATAAAATCCAATGCTGTCAAAAAAAAGTCACCTACGTAGGAAAAAGTCCAACTTTCTGTGATTTACTCTTAGTCTGAATCTGGATGTTCTGTAAAGATCTCAGACATTTGTTTAAGAAAATTAGGGAACAAAAAGCTCACCACTGTTCACCTAACCTGAAAGTCCAGGCAGGAAGCAGATTAATCAGAGAAACCGGCCTTGAGCTCTATGGTAACCATGGAGGAGCTATAGAGCTTTGCAGCCTAGCTAAGAGAATCTGTTGACAACAGAGTTGTTAATTATGTGCTTCACAATCCTGACCTTTATGGAAAAGTGCTAAGAAGAAAGCTGTTACCGGAAATCGGTCAGGAGAACTCCTGTGTGCAGGTATGTTAAGAGCTATGCTGAAGAAACATGTTAAAGCAGGCACTTTGGACAGCTGAGACCAAAATTTATCCTTTACATTGTTACAACGGCATCACAATGTGGGGATGCTTACTTAATTAAATACTGGAGCGATGGTAAGAGTTTGAGCTGGATGGATGGATGGATGGATAGATGGATGGATGGATAGATGGATGGATGGATGGATAGATGGATGGATCTAAATACATTGCATCATAGAAAATAAACAATTAGGGACTGCAAAACACTTGAGGGTAAGGCAGAGTTTCACTTTCCTGTTGGACGACGACCCTAAACGTACAGCCAGAGCTACAATAAAATGTTTTAGATCAGCGGTGTCTAACCTATATAGTCCAAATAACTATTTTTACCCTCAGTCTAAAAACAAAAAAAACTTGCTTAGATCCACAAATGTTCACCTTCTGAAAAAAGAAAACTTCTTATTTTTTTATAAACATCTGCTGTAGGACATTTGTTGTAACATTTAATGAGTCAACATTTTCTTTCTGTTTAAGACAATTTTTTTTAATGAAAACAGAAGACATCTGCAAAAAGATTATAGTTTTTTTTTTCCACAGAATGTTGATATGTGTGGAAACTGGTGTAAAAAATATATAATGAGAAGAACATAACATCTTTTAACAAATGCAAAAAGCTGAATATTATTGCTATTATATGTTTGAAAACAGTTTGCTTTTAATCATCTTAGCCAAAATGATTAGAGCTTTGGTGGAAGTTCCAAAAAGCCACTTACAGCTCTGGAGCCGCAGGCTGCAGACGCCTGGTTTAGATCAAAGTGTATTTGTTCATATGACTCAAAGTTGAGCCCAAAATCCGAATGAGAAACAACAGCAAAACTTAAAAACGGAAGTTCTGAGATTCTCTGCATTTAATCTGACTGAACTTGATTTTTTTTACATTGAGTAACCTAAAGTTTAAACAAAATTTGGTGAGAGCCAAACATACGAGCTGCTATAAGTGCTGTGAAAGACGGTTTCATAGTATTGACCTAGGGGGGCTGAATACAAATTCAAGCCACACTTTAGTGTTTATTAAAAAAGCTACGTCCCGATCCGGTCGGCACATGGGTCCCCTGGCCAAAGAAAATAATGAATGGAAGTCAATGGAGCAATAAAAGTTATTTTCAGGTCCGCTTTGTCTTACCTCCTGAATCACACATATGACATACCTCAATTTAAACGATAACTAATTATGTACATTTTTAACTTTTTTTGTCTAGTGATTTGGGATTTATTTCATTTTTAAAATTCACAATTAATATGCCTACAAATATGAAGCCTGAGTTCTCATACAGTATATGATGTCATGGAGCTAACGCTAGCTTGCAAGCAACACACGCACCGAGACCCTGCAGGCTCTCACTCCACCTACTGCCTAACCCATAGCTGCCATTTTGCACATGGCCAGATTCAGGGGCGTTTCTAGGATCAGATATTTAAGGGTGCTGAGCACCCAGAGAACTGGCAGGCAATACACAGTTGAGTGTTTTGTACATTTTAGCGCACACGCAACAGGAGATATAATGTCAGTGGGCATCCAATCACTTAGTTAGTAGCACCTTGGCTTTGATATCAGCACACGCATCGAACATAAGACAGTCACCGCTCGTAAAAATATCACAAACTGACTGAATCAATCAGAAATTATCTTAAAATAACTAGAAAAGCAGAACTTTGTAATCACTCACTCCTTGGCCCATTCATGACATTACCTGAATATTGCATCCATTTCCATCAACAACTTTGAGTTATTTTGTTAACGTTATTTTTATTTATTCATTTTATAATATGTTACTCCATAGCTTATCGTCTGTTTTCATATGCCTTTTATTCTTATTCATTTTATGTGTGTGTTGCCGTGACATGTAATTTTCATACTGGGATCAATAGTCTTTTCATTCATTCATTCATTCAGACACAAAAAAAAATAAACGTCTGCAAAATAATAACCTCTTTCCCAATTTTTTTAGTGATAAAAAATATCTGAAACATATGAAAACATTAGAAAACTTTTTGAAATTATTAGGAAATTAGTTTATCTCATCTTCTACTGCAGTTTGGTGGACTTCTGATGCCTAAGCCAAAGAAAACGGTTGAAAAAAGTGTTTTTTTCTGAATTAACTAAACAAAAATATGAATATAAAGCTTTGTTTTCTGAATTAAGGAGAAAATAAATGAATTTAAAGCTCAGTTTTTCTGAATCAAAAGTTTTTTATTTATTTATTTGCCAATACAAGCAATTATTTCTGAAATAACAGGGGAACAAAATGTAATTTTCACATTTTTTGAAAAAAGATCATTTTTATAAAAAGTATTTCATAACAAGTTTTTTATTTTGGTGATTTACTAATAGAAAATAAATTAATAATTATCAATACAGTGATGATCTGTAGGTATAACTAAAGCAAAAACTGTCCACCTGCAGTCCGAGTGACAGATATACCTCAACTCAAAGAAACAGGAACTAAAACATGTCCTGTTTGTTTAGTTAAATTCACCTTTACTTTGTTTGTGTCAGGGATTAGCGGTGTGAGGTATGGACCCAGACGGAGAAGCAAGGTGTAGAGTTCTTTATTGCTGGTGAAGGATGGCGAGAACGAAGATAACAGGAGAAACACACAGTGGAAGGTCTGAAGTCCTGTAATGATCCGGCCGTGACTGAAGGGAAGTGGCAGGTTATAAAGAGGTGAGGTAAGGAGGATCTGGTGTGCGTGATTGGAGGCACAGGTGAGGGTGATGATGATGATGAGTGAGTGAGGGAAGCTGAGTGTGGAGTGAGGCATGACAGTTTGAAATTTAGATGCTGAGAAATACTCATTGTAAAGTTGGTATATAGTTGTTCTCTTATGTAACATTTATTTTGTTGATATTGTTGTTAATACAGAAAACGGAGCTTTTCTTTTTTTTTATCTTTTTGCAGTACACTTCAGTTGGATGTAACAGGTAACAATAACTAGCTTAACACAATACATTGGCATGTATTAATTAATCATTCAGCAAAGATTATCTGCATGCAAAAACACAGCTCAATGTACAGTTTGTTTAGTAAAAACAGCGAATCCTCTTATCTTTTACTGATTTTCTGAACATTCAGCTCTCTGCAACAGACTCCCGCTGGAGATTCACCAGAAGCACATACGTGGATGATGTCTTTAAAGAGAGTCCTTGAAAAAATATTGTCGCAAAAAAACTGAAACATTTTTTTACATTGTTGTAAGGTTTAAAAATATTACATTTCAGACTATAATGTATGTCTTATTACATTTTTGTATTTTGTTAAAAAAAAGCACAAAGTCAGAAAAGTTTCCTCAGTTTCGGGGTGCTACAAACTGGACTCTGCCCCTGAGACCTGGAGTTAGACACTCCTGATCTGCCGCACAAAATCTCAGTCTGCATAAAAATTTATTGTTATAATGTCATTTTTAAAATACTTTTACAAGTCAATGCACATAGGAAGGAAATGCAAGTAACTTTTGGTGGACAGCAGCATCACAGGTCAAAATTAGCAGGGAGCTTGTAAGAGATTGAGTGCTGAATTTCGGTTTGGTGAAACGTCTTTTACTGACTGGAACATGTTAGATCGTGTCACTGTTTCCCATTACCGGTGCATGGGAATGTCTAGCTGTCGAACAATAGTGTAGTCCTCACACTGTTTTAGAGATGTCCTCTACCCTGCCAAAAATTACTCATGCACACATATAAAGAGCCTAATAATGAATCATTATTTCCATCTGAATCCTACTGTTTTTGTATGGGAGAACGGGTCAGTTAAAAGTAAAAGTTTTCAAAAGTGATAAAATTTCTGAGCCTGAAACTGACCATGATAGCAGTCTATTGCCTTGTGATTTGAGAGGTAGTCATATAATCAACAAGCAGCACCAGTGTCGTATTGGGCTTGAGAGATGGTAAATGTAATCTCAAAGTGTGGGCAAAGCTGCAGTGGAAGTCCCTGGGGAAATCAAGAGCCTTCACAGCTGCCCTGCCCGCCAGCAGCTTGCAACACAAGTTTAAAATGACAGGCCGGCGAGCGCATGTACAAGGAGGAACAGAAAGTCCGGCTTGACCTTAAAGTAAAATACTTCAGAAAACACCCCAGACTCAGCAGTGAGACAAAGCATCAGTTCTTGACCTAAATACACAGTGTGCAGTATTCATCTTGCAAATATGAGATGAACCGTGCATCTGTTAAGAGTTTTATAGTTTAGCTTCCCAGCAAATGTTTTGTTGATCCACTTATGCTGCAGGAGAAATATGGGTTTAAAGATGTGAAGGCCAAAAAACATCTAGACCAAACAAATTCCGATCAATTTCCTAAATACAAATTATCAATCAATATCTGAAGGCATGACAGGGAGCTCTGTATCCCACAGGAGTAAGATCTCCGTGTTAAATCGATGCAACTGGATAAGTGATGAGAGGGTTTCGAGACAACCTACGGTGAAGTGTTGCATTGTCTTGCTTTCTTTGACAGCTCCATGGAGAAGGAAAATGACTTGGCTCAGCTTTCCAAGAAAATGTCAGAACACTGCTAGACAGACCAATATGTTGTCCAAATAAATAAAATGTCATGTGAATAACAAACCAAGAAGCATCTGTTGCCATTACCTCGACACTTTTCATTTCTACAAATTATGCCTGTGACAGAATAGGATATGAATAACAGTCACTCAGCCTCTGGAAGAAGCTGTAAGTATATTGCTCCTGCGAACTGCAGATAGAAACTTATTAGGCCATCGGCATGCGGAAAATTCAGTTCAGTGTTTTTCTTAACACTTCTAATTGGCTGAATAAATGTTAATTGGGTGCCGCTTTGCAAATGTTTTCCTGTTTCCAAAAAGTGCTGTCATGACCTGTTAAAATCATCTATCAACACACTCCAGAATGCGAAAAAAACACACAAAGAAAACAGTGTCGTACTTGAGTTTGGGTGAGTCACTGGCTCGATTTTGAAAACAAAAGGTGGGTAATCATTTCCCAAGTTTGTGAGTAAAGCTGAAAGAAAAAGAACACTTCAGAGAAAAAGGCATTAATGGAAAACCCATGAATCATCAGCCTTTTTAGAGTAAGTCAATGCAAAAAGAAACCCCCTCAAGACTGAATCCCTTACTATCACGATTTTGCTCTGATTCCTTGAATGTTTTTCTGAGCACTCGAGGTGAGTGCACTGTACAATCTATCAGTGTCGTTAAACTGTTTTCTGTGTGCGCCTACGAAGCAGTAAATCCTGCAGCGTGAATCTGTCATGTGTCAGAACTAGTTGTCATTAGCAGATTTATCTCATGTGCAGTCTATTTTTCTTTTTAAAGTGGAACACATGCCAGAGCATTTACAAAACATCCGATACAGAGGATTCTTCTAATTCCAGCAAATTGGAGAGCAAGTGTACCTTTACGGTGCTTCATGTAATTAAGATTTATGTCATGCTTCCAGCATGGTATATACAGATTAAAGTATGACTGAAGATGGGCATCAGTAATGCAGCTGACCGGTATGAACACCCGCTGATAGTTTTCCTCTATGCATTGCATTGTAGATACGGCCAAAATACGGAGATCTAAAGGGACAAGGGGAGAAAGAAAAAACTTTTACAAGATCTTGCAACGTTTTTTTTCTACATCAGTTAACCAGAAGTAAAAAAGACACACAGCAATGGAGGAACATACACATCATCTGTGCCAGGATTCAACCAGGACCGCAAGATCACAGTACCCTTTATGATGAGAAAGTCCCCTCATCTGGAGTACTCTTTTCGGATGTCTCTCACTTATTTCAAAGCCATGTCTGCTGTCAAGAACAAATGTAATATCTTTACATGTAAGGGCAATGCTCCTCAATTTCTGTGTGTCTGTTTTACTGATGTAGGAGAAAACTTTGTGAGATCTCGCAAAAGTACTGCAAAATCTTTCAAAGGTTTTTATTTTTTCTCCTCTTGTCCCCTTAATGGCTCCATACCAAAAAGTTCAATTAGGACGTCATCTGACGAGAGAATCTACGTCCACATGTCCCCACCCATGGCTAATGGCAAACTGCATGTAGGACTTTTTTTAGTTCTCTGTCAACATTGCTGTCCTCCTTGCCATGGATTTATCGATTTGAGATGTTTAAGGGTTTCGATTTTGTTTATATCCAAGTCCTGCTTTGAACTTCCCTATTTCTTTATTTTTGACCTGTGTTTAATTCTATTAAAAAATACTTTATTGATCCCAGAGCGAAATTAATTATTGTTGTAGATTGTACTAATTAATTATTTTTTTAAGGAGTTGTGGGTAGGAAGGATTTCTCTCTTGTTGTAAGATAGTATCATGAGGAAGATGCTCAGGGTTGTCCATAATGTTTTTATTTTATTTTAGGAAGACTCCTTTGCATCATCTTCTCCAGTGTTTCCACAGTAGTGCCAAGAACAGAATCAGCCTTCTTCATCAGGTTGTTTAGCCTTTTTTAGTCCTTGGCTCTGATGCTTCCACCCCAACAGAATATGGCAGAAGAGATAACACTATCCACTACAGACTTGTAGAAGATACATGCAGCTTCTTGTGGCAAATCTTGAAAGACATACGCTTCTAGAAGTGCAGTCTGCTCTGTCCCTTCTTGTAGACAACTTCCCTGTTGATTCTCCAGTCTGTTGTCCAGGAGCCGGTACCAGAAAGCTTGGTTAACTTACTATTGTATGTGGTAAACGCTGAAGTCTTGGCAAAAAAAATAACAGTGTGTGTGAGTTTAAAGTCCAACTCACCCCCTAATCAACTTTTTTTGCTGATTGGCTGTATAAATAAGTGCCTAATAGTATGGTCTACATGTCTGTGAATATTCTCATTCATCCAGGTCATGGTTATCTCAAGGAAATTTCAATCAAACGCAACTGGACTTGGTAATTTGTCTTGGAAGACGTTTCACCTCTTATCCAAGAGGCTTCATCAGTTCATGCTCGCTGCTGACCAGGCTGGGACTGGTCCAACTAACTGGTGTGGAGACTCAGCTATTTAACCTCTTGAACAAGAATCATTATGTCATTGGATCCTTTGTGCTCCATGTCTTAACGACGGTCGTTGGCGTGCCGCCTATTGGTGGAGGTTAGGTTTCGGCTTCATTAGTGCCCTATTGTGTTATAACGACAGTCGTTGGAGTCACAGTTGTTTCTGTTATTAGAGGCTAATTTGTTTGAGTCTTCTAGGGAGGGATGAAAGGGCAGCATTGTAAATTGGAGATAGGTGATGTCTCAGGCCTCCTCCTCTGTTTAGCGATGGTTTCTCTACTTTTACATAGATGGCTTCTTTTACTCCTCTTTCAAACCATCTGTCCTCTCTGTCTAATATCTGGACATTGCTGTCCTCAAAGGAGTGAGCTTTCTCCTTGAGATGTAAATGAACAAATCCTAGGTCTACATGTCTCTTCATTATTTTTTTAGTACATTTTAGTAAAAACGATTAAGTTTCTACCAAAAAAAAAAACATCAGTGGAGGGCCCTCTTCAGGTTAAAACGTTACACTGCACTTGAATTTGAATAATAGAGCATTCCTATTGGCTCAGCCTTATTGGAGACACACACACCACCATCTCCCCTAACCCCAGCTGAGGAGTTGGCTCTGTAAAGGCAGATCAGTCGTTCATGGCTTTCCTTGGGGCAGTACATAATCTTTCTTCTAGTGACTCTTAAATGGAAGTTTACAGCATATACTAATATATTCTAATTAAATAACTATCATTGTTGCCAGTTATTGGCATTTTAATGCAGTTGGCAGTAGTCATTATTTCACAATGCAGTATTATTTTAATTTGCTGCATATAAGGTGTTCTGTAATCTTATATAAAATACTCTTACATGTTACTAATATGTTTGTGAAATAGTGATTTGATTGTTTGTAATATGTAATGGGCTTTGTCCTACAGTTTCTGGTTGACAAAATTGAAGTTATTTTGACAAAATATAGTATAATCTGTGCTTCCACGTCCAAAGGGTCATCATTTAAAAGTTCAGGCCATGCTCAGAACCTCTCTGGAACAAACTTAACCCGGAACATAACCTGGTCCGGAGCAGGTTATGTTCAGAGATGAAGTTGCTACGGTTATTAACATACCTTGAAAGATACCTCCTTTTTTGGAACCAAAGGTTAAGGTTATCCACAAACTTACCCTCAAACTTACCTGGTTATGTCACAAAACCTACTTTCTGGAACGGATCCCAGGTGAACTAAGAAGTATTTACACTCCTAAACCACAGTCACTTCTACTCCTATGGCGGAAACAGTGTTTGATTTATCCCTGCTTCTTCTGAAATCAACAACCATGTCCTTTGTTTTGTTCAAATCTATTCACTTTTACAATTTAATTCACTTTTATTTATAGAGCACCAATTCACAACAAATGTCATCTCAAGGCACTTTACAACAAACGTCATTTCAGTACGATTATACAAACGTTCCAATCAGTTAAATGTTTTCTATGTAAGGAATCCCAGCAGATTACATGAAGCTGTTAACATGGCGTTAGGCCCCATTAATGCAGACCTGCAACCACAGCAAACCATTCAGCAATTCCTCATAGTGAGCAAGCATGTAGCGACAGTGGAAAGAAAAACTCACCTTAGCTCAAGCGGTCAACCCAAGTTAGCTCAAGCGGTCATCTGCAACAACTGTCTGGGATCTGACAAGACAAAGAAGAGACAGCATGGAGGATAATCTGTCACTTTGAGCGTCAGCTGGACCGATACTCCCCATCCAGCAGGGGGCATTATAGTTGAGCAGGGTACCAAACTGGGTGGAGCTTCTATGGAGAGAAAAACACTGTGAGCAAACAAGGTTAACAGCTGAAAAATACATCTGGAGAGTAGTAGAAGAGAAAAGTAAAAGAGTGAAGAGAAGTAGTCACTCTGTCATCCAACAGTCTAAGCCAGGGGTCGCCAACTCCTGGCCTCAAGGGCCGGTGCCCTACCAGTTTTAGAAATGTTTCTGCTCCAACACAGTTGATCCAAATTGTCCATCTTCCTCCTCAGCATGGCAAAGTTCTGAAAAGGCCTGCTAGCAAGCCATCATTTGATTCTGATGTGTTAAACCAGGGAAACAACTATAATATCCAGGATATTGGCCCTCAAGGCCTGGAGATGGGGATCCCTGGTAAGCCTATAGCAGCATAACTACAAAAATAGCTCAGGATAACCTTAGCCATTCTAACTGTAAGCTTAAATAAAAAGGAAGGTTAAACCTAGTCTTCAAAATAGACAAAGTTTCTGCCTCACAGACTAAAACTGGAAGCTGGTCCACAACAGACGAGCCTGATAATTAAAAGATCTGCCTCCCATTCTACTTTAAAAAATCCTAGGAACAACCTGTAAAGGTGAAGTCTGAAAGTGAAGTGCTCTGTTAAAAACATATGAAACAATCAGGTGTCTGATGTACGATGGAGCTTAATTATTAAGGGCTTTAAACGCAAGGAAAAGGATCTTAAACTATATTGTGGATTTGTGGATTTAACAGGTAAGAATAGATCTAAGGTAACATGATATGTTATTTTTTGCTTATTCAGGTGGGGCAAAGGGAATCTCTCCAGCACCTTCATGATTTGGGATATCAGGGCAGCAGGTCTGTAGTTAGTCATTGGTGATGTATGATGCAGAATTTTGTTTCACTATTTTTGATTTAGGGGTAATAGAGTACAAAGTCCTAAAGGCCTAAATATGTATGCCTCCCACACATTTTAGAGTTTTATTATTAAAAGATATAGCAAATATATCATTTTCCTTCTATTTCATAATTAATTAGTATATTTTTGTGCTTGTTTATTATATTTCAATATAATACATTGATGAATGTGGAAGTTATGGAAAAAAAAGGAAATGTTTCAGGAGATTAAATAGTAAAATAGTATAATTCTCTGAACACATAAATGTTGATTGTCAGACTTTGATAAGTCATTCAGAAACGTGCAACTGACCATCTGCAGGTTCCAGACCACACAGTTCACTGTGAAAGTTGCAGTTCTTGTGCAGATTAGTGATGCATCAGAGTCACCACTGGTTGGTTATGCAGTCTTGATTTCAGACAAAAGCACATGAAAGGCTTATCCTTACTGCAGGGCTTATCCCCTGAAAATAAGCTAATTAAGAGTGGAAACTGTTATGCCTGATCCATAAACTGGTTGAGTCAGCTGAAAACACAAAGGAGGAATGCCCTAAAGATGAATGTATTGGCTATAACCTGATAAAAGACACAGACACTAAAAGTATAATGCCCCAAACAGCAGCAACTGATGAACCAGAGCAGAGAGAAATAACATTAGCAAGGCTAGCAGCGTTTGGTATGACATAATTTACATCTGGACAGTTAGTTGCTCTCTTGGTAAAGAAGTGGAGTTAAGCTTTGAGATAAATATTCTGTTATTGCACCAGCAAAGTCTTGCATAGAATATTTTCACAAAAAGCCAACCTTCAATTCAAGTAGATTTATTCATGTTGGAAACCAAGCTATTGGTAGCAAGGCTGTACCTACTATTGAGGACACCAAGGTCGAGTAGACCTGTGTCATTTTCTGTTGTGTATTTAATTAAAATAATTATTATGGGAATTCTTTTAATAGCCTGCGTAGTTATCCCGGGCTAGTATGGTGGAGGCATTGTCTTGGGAGATGCGGGGTGCGCAATGGACCCGTCATCCGCTTTTCTTGTTTCAATGCTATCTGTTATCTCTGCTGTTACAGCTGTTTAGGCTGTTAATATACCGTAACCTTTTTTCCCAGGCCTTCTTTAAACCTTAAAGCCGCTGTCTGGGTTTTTTCAAGGAGAGACATATTTTTTTAATCCCACTCTCAATGCTGCTCCAA
This sequence comes from Apricaphanius iberus, assembly GCA_028564705.1. Lineage (NCBI taxonomy): Eukaryota > Metazoa > Chordata > Actinopteri > Cyprinodontiformes > Aphaniidae > Apricaphanius > Apricaphanius iberus. The sequence goes on along the minus strand of JAPXFQ010002527.1, from coordinate 82,169 downwards.
AAACATCCCTGTACATCTAGCTTCATGTCAACAAATGGGCATCTGCATCACCTGTGTTGTCACAGCGGGTCAATGAGGAAAGGAGCATGCGCTATAGAGCATCATGCCTTTGTATTTTATTATGGACATTTCAGAGGTGAGCAACTTTTCTATGAGTGACGCTCTTTTCTAATATGGCGAATGTAAACACGAGTGGCCTGTGCACGCCGCCTCATCCTGTCTGGTTCGTATGATGCGCATACAAGTTGATTGCCATCCGGTAAGAAGGAAGCTCGAATTCTGCTGGTTAAAAAAAAAATTGCTGATCAGTTTGAAATGCATGATATTCATGGAATATGACAAATAGCATACTTTATTTTTAACATTATTTTCTTACACCTCAAGTGTCAAGTCCCTTTGCATGCTTTCTGTCTCATGGTAATGGTTATTAAATCACATGAAAAGAAGGGGCTGGAAGATGAGAAAGATGGTTGAGAAAGATGAGACTCCTGAGATTGAACAGTCTTGCAACGGATGGTTAGGGGGATAGGGAAATATTGCGAATAAGGCCACCATGTAAATGTATTGTCGATTCTCATTTCCTCAGCCTTCCTGATTCTTTGATGTTTTGATTTTGGTCAACAGGAAGTGCACCGTGGAACTTCTATGGTATCCAACTTGATTTGGTGCGCTGCATTAGTTGGGAGGAAAAACAACTTTAAATGCGTTTTGTTATCCAGCTTACTGAAATTTTGACGAGTAATAAATTGCTGTACATTTTCAAATAACGTGTTACATTACTGCATTACAAAAAACAAATATATTTCTGTAACTTGTTACTTTTGTAATGCATTACTCCCAATACTGGGTCAATGGGAGGAGGTGGGACTTAGGATGAATGACAAATGTCGTGGAGCACTACCATGTTATCATACTACTAAACCCCACTATCATTTTAAAGATATATAAAACTTTGATACCTAAATAAATCTCCCGGACAGGAGCCTTTGGCATCCACAGACACGTGCATCAGTGGAACGATGACAGGTGCTGCAGATCAGAGTAGCATGTTCAGCTAACCACCAGCCACACCTAGCAAAAGGAGAAAAACATTGTACAGTTTTCCAAATTAGATGTAAGTTTAGTTATGTTGTTGCATGCAGGAAATTTTAGTTAAATGAAGCCTTCTTAATATATGCAGATATATCATGTTAAGATGGTTAAGAATACTAATGTTAGTTTTGTTACTTCCTTTGCTATTTAGTTTGTGGTAGGAATAAGCCTAATTATTTTTAATTTCTGTTCACAACTTTACTGCATTCCACATAATTGTAAGAAATCTTTAATTCCACAATTAACAAAGCAGGTGAGAATATATATGAGATAAGAGGTGCTTCAAAGCTAATTTCCACAATATCACTGCTATTCATCCCAATTCTATTTCAAAATGTGGTGCTACCTTTTTGTTAATTTTATCTATCTGTAATACCACGATGCTAAAGACTAGAGTCAGGGAGGAGACATAATAACAGAGGGCAGCAGCAAAAACAATGATGCAGATAAGAAGCAGTTATATCTTGCTGAGAAAAAGAGATCCATTGCTAGGGCAAACCAGGCTGGTACCAGAACAGGGTTTTCATAGATTGTTTAGAATTTAGAATCCAAAATATATTTTGTCTATATGTTAATTGGTAGTCAACCAGGATCAGGCATCCTAGACCTTTTTTTGTTCATTATTCTTTAGAACCTTAAGTCATCTCGCTTCACATAAATCTAGCAAAGTAGATTACAGTCTTTATTCTGGTAATTTAATTGTCAGTAAATTTGATAACCTGAAAATTTGATTAGTAAAAACCTATATTCTGTAGGGTTGATCGATCATCACTATGTATTATTTATTGTGATTTATTGAAGACAGTGTGTGAACTCAAACCTTAATTCTGACTGACATTTGAGCTAAGTTATTTGTTTCTGTTGAGTAGATGGCATGTCATGTCATGAATAGTAATAATCATAATTAATAACTGTCTTTTAACCACTATTAATATTGCTGATAAATAAGCCAGCTCACTCATTGTGTAACAGTGATTTAAATTCTTCTTTAGCCACAGAGAAAATGTGTAACTTAATGTGAGAGGATGTTAAATCAATTGACCTCAGAAAAATTTCCCCCCTAACTTTTTAGACTATGGTTAAATTTGAAACGTTGCATATGGCCTTTATTGGTACCAACCATCTTATTCGAGTAAATAGTGAATTTTTTATTTAATACTTACACATAAATTCAAGATGATTCATATCCCTATCTAAATTAGGTTTAAGGCAATCCTTCAATTTAACCAATATTAGTTTTTGGAATAGAAAGCATCTCATTTAGAGTGCCATAAGCAGACATTTTATCTCATTATAAGAAGGGCGTTATTACTGCAATGGCAAAAAATGATTTTCACCAGATTATTTACAGATTTTGACAACTGACGTATTCAATGACATGTAAATTAGTTTTATTTTTTTTCTCAAAACTGATATTGTCTAATTTCCCACCAGAAACAAACTTCTTAGTGATGTTGGATAACACATTGCCACTCTCCGGCGTCGACATTTGTCTTCCATTCAGACTTGGTGCAAGTCTGGACGGAGAGACCCCATCTCTTCCAAGCCTGCCGGAAGCTTTCTAAGTTATAGACCGTGCTGTGTGAGAGGGAAAGGGAGCCGAACCCCTGCAGGTTCCAGGATCTCAGCCAGCCAGAAGCCGCATTCACTCAGCACAACGGAGCCGATATGAAGTGAATGCCGCGCTCGGGTACTGTTTAGTTAAAAGTTGGAGCTGATCGCTGCTTTGCCAAATGGAAGTGGAGGAGCCAAAGTACAGCTAACTGTTTTTTGTTTTTATTTGGTCCATAGTTTGTTCATTCTTTTTTTAATTAGTAGTATGTGTTACTAGCTTGGTTTATTTAACTGTTTGATTTAATTCCTTCTTTTTAAAATAAACTTGTGTCTTTGGAAAGTTGTTGTTTGTCCATTATTCCATATACATATGTAGTCATTTGCTGTCCAATGAACATATAGAGCTCACTCCTTCATCTTTGTTTAACTGCCTCAGCCTTAGCCTAAAAATATTTGGCTATTATTATAGTTGAATATCAGGCGTTGCCCGTATATAATAATTTCCCATCAATTATTAATCTTACTAACTGCCATACACAGTCCTTCATAATAATTCATAGCCAAATAATCGCATCCTTCTGTAGCCCCAAAAGTGAAAGGAAGAAATATTTTATTCAGCCAAAAATAAATGTCATTACTTAGATCTGAATAATTAATCATTTTTAGCTTAACTGTATGTTTTACATTATATAGATGATCAGAGCTTGGGGCTTAGGATATACTATAATATGTAATGAGTATTATTTTGTTTGTTTGAAACAAGTGATAGTGTGATGGAGAACTCTGAACGAGGCTCAGTATTTATCTTACAACCATGCACATTGAATAGGCTGGTTAGGTGGGTAAAATAAAATAAATCTTGGATCTTCACCTTTAGATAAACATAAGATCTCAAATCACCATGGGAACCATTTGTTTATACCAAGATGCATGTTGAGTTTGCTCAACACTACTAGTGGATTTGGTGTGAAACAAAGGATAAAAATGTGGAAAACATTGCATGACTACAGTTATGTAGGCAGTGTTACTGTTATGCTGTGGGACTGTTTCTCTTCCAGAGGTGAGGTGGGCCGATCTGGCTAAAGAGTGGAGAGTATCAGGGAAGACCCAGGATCATTAAATCCCTCTTCCTGCATGCTCCAACCTTGTAAAGACTAAGAAGTGTTAGTGGCAACAGTTGTACAATTATTAAAAGAGAAGGGGCACAAATATTTGTACCATCTATCACCTTCTGAAACCCATTTATAACATGACTTTTCTAACTGAAGTTCTCTCACCGTTGAAATCCTTGCAAAATTGTTGATCCATATTCCTTTTCAGGATTATAAAATGCCAAAACTCTGTGGAAGAAAATTACAAATAAATTAGGAGTGGTTTGAATAGCTTATTTTAATGTCTGGAGAAACAACAGAGATGATTTTCTGTCAAAAACGATAAGATCAAACTTATCAAAAGGGGTTTTGAACTGTATTTCTTTTAAAAAATATATAAAAACCCTTTTAGTCCTCGTGAGCATACAGTATGTGCTGAAGGCCTTGCTTTAATGAGTTATGTCATTTTTGTGAATGATATGCATAAAGTGATCAGTATTTTGAAATGGCTTACTCTAAATTCACCACTGAGTTCCTTGACATATTGAGCCACTGTTTAAACATATTGAGCTTTTTACTTTTTAGAAATCCAGAAGGACAGACACAGGCACTTCCTAAGACTAAGGAATAATTTTAAAGAGTGGTCTTTTTTTTTTTGCAAGCACAGGACGACATAATAGGGGTATGAGTATGAATTTGGAGAAATATGCAAAATTAAAAACCTTTACAGAAGAATCACGATATTCATGTTGCAACCTTCAACTGTACGGTATGGCTACGTGCTCGTATATCTCACAAAGTGCTTTTAGTTTTATCTGCCCTTCTCTAATAGCAGTCAAAGCTTTCTGAGATGGCGGATAATGTGAATCTTTGTTGATGTCACATTTGATGCTTTCATCCTTTATGAACTGACTGATTAACACTGGATAAAGAAAATGTACAAAGCAACCAGTGCTGTACTTACTGTGATGACTCTTACCTGTCCTTCCAAACAGTGTTCCTTTCATGGTGGAACTGTTTCGTGTGCTTCCTGGAAACTCTGCCCAAAGTAGCGTCTTCTATAGTTATTGCTATTTTTCGCAAACCTTTAAAATTGGGTGCTTTTGTTGCTGCGGTAGCAAAATAACTATTGATATATTACTAAAACCGTATATATTATTAAAAATTCCCTAAAGTACTTTTAGTCAGTGGGAGTAAAACTTCACATTACATTTCATAGTGACAACATAAGTATGGTTCTTGATGTTGAGTTATTCTAATCATTTGATTTTTTTTTTTTTCGACTATAGCAGGGATGTCCAGCTCCAGTCCTCAACAGCTGCTGTCCTGGCAGTTTTGGATGTGTATCTGCTCCAACACAGCTGATTCAGATGTTTCCACTTCCTCAGCATGGCAAAATTCTGCAGAGGTCTCCTAACTAGCCATCATTTTTTTAAGGTGCGATGAACCAGGCAAATAAGTTATACTTGCTGGATAGTGGCCCTCGAGGACCGACTCTGGGCACCCCTGGACTATAATACAAACAGGGCAGGTTGAGGTTCACACTCAGTAATAAAAGTACATAATAGTAATTTTAGGGGTACAATGTCTTGTTACTGGAGTAGTACCCTCAAAGGTACCATTTTGTACCCTTAACTATATTTAAATTTATTCTACCCTTTTCGTCTGTACTTTTTATCAATGCTACCTTGACAGACACTCATTTTGGACTAGATATGATTGACACGTCCCCTGACCAAAGGGCTGCACAGTGGGTAGCACTGTTGCCTTGCAGCATGTCTGGGTTCCCTCCGGCTTCCTCCCATAGTCCCAAAATAAAATAACTCAGGTTAATTGTCCTCAGGTATGCTTGTCTGCGGGCATGGTTGTTTGTCCTGTCTGTCTCTCTGTTGCCCTGCATTGGACTGGCGACCTATCCAGGGTTTACCCTACCTCTCGCCTGTTGATAGCTGGAGATAGGCACCAGCCCCACAATGTTAATTAAACTTTGAAGTCCATTTAAATAAATCTAGCTGTGCAAATGGATGTATTTTTTTTAGAAAAACATAATTACCAGTCATTGTAGCCTAACCGAAAAATGGTAAAAAAAAAAAGAAAGTACTTTTTAGTACTGAGGAACATGTACAGTATGTACCTTTTAGACAATAAAAGGGGTCCAATATTTGTCGTAAAACTGTGTTAATGTCTTGGGGCAAAGTAATGTACCCTTTCTGTACCCCTATTTCTGACAAGAGCAGCATCTTTCCCATGTTTTCACATTTTACCTCAGGGATGCAGGAAGTAATGGATTTCTAGTTAAAAGTTCTCAGATTCTTTTAACAGCTTAAACACATATAAAAATGTATCTTATGGTGGGAATGCCAATAACTGAGGCTCTAAATGTAGTCAAAAAATATCTCTTTATGTATTCAAATTAAGGATTGGATTTTTTTTTAACACACACACAAAATTTGTGTAGGATTATGCTGCTGCAACAAACGATAAAATTATTTTTAGGATTTTTAAATGGGTTTGCCCTGATAATAGTCGAGGCTGCCGTGTTGCCAGTTTACTTAAACATGCCTGTTCCCAGAATATCAAACTGCTTTTGTTTCCTCCCACACAGCAGGCAGTCCTGTGTTTTTGTTCATTCTGTTTGATTTTTATTTCACAGTCATCACTCAAACACACTTCCCTATACTAATACACGGGTGTCCGCATGCTCTACATTGATTCTTTCCTTCTATTAAAATATTATTTTGCCCTTTGAAATCTCAGTGGTCAGATTGAGACAAAAAAAAGAGGTCTGTCTTGCTTCTAGATTAGTTCTTTTATGCACACCAAAACCACAACTTACCTGGGGAAACAGAACCAACGACAGATGAAGACACAATTCGACCTAACATTCAAGAATATGCTGCTGTGTGCAATGATTTATAAAAGATTAAATGTCAGTTTTGACAGGATTGTGTTTAGGATACAAACATTTTTCCTATACTAGCTGAGCTACCTGACAGTTGTGGGATGACAAAGATCACAGCTATACAACATGAATTTTCCATCATTTTTACTATTGTTGCTGTGAAAGTGTGAAGAACATGGAGCTGCTACGGGGGCTAGCAACAATATTTACACCCCATGATTTTTTTCTCCATTTTGTCAAGTTAAAAACACAAACTTGAATTTATTTCATTGGGATTTTAAATGACAGACTGACACGAAAACATTTCCATTATTGTAAAGAGGAAATACTTTGCCACAGAAATCATAAAATGTGGCATCCATTTGTATAAAGCCCCCTTTTACTCCTTCATCGAAAAATGAAGAGAGGCTAGTCAAAAAAAGCATTAATCATAAAATAGCAACCAAGAGGCCCATGGAGACTGTGGAGGTGCTGCAAAGATCCACTGTTTCATTAGGAGATTCTCTTCACAGGACATCCATTAGTCATGCACTCAGGAAAAGAGCCTTTAAAGAACAGTGGCAGGAATGAAGACAAAGTTGAGAGAAAGCAATGTGACATCCAGTTAGACGTTTGCCACAAGTCATACAGGAGACAAAGCTAACATGTGCGAGAAGGGGCTCTGCTCGGGTTGTCCTGCATGTGAAACTTTGGTGAGTGGAAAAAGACTAACACTGCACACTACCCCGAACATACCATTCCCAGTGATAAACAAGGTGGTGGCAGTATCATGCTGTGTGGGATGGTGTTCCTCAGCCTAAAAAAAACAAAACAAAAACTAAGCATAGTTGATGGTAAGATGGATTACGTGAAATGCAACATAAGCATTTGTGATGAACAAAAAATAAAGCAATTGTAAGTCTGAAACCTTGCATTTAGGCTACAAAAGAACAAAAAGACAAGTTTGAATTCCACGCTGTGTCTCCAAGAAGTGGGGCTCAGACAGATGACCTCAAGGACCAGACTTACCACCGACTTACAACTGCTTAATTTTTCCACTATGGCATTATAAAAACAATGGCAGAAAAACTCTTGTTAAAACGACAATTCAACTGCATATTTTATTCTAAAACAATAACTAGGTGTTATTTTCTTCTCTGGAAGCGACAGAACAGTCTCGAAGCTCAGAGAGTCCAGTTTACTTTATTACATCAGAAAACGGTCACACAGTCACAGGAGGAGAAGAGAAGCAAGTAAGAGTTACCATTGGGGGTCAGTCACTATTGCAAAAAAACAAGACATATTGTTGTTAAACAGTCTTGCCTCCAACGCGGCGCTCCTTTTGTTTCATCCACCTCCGCTCTTGTCTAAATACAGCAGACAGTTGTTTGGGTCGAAGCCACCGATCTTGATGAACGACACTGTTACCGATCATTTACCACAGTTTATTCACCACATATTACATTGCGAACATCTTGTAAAAAGCACACATGTAGCTTTATGAGCGCACAGTCAGAAAATTGGTTTAATAATGCATTGTGAAATCAAAAACCATTAACCACAAGAGTGATTCAAATGAGGGATGAAAAGTAAATATCTAAATGTCGCAGTGCAGCTTCCTGGTGGATAGTTTCCTCCGCTGTGATAAACGAATGTGAATGGGATCAACATCACACATCATAAGTCACCATAAAAATTAGATTTAGGGCAAAAAAATCTCTGGAGGCTGTACAATTTATATGGCATTTACTGTCTGCTATATTCAGACTTGTTTTTTATCGATTTTGTGGCCTTAAAAAAAGAATATTCTGTCAGTCAGAGAGAGGGGCTTTAGATCCGGAGAAGCAGCAGGAAAAACTTTAAGCTTGGTCACTCTTTCATTTGTTCTGCTACTCATCTTCGCTTATAGCATTAATCATTTGATTACTTGGACGGCAGAGAGGTTCCCAAATTATGAGGAGTCGAGGAAATGTGTTTAATAAGATTAACAAATCATTAAAACACTATCCTTATTACTCCCGGCAGAGACATAGGACTTGAGGAGCCATGTTACTCATCAGCCTCCCTTGCTAATTGAGGACACGAGGGGCCATGTAGGTCAGATTCTCACCAATCCATAATGCTGAACCCCTTTTTTCCTGCTGCAAAATAGTTTCTTTTTTAATTACCCCGGATCCTGGATGCTCTGCGGTAGATTAGTTGTCTCCTTTGCTTCGTTACCAGTCCCAGTTTCCTCCCACACAACCTTTTTATTTCCTTTGAGCAGTTCACTAACTCTGCGCTGCACAAATACAGGAGTTCAGAGCCTCTCGGCGTACACAGCTCACCGGTGGTGGGAGTGAGTCTGGGGGCAAGGCAGCACAGGCTCGGAGGGGAGGGCAGCCATTAGGCCCGGGTGGTACAAGGCTGGCCCAGAACCTCCCAGCGCCCGGGTGGAGGGCTCCATGCCCACATTGTGTTGCAGCGACAGGTGGGCATGGCAGTGATCCAGCAGTGACTGCTCACACCTGTACAGAGCCAGGGGATTCAGCTGCCTTGGTATCTGAACAGAACAGAGAGGTAGAGAGGATAGAAAAAAAAAACATAGTCAAGTATTATTTTCGAAAAATATACAGAGAATCCTTCATGCCAGTGTTTATCAGCGCTCACAATATTAAGGATTGGCTTAATTTACATCATGCTGTCAAGGCACAGCTCTGTCATTAATGGAGACTTGGCCGGTGATGCAGCGTTGCGCCCCCAAGACCTGAAATCTGTGCCGTTCAAACACCCACTTTGAGCTGCAATGATTTATATGCAAGATGAAAGCCTTAAGGAAGAGCGCACACATATTTTCTGCCCTCTTTTAAATGGAGTCAAGGCTCCATTTAGAAGAGGCTGCATATTACATTACAAGCTCTTCGCTGATTCAAAGCTCCATGTTCGTTTTATATGCTAGTGTGGTCCGAATTATGTCAATTAAAGAGAACAAAGCTGCATCATGGCTTGTGTAATACAGATATTAATAGATTAATGCATATTAATGCTATCACCCAACGTATGAAAGCAGCCATACATTCCAGAAGGAATAAAGCAACAAGATGCAAAAATATTCAACTTCTCAGATTGGATTTTTACTGAATCCAGCAGGAGAGACTGAAGAAAAAATACATACAAAGTACTTTGGCGGGTTTTCGGGGTATTAAATCTCAGATTATATTTCGTGAGAATGCAGAAAATCTTAACAAGGTCCCAGGTTACGTTTTTAGATGCTGGAAAGATTTGACAAGGTTCAGTTCAGTTTACAACAGCAGCCTTGAGCTGCAAACCTTGTGGTGAATCTTGACCAGAAAACAGACCACAACCTCAATGAACCGAAGACAAGTAATCTTCATGAATTAAAGTTTACCGCAGTGCTGATTTTCCAACAATTTGCCAGATTTCTTACTAACCCAAAAATGATCCTGAGCTACTTCTGTGAGATCTTTCAAAAACATTTTACGAAATTCATCAGAGGTTTTCTCCAGGAGCATCTTGCTTCACTCCATGGGAAAGAATCTCCTGCAGAAACACCTGACCTTCACTTCCACCTCCAAACAGAAGTTTGTGTAGTTTCTTGGAACTTATGCTTTGATCTCGCACAGCTTTAGCTGATTAATTTGTTTTTTTTTTTGGCAAAAAAAAAAAAACGTACACAGGAGCATATTTTGCATTCGCTTACACATACTTTGTTCAGTCTCATAAATTCCAGCTGTATGTCCTACTCATAAAATCTTTCCCTATGGAATAACAATTCGACATATACTGTAAGTTACTGAGTAAAAACAATAAGGACAGAACATTTATCATAAACTACGGTATGCCGGAGTTGTTTATTCTCTTTGATCACAAATGGAGTAGAGAAAACTGATTTGATCTGAAATGTACTTTGTGCCAAATCATCTGGTTCGTCAAGAACCTGCAGTCCTGACACTTTTCACAAACCTTCCTCTTTTTAATGGCTACACTGCTGTCTTTCGGGAACAGTGTCCCTCGGTTTATTCTCCTCTTTAATAAGAAGATTAGTGGAAAACACCATTGTCCAAATCAACGGCTGAACTTTGCACACTACTTGAGAGGACTTCATAAAAATTCATGAGCAACAATCCTTAGAATGCACAATGAGCGTGCTGAAGGAGGGGCTATCTGCATCTGGGAGTTCTTTGTACAGATTGTCAGGGGAAAGGGTACATCGAGGACTTGTTTCTCCAATTATTGCTACAGAAGGAGTCAAGCATGTGAACAGAAGAGTTAATTTGAATTTAGGCCTGTTTCTTGTCTATATGTAACAGTAGCCGGCAGGGCATTACCAACCCTTGCCTCCTCAACACTTTCTTCCTCTGTTTAACGTTTCTAATCGTGCCACAGAATGCACCGAGTTACCCAGGCAATAAAGGGCTGTGTTTGCCCATCGATGCTAATCTTTATAGACTAGCGCAGATCTTTAAAAGTAATAAGAAATACAGCCTCGGAGAGGTGAAGGGATGTGAGTATATGGATCTTCAAACTAAACAATATAAATAGTCCAGACAGTAGGAAAACAAAATCAAAAGAAAAAAAGTTTTAACTTCTGCATTCTTTAATGAGCAAAATAACATAGAAAGTGTCATGCCTGCCCGTTTATTTCTGCAGGACTTATATTCATGCACATTTCACATCAGCCACTGCTTCTCATTTTTTATTATTATCTTCAGTCTTGGGTAAATCTGCATTTAAGATTGTACAGTACATGCTATCATGAGTTTATACATTGAACCTTTTTTAATAAGACAAAATATTGCAGATGTTGCATTTCTTTGACATTTCATGTACACTTATAATTCAAAACGTACGGAGACAAACAAGCTGCATACATGGAAAACATATTTTTCTGTTGCAAGATCGGCTGAAAAGCAATTGCTCTGCATCACCACCTCCCTTCCTCTTTCTCTCTGACTCTCTCTCCTCAACCTCAACCACTTTTGTCAGTTTCTACTTTTTCCCAGCTCCTGGCTTGAACTGTCATCTACTTCAGCTTCCATAAAGTGCACCCTCAGCCCACATCTCCCCAAGTTTCCCCCTCACGCGGAGCTGCTTACCATGAAATAAACTGCAATTTCCGTTTCACGAGGTCTTTAATTTTTAGCAAGTTGCTGCACAGTATTTTTCTTTTGACAGCTGCAGGTGGATTATGCCCTGAGTTTCTCTCACAATTGTTGTTGAGCAGAACTAAATCAGAAACATTAAAGCTCTTCTCGCTTGCTTTCAGATCAGCTCTGTAAAGACTCTCTTTATAATTCATTGCGTGACTTTGTTAAAGTGAGGGATTCTGCAGAAAAAGAGGAAGACAGAACCATTTGTTAAATTCTAAGTGTTGGTGAGGGAGTGAGGTGTGACACAACATGAGGTGGAAACTTAGAGTTCACACTTATGGTAGGAGTTATTCTAATGAATCTTTACTTGATAATTAGCACTTTATGTTTAAGCTGCAACATCGTGTAAAGACCCTAACAACGCGATGGAGAACATTACAGCACCCTGCGTGCTTACTTTGACCATCATTTATTGCTGTACCATGACCTCAAAGTAAAAACTGTTTAAAAAAACCCCATCTGTATTGAAAAAGAGATTTAAAAAAAAATACAATTCATATCAAAGTAAATGTAACTTAATTTGTTTTGAATGCAGCAAATTTTTTTAATAATAGTAGGGATGCACTGATTTGAAAATGTGGCTGATACTGCTTTCCGATATTAATAACACTGTAGGGCCAATATTTAAATGGAAATAGACTGAACTCATATAGCATTTTTCTAGTCATACTGAACACTCAAAGTGCTTTACACTGGTGCCAGAATGACCCATTCACACTCACAAACACAGATAGCAAGGTAACATAGGCTTAAGTTCCTTGCACAGGAGCACATCAGTATGTGACCAGCAGAAGTTGGAATGAATTGAACCTACAACCCTCCGATTACAGACTGGATCTACTGGTACTGAGCTGCCTCGGCGGACAAATATCCAGCAAGAATTAGGGCAGAACCTTGCTCATGGAAACAAAAAGTATCAAAATTTAGAGGGAGTGTATAGAAACATATTTGAGCCTGTACGTAATTTAAATTCTGTGTATTCACACTTTTTTTAAAACTTGTTCACCTATTTCTATTGTTTCAAACTCATCAAAGCTGGTGTTATTAGTCCAGTCTGAAAATGGTGGAAAAAAAGTGCTACGAATGCATCTCTAAAAGCTTAAAATGATAAGGAGCCAGGGTGTAAGCAGTGTGTCCCTTTAACCACAAACAGAAAAAAATATATCTGTAAATCAGGAAGTACTTTTTCTGTACAACATAAATCCCTAAAGGGATGTCAGACCCAAAAACACTGAGCGCTTGTTTATGTTTATATAATCAGTCTTGACTCTTTGATTGGCCTCTTTAATATTTTATCAGATGATCTGCAATGCAGTTAGACAACAGATAAAGTTTCATTTGACATGTTTACAACCTATGATAGCTAAAAGCATTATATCGGTAAAATGTTTTATGTAATCTTAAATTATACATTCAATACAGACACTTTTTAAGGCCTGGGAATGCCCTGAGGCCAAGTTGGAGTAGTTTTCTCCTCGCTGTATGTTTGACTGTAGGCTTCTGCTTGTTACAAATGCTGAATGGTCAAAGTTCTTATCTTAGATCGCTGCAAGGTTACTAAGCTGTCACTAAGCTTTGTTCGACACAGCAGAAAAACTGCCATGGCACACCACACAGCCGCAGAAATAATTGGTATGAGAACATAGTGGGCTGGTTCTTATGTTTTCCTGGACCAAGTGGCTTCTGCTTGTCTCTATAATGACTCTGTTACACACTGGAACCAATGAGCCTGGAAAAAAAATAACATTAGATGAAATTATAAAACTTTCAGTTACATTATTACCAAAAGTATCATTACTTGCCATGTCTTGCAACTCCTTAAACTGTGTTTTACATTATATAGCTATTTGGTGGAGACTAGCGCAAAGTATGGAATAACTGTGAAGTGGAAAAATGGTTTTCAACTTTCAGAGCCCCAACCTGCAGGACAATAAATTATATTTCTACTCTATTCAGTTTTAGGGTCAGTTTTAAGCTCAATCAGATGGAGAAAATTGGTTTTGTTTCTTAAGCGGCCTAAGGTCTTGTCTTTGAGCTATTCCAACTGAGAGTTGTTTCTCGCCCCAGTCTCAAGAACTTTCCGTCCCCAAAGAGGTTTTTATCCAGAACTGTCCACTTATTTGCTACAGCTGATCTACAATGAGAAAATGCAGTTAGTTTTCTGCTTCACGTAGGGTTTTGGATGTAAGCTAAAATCCTAAAGTGTGGTCTCATCTGGAGTCGTAGAGAACTTGTGTTAACAATAGCTTTCTTTTTGCCATTCTCACATAAAGGCTAATATTTTTTTACATGACTAATGCCTGTCCTATCAACAGACTCCTCCAACTAAGCTGTGGAACTCCTCCAACTAAGCCGTGGATCTCTGTAGCTCCTCTAGATTCACCATGAGTCTTGTCTGGTCTGAATGTTTATTTGAGTAATTATCTCTAAGGTTATGTTCACACTGCAGGAAAAAGCCCATCAAATGAGACTTTTCTTGTCCTTATGTGACCTGAATTAGATTTTTTTTCAAACCTGACCAAGGTATCTTCCATATTTGGTACTAAATCAGATACATGTATTTGATGTTTTTGAAAGCAACTTCAGTCTGAGGGGTCTTGTCATGTATGTCAATAACATGAGACGGACGTCACTTAAAGGAAACGTATGTAGGATTGTGGCCAAAAGCGGCCTCGTCGTTTTTATCTCCCAAACAATTCCTTACCTTTTCAATTTGATGACCAATCTCCACTATATGCGCTAACGTAACGTTTCTTTCCACGAAAATGCATAACGTTGTTCGACTGTCGTGAATATTTGAAATGTCAATTTACATTAAGTACAAGTAAGTTAGCCAAACATAGGTGAATCTTACCTGTCCAGGAGAAAATTGGCGACGTTGACGTCTGTATTCAAATTCTTCTAATCAAATCCTTGTTTTATTTCGGACTTTGTCACAACGTATTTCGGATTGATAACGAGGTCTTTTAGGTTTCGTAACGTTATACATGTTTTGTCCGTAACGTTCGGAGCTTCAGCTGTGGTAAACAGAGCAGAGCTGGCAACCCGGATGAGGAAACTCTACTGACTTCGTGATTTGTAGATAGCTTGAGGGTGGAGCCTCAGACCAAAACAGAACATGACAACAATAACATCACTTGAGGGCTGCAACTTTCACTTTTACATAACAGTATCCTGGCCGGACCACTGTTGACAGTGATATAAGTATTTCAAAAGAACATGATTTCCTAATGTCTAGTGACATATCGGGGCCATTTTATTATTAATTAAAATACATTTCTTACATACGTTTCCTTTAAGTGCACTGGAGGAGGCAAAAAACATGCCACATACTCCAATATTCTCTCATTGTTCTTCTTTTTCTAATTAATTTGCCCAAATTTTGTCCATTGCGACTTTCCTGGGATTGCAAAACTACAGCAAAAACACTAATATCTGAAGGTGCTGTTGTTAATTGTGTGTGCGTGTGTGTGTGTGAGAGAGAGTGAGAGGGTTTGTCCTGTGTTTGCGGGCCACTTTCTAGAGTGTTTGCTGTTCTATTTCAGTTATGGTTTAAAGTATGACAAAAAAATTATGTAATCAAAGAATCAAACTTAAGCAGCCGATTCGGATGTTGTCAATCCATTAAATGGTCGTTATTAGCGGTCATCACTCCCATTAAATGCCGTCAGACTGTGGCCTCTCTTACTACTAGTAGGTTATCTACCATTCTTATTCTTAACTGTCTGCACGTGTCAAAAATACTTTGTCAGAGTAGCATATCGTAACTGGAGTTATCTAACCAATTTTAACCAACCCACAAGTTTTATGTCCTATCCTTAAGGTCACAGAAGGACAAATATACTTTGTTTTAAATGCCTAAACCTAATTTGAAGAGGTTTTAAACTCCAAATGAAAAAGTATGTTTCAGAAGGTAGAGAGGGCTATGTAAACTATGTAAAAAAGATAAACGCCTGTAAAATTATTCCAAAACAAAAATGCCAATGCCTGATGACATCATAATATGCAAATTAGATGTATGAATTTTCTTCCATCACAAACTTTGGATCATGCTGAAGATTTTTCTCATTTACAGTATACCTTTATCTATAACCATATTTAAGCTACAACATTTTGAACTAGTGATATCAAAATTGAATATTTTATAGAAAAAACCCCGACGCCTAAAGAGTAAAGCCAAGGCAATGGAACCGAACCGCATTAGACGAGGTGTGTTGCATTTAAATGGACTGGGACAGGCAACTGTTTTTAGATAATTTGCTGACTGGCCTGTTACAATTTGAGTGAATCACACAGTTCCATGCGTGCGACTATGTGAACATGGGGGCTGACCATGCGTGTGGCTTGTGATGGGCCGATGGATGATCAATCCAAGGCACGGGCTGCGGCGCTGCGCAGAAGATGAAAAAAGGCTGGGGAGGCCCATTTTGCGGGAGCAATGGAAGGGGCAGAGGGGAGGGAGGGGGCTGATCATGTGTGCGGCATATGTACCTTTGATACGCCTGTGATGGGCCGAAGAATGATCAATCCAAGGCACGGGTGCGGCTTTACGCAGAAAAAAAAAGAAAAATCTAACGCACCAGCCCATTTTGGTACCGGCCCACCAGTCAAATGCCCAGAAAAATATATGGCCAGTCCGGGCCTGTTCTCATGGTACTGTTTAGCCTAAATATAAAAGGCTATTCCACTAAAAAAAAATCTAATTAGACTGCTAGACAGGCTAAACCTAAGTGAGTTATTTTGCTTAAAAAGTTGTCAAAATGTTCTGGCCTGTCTTACTCATCAGTGGGTGTCAGCATCCCGACATGACTAAATAATGAAATGTCAAAGCAATCACTTCATGTCATCTTTACTCATAAGTGCGATAAAGTGTTAATACCGATGAACTGCTGCATTAAAAACCTGCTGTTGTTAAAATGCACCCTTCACATTGTCAAAACAATTTATTTAAATCGAAAGATATTATTTCCTGACTACTAACCTGTTCCCTCATCTCTGCAGTGCAGAAGCAGTAAACTTAAATGGGATCAGTTTCATGTCTCAGCTTAAAAGAGAGGGATAAAAGCCTTTTTGGCATACAAAACTGAGAGAGCGTTCAAGTTTAATCAGGAATATTGGGGAGAAGCTGGCTGTTATGCTTGGAGCTCTTAAAGAGGTGACTCACTGGCTAGCCTGGATTGGCTATCTGCCAACAGATCTTCTTAGAACTGGATGTTTCATGAAGTTGAATTCTGCAGGTAGTACAATCACCATCTTTCCTCGGTTTTAATTGTTCACAAAATCTTCCCCACTCTGGTTTTAAAATCAAGAATGGATAAATATAAAACAAGTTCATATCTGTTGATCACTGAGGCTGCTTGAGAAGAGTTTTGTTTCCTCCTGATAGGTGTCAGTTCTTGTTCAACGAGTCATTGGATCCCATCCAAAGTGAAAGAGTAGGCATCTGGCATCAGCCTGATCTTGTCTTCACTCTGCTAACTGTTAGCTTGACCTATTTACACTGAAGCGAATCTTAAGATAGAAAAGTACAGAGCAAGTGCTGAATAAAACCTACTATCCACTTAGGCTGCTCCTTCTGGTACTGAATTGTGTAAATTAATATTATACTTTTACCTGTCGTAGTAATAACCCAAAATTATTTGTTAAATTCTTTTTCTCAGCCCTCTCTTTGACAGAATAACCCATTATTGCTGTAACCATCTACATTACTCTATCAAGTGCCAAAAAAGTATCCAATCGAAAGCTTTATAATTTTACTTTATTTTGAGCACAGAGATGTTGGTAGAAGTGTATAAAAAGTACAAATACCAGTATAAACATATATTATTTAATTAAAACCCTCATTTATGGTTATTTTTGCTGTATTTTATAGTTATTAGTTTGATAATTAATAATCAGAGTGATTTATTTATTCTCACAGATATCAGTCTGTATTTGGAGCACTTTATCAGTACCAACAAGTCAAATCCTTTCAACAATATAGATTTTAATATTCCTCAAACTAATAGCTAAGGAGGTGCATGTCACGTTGTTATGCGCTCCGAGGAGGACGAAGGACCCAGGCGCAGAAGCAGAGTTTCCGGTAAGGTGAATATTTATTTGTGAGCAGCGACATAAGGCGAGACGATACACACAAATGTACGACAATGATCCAGCGAGGACTGAAGCGCTCGCTGGATCTTAAATAAGGGGAGAGAACGACGAACAGGTGAAGACACTCAGGGAACACAGGTGCAAACAACAGGAAGTGAGGAGGTTCAGACAGGACGACACAGGTGCAGATGATGATTAGACAGACAGATGGGAGGAGGAGAGTGAATGGGCTGTGCAGCATGACGGTGCATTAGTGACCATTAACTTGTGATTTATTAATTTGAACTCAGGAAAATAGTACTTATAGTTATTTTGAAGATTGCAATATATACACATTTTTCATAGTTTAATTGCAAATAACGTTGATAAAAAACAAAAGCTTTATACAGTATTTCAGTACTTTCTTCTTACTTTTTTGATCAATTGTGATAACTGATATAGTGTTTAATATTGATACATGGGGAAAGCAAATGCAGACTTTTCATACCATCTTGCACTCAGAATTTTTAAAGGCCTACTCGTTCTTGCCATCATACTCTTAATCTCTTGTTACATGTAACAATGAGAGTGTACAAATGTACAATACTTTCGCATAAGCATATCTTGTCTTATTTAAATACACTTTTGGCTTAATCTAATTGAAAATTGAATGATTTGTACTGAATATGTTATGGAAGTGTTTGTAATGTGTCTTGAAAGGATATTTGGTGCTCTATATATGAATTTAAATTAATCTAAATTCAATGCTACAGCATCTGGAACCCTGTTACATTGTTTGAGTAATAAGTTGGGTTGCAAGCAGCAATATTATAGGCCACGTTTGCATTTTAAAGCAAAAATAAGTATTGTTTAATTTTTATGTTAGATTTTATGTTATGCAAGGCATATTAAAATGGAAACAGTTGCAGCAAGAGGCCTTAAGAGACATCCTAAACACTTTTTAAGCAGCAGTCGAAAAGGAAAACGCGTACGCTCCTGTCACACAGCACGCAGCAATTAATTTTAATTTTCTAGCTGTTAGCTTGCAATTGCTAATGAAAGCATTCATATAGGTGGTCCCCCGTCACAATGTTGAGAATGTCGGTGAAGCTGCCGCTAAACGATTCCCAATTAGGTGACAGGCAGCTGCACCCAGCCTGCATGCCTTAGACTTTCACAGAAGACGTGAGCTCTCATTGGCATATTAACAACATCCTCCGCCTGAGATGTGCTGCTGCTCTCTGTCAGCTGGGTAATTCACTCAGTGGTCAATGTTGCGGCGAGGGAGCACAGACAAGCCTCTATTATCATGGCTGTGTGCTAGGCAACACACCCATGGATGCAAAACGGCAAAATAATAGCCCCATGACTCCCTCGCGTTGATTGTCGCCTGGCACAGATAGATGGAAAAATGATTTCTGGGAGGGTGACACTAAATTTAAGCAGATAACAATTGGACAGTACGCTTAATTAAGTATGGTTAGATATGCTGTTGAGAAAACATGTGGGCTTTATCACTTTCTATCAGTTTGGAACGGAGAGAGAACCTTTGTTAGAATATCTTAAATCATTCATCAAAACCAGATAAACAATAAAGGCTACCAAACACCTCTTCCATTGTTCACCTGAGAAAGTTAATTAATTTTCATTCTAATGAAAGGACACTCTAAATTACATACAATACAATCTTGCTCAGAGCAGACATCACTGCTACAGTCCACAAGAAAGGTACAAGTCTTCCTCAACTATTGCTGGAAATGTCTTAAAATTAATTTTCAAAAGCATTCAGTTCATGTCTAAAATGCCCATCCTCAGTCAATACACAGATGCATAGACATGTCTTCAAGGTTTAAAATGCAGCATATATCAAGAACACAAAACGCCTTGGTGATAGAAATGATACCAGGTGCAAGGGAATATTGATTAAACAATTTATGACAGACATCTATGAGTCACTGTTTCTCTTTCTGGGCTGACACACACGTCTGACTATATCTCTTAGCCTGTGGGAGGTACAGACTGAAAATGCAGATCAAGATTAGTCCTACAGTAGCAAACCTCAACAAAAAAAATAAATAACTGAGAGTATTTGTCTCAATCTTAAGTTCTTTTTTTTCTTTTCAGTGATCTTCTATTGCAACCTTAATGTGTTTGCTTTAAAACATTTTTTATTTTTATTTGCTAGTTTGGTAAACTAAAATTAAATCCAATATTGCACAGGTGTATAGGATTTTTCCAAGAGTATGTTTTGATAAGATAGATCTGAACAATGTTTGATTGGCATGTAGATGTCTTGGCTACATTTGGTAGATATCTGGATTAAAAGTACAAGTTAAAAGTACAAGCAAAGAGAAGAGTATTTTCCTGGTAAAGCAGAACTGAGTCGGTCAGCTGAATGCATCTTATATACTTTGGACAC
Organism: Apricaphanius iberus; assembly: GCA_028564705.1. Taxonomy (NCBI): domain Eukaryota; kingdom Metazoa; phylum Chordata; class Actinopteri; order Cyprinodontiformes; family Aphaniidae; genus Apricaphanius; species Apricaphanius iberus. Next base: position 61,910 of record JAPXFQ010002527.1, on the reverse strand, counting down.
CTCAGCTTACCCTCTAACAAGGCTTCAATTGAAGGTAAATGACTCTAGCTTATGATCCCGCAGGCAGTTTTGGACTGTGAAAAACGGTTTAGGCTATTGTTATTGCCATTTTTGGTATGAAATTGTGTCTATGTGGCAGGTAGATTGTAACAAAGTACCGAATGATCCAATTTAAAATGGACTCTTTCCTAAAGCCTTCAAAGGTAGATATAAATCTGGTTCCTCCCTTGAGCTTGGGAACCTTTTTTTGCCTTCCTGTTTTATTCATCCCAGTTATGCAAGCGTGCTGACAAGACAATATTGATAATATTGAAATAATAATATTGAAATATTGAAGAATGAATGAATTGTAAAAAATAGTCATGTTAACTACTTTATAGAACAACTTTAGCAACTCCCCAAATATAATGTATAATATATTGTATATTGGAGCAGAAAATAAGTATTTGGTCAAGAAAAAAAACATACAAAAAAACACTTCAACACTTTGTAATGTATCATTGGATGGCAGAGTCAGAGATCAAATGTTTCTTGTACGTTTTCACCAGGTTTGCATACAAGTTGGTATTTTTACATTGCATTCTTCCATGAAGATCTTTCCAAGAGCTGAGATGTTTGGGGCAACATGGACTTTCATAGTCCTCCAAAATGTTCAATATATTTAACTGTAGAGTCAAACTTAATAGCCCTCTTGCTTTATATTATCTGCTCAAGTGATTCCCCACAGCTGTTTTCAGCAGCTCTTACGATACTTGGTTACTTAGTAGTTTCCTTAAAATACCTTAGTGAGGTTTTTTTTTGTGTGTGTATGGTGAATTCATCACAAAGGAAAATATCTGTTTGAAAGTGGCCAATTCAAAACTTGTCAAGCTAAAATAAAAAAAATAAAAGTAAAGTAAAAACAAAGTAAAAAAGGGGATTGATGTTTTTGGTCAGCGGCTAATTGGTCGATAGATCTCCGTTATAAGGACAGGCAAAATCAAAAGAAAAAAAAAAAATCAGAATATCTGAAGAACGATTGATCAAGAAAGAGCAAAAATAGGAGAAGAAAGTTTGACTCTGTCAACAAAATGTAAAAAACAAACATAACATCAGACATTATAGTGCCTAAGGTATGTTGAGAAAGTATGATGTTAAAAACAACAAAAGTACTTATCTTATTCGTATGGATATGACTGCCATTAAAAAATGCCTAGTTTATCTATATCTTTTATTCCTTTCTCCGTCACCCATTCGTATGGACCATATTTCCTTCCTAGGTAATTCCATAATACCTAAAATAAACAACAAAATGGACAATCTGATTAATACTCACGTGCATCTCAGTCAATAAAAGATAATCTAGCAAAAAGGCAATCCTTTCTCAAGATAATATTCAATAATGTACACAGCATGAATCATACAAGACAGCAAGATGTTTCTCTCTCATATTTTAGGTTCAATAAGAAAAAGGGGGGAAAAAATGGAAAACTGCATGAAATGCCACTGAAAGTTTGAAAAATGAATAGTGTGTGATAAAATTTTAGAAAGATCATCTTTTGCTGACTTTAATATTCAGCATGTAATTACATTTCTATGTGAAAAAGCATTTCAGATTTGTCAAAATAACCATAATCCTTCAGATGTGGGGATTTATCTACTCCTAATGCTGCTCATCCCATTTTCTGCTCATCAGTGTTGGCAATGCAGGCTAGGATTTTCTGTTATTTACTAGATGGACAGTGTATGAGTCACTGCGTGGTCTTTTCTGATCTGTACAGATACAGGTAACCTGAATATGGAGGCCAGGAAATATAGATGTTACACTCAGCATTGACGTGCAATTTATTGTTTGGTTCATTCTCTCTTGTCGACTGTTTTTCTCTCCCTTTACACTCCCACACACCTTTTTTTTTTTGTCCTGAGAGCACACTTCGGTCCTGGTCCTCACACTGTATATGCAGCTGCCTGTCAAACACAGCCATTACAAACTCATGTTCCAGGAAAATGATATAGAAATATGTTTCCCATAAGGTCAGGGTTGTTTGCTATACACAGTGGGGAAAGCCTTTAAAATGTATGCATAGGTTCATTGTTAATTAATTGAAAAAATACAGACACCCACAAACATGAAACTTTCCTTCTGTAACATGCGTTCTACTGGGGTCTAATTACTGCTGCTGAAAATGCCCAAAATAATACATGTCAATTCGTCAACACAAACACAACTGATTAGACACATGGATGTGTTCTCCCTCTCCTTATCATTATAATTTTTTTCTTTGTTTTTTATTAACATTTTATTATGACTTTACCATCTAATAATTCTTGATGCTTCTGGGACATCTGAGACTCCATCTGCCTTGACCCAGGAGGATGATCTGGAGCGTTTTAGAGTGACTCTTGAGTCTTTCTTAAATGCAAACAACATGTGGTTCAAAGAAAGGTCAGTGCTTAATCCTTTGAATTCATTTTATTTTCTTTCGTCTTTTTATTATATTCAAGCAGATTACAGGCAAGGGTAATTCATTTGGTTAGTATGCCGGACTACTGTACTGATATGTCCAGAGCAGAAACAGTATATAACTGTAACAAAACTCATCTCGTAATTTTGATCTTTTGTCTCTCCTTTCCTACTTTTTTTCACTTCAGCTGGCCAGAGGACATTTCTAATTCTAGCCGAACCTTAAATCAGCGTCATAACCTAAAGCTTTCACTTTCACACTCCGGGAAGACGATTTTTAAAAATGGAGTGTTTGCTTACCCTTGGCTTCCGGAACCAGCCCATGTGCACTAATACATGAGATCTAAGTTTCTCTCCCGTCTTGACGTCAAACTGGGAGGTTCTATCAAACATGGACACTGCAGACCCAGGCTGCTGCAAGCTCGCGCCGCCCCTCTCCCTCTTGTAGTCAGTCAAGCGCCAGGGCCGCCATTACTAAATTCAGCCCAGTTCACACCAGAGACTGCTTCCATACGGCGCCCTTGTTAAACTATGTTGTAGTTCGCACCGTATTCCTCTGCTGCTGGCACGCTCCATGAAATAATCATTTCTGCGTCTGGTCTATTTTTAGTGTTCGAATTAGGGGTATGATATGGACTCGAGTGTGGAAAATGAAGAAACAAGGTGCACATGTGAGTTGGTCTGTTGTTGGCTCCTCAACCAGACCAAGCTACCAGGGACCAGTGGATTAAATTCCTTTTTAATGATGCTGATGTTCCTGGCTCAACCCTACCCACTGGAATAGGTGTCTGTGCTAAACATTTTAAGCCAAAATGCTTTGCTAATTTGGGACAATATCAGACGAATATGGCATCAAAGTTCGGTTTAGAAAGAGGGGGCGGCCATTCCAACAATCAGATACCGACCTGCAATTCAAACGATAAGGTTATGTTTTTACTACTCTACTGTGTATAACAAACAGCAGCTAACTGCTAATGTGGCTATAAGGAATGGATTCTATAGGGGACAGGGGGCGCAATGTTGGGAATATTAAGAGGTCGTAGACTGACGAAAACACAGAGAAAGCTGAAATAGGAAACATATTTATTGAATGCATTGAATTATGTGGGTAGCGGAAAGGTTAAGTTCAGTCATAATTTGAGCTATGTTGTCAATTTGGAGTGTGACGCTGAAGCGTAGCCTACAGTGCCCTTCATTTGCGTTATTATACCGACCATCCGGTAGAGCCGAAATATTGCACATAATCTTGTGAGACATTTCTGCATTTAGAAAAAAGGGTCAGAAAAGCAAAACATTTTTTTTTCACTCAGATTTTTTTTAATGGTCTGAAAGACTATAATAGAGCGAGGTTATCCATGGCAGTAATAGGTTACGACTCTTTTAATAAGCATTCCTGTAGTTGACAGCTTGCCGCTGTAGTTACACCAAAGTCTATTTCCTATTAATGTGCCCCAGGTGCGAGAATATTTTTCCTAGGGAAGTATAGGCAGTTCCCGCCTTCCTCGCCTCTGATTGGATAGAACTTCTCTCGCATGATTGGTTATTTCTTTTAGGGACTAGTCCCGCCTTTTCGTGTCTCTGATCAGCTAGAAGGTATCTCCAGCGACTTCTAAACGTCACAGCAATATGAAGGCAGAGGGGAAGCGGTCGGAGTGGTGGTCATTTCTGAATTATTAGTCCTTCCACCAACAGAACGAAAACAAGTATATGTAGAACTCTTATAAGTGTGTCTGTCATATCTAGATGTTTGGAGCTCCAGTGTTCTGGCTCTTTGTACATTACTTTGACTTGTTGGCTCACTGGTAAAGATGATGGTTGTGGGCTGAACCCATGAGTTCCAAGCCAGGCTGGCTTTGTTTTATACTGTCACTATTTCCATGCAATCAAAACTATTTTGGAGAAATAAATCTTTACAATGATAGTTCGTTGCTGCATCGAACAATATATCGGTGGTGCTCCTCAAGAATTGTTATTTTTCTTCAGTCCCTCCTTCCTCCCATAGACCCATATGTAATTCAAATTGACCAGCAAATTTGTTTTAATCAATACAATTTCAGTTTCTGCCTTGTCGGCTGTTAGTCTACGTGCATGCGCATCGCCCAAACCTGTGCAGATGGGGCTGCGCATAGAGGCCACTCTGTGTCTTCCTGTTTACAATTGCCATAATGGCAGAGACCGTTCATGGAGAAGTCAGAGCAAACTTCTGCTAAAAAGTTAATCATTCAGTTTAAGAGGGCTACATCAACTTCAGAAAGAAAAACAAAGAAAAGTCTGGTGACTAAAGTCGCAGAAAAACACCTTGGAGAATGGAGTAGGATTTATATCAAAGAGGTGTTGCAACAATGGAGATCCTTTGAATCTTGAAAGGCTTCAAAAACCGACCCGGCTTTGGCGACGTTTATGTTGAACAGGTAAGAGTGTCTTTCAATCAATAAATAAAATTAATATCACGTTTTATTGATAAAGTACACAATGAGATGACGTGAAGTCACTTGTGCTCCACGTGCCCTATTGTAGAGGTAGAGGTAGAGCTAAAGGGAGTAGGAAGATCGTGGGAGCGGGGAGAAGGGTTGTTTTAGTAGGGGTCTTGGTAAAATGAATTAAACATATATATCTATGTTGCTGAAATACTGCAGAGTGCAGCTTTTAATTTTTTTCTGTTAGATTGAAGTGGATCAGTGAAAATGTAAAAGAGGCCACTCATTATGATAAGACCAAGCACAAATGCACTAACCTTTGCCATTTACTTCAACTTATTTTTAGCCAAATGTATTTTTTATCATTTCTTGTTTTCTTGCTAAAATCATTTTGTCCCTTTCTTTCCTCGTTACGTCTTGTCTTTATATTGGCCAGTGTTGTTTTTACTTAAAAGGTTCTCAAAAAAAAACTTTCAGTTCTAAGTAAGAGAGGGAAAATATTCAGCTGTCAAAACATTAAAACTTAAAACCTTTCCATCTAAGTTAAAAACATTTTTTAGAGTATTACCATCTGCAAATTTAATGTGAAGGGTTGACTATTGTTTGCAAACAACTTAATCTCTATCCCGCTTCATAATTGATGTCAAGGCAACAGATTACGGTTAGAGAGAGATGCGTTGAGGCTGTCAGGGATGTGTCCCTGGATTTAGCATGGACCCACATGTAGACGTGGAAAACGTACGAGGATGTTTATTAAATAGGAATGATGATGACAAAGACAGCAGGGATGGTAAGACGGGACACCAGGCTGATACGACCGAGCATGAGGTACAACAGGAGGTTGAGACGGATGATAACATCAAAGATCCGACCAGGCGTGAGAGAAGGTAGAGTATAAATAAACAGAAGAGAAAGAGGATCAGGTATGGCAGATTGGAGACGGGTGCAGACAATACAGAGGGAGTGACTAGGAAGAAGTGATGATGGCTCTAACAGAGGTGACTCAAGGATTAGCAGCATTTTTGAAAGGAAAAAAAAAGCACATTTCTCAAGTTATGTTCAAAGCACGACCAAAAGCTAAGCAAAATTCACTTATTTTCACTTTGCTTTCAAGCTAACTTTCTTATTTCTGTGACGATTTACCTTTTACAAGGTAGAGATTTACCACATGGAACAACCTGATGGGTGGCAGTACTTTTGCTTTGACCCATCTAAGTCTAAACTCATCTAAAGTTCATATGATAATGTAACAATACCTTTATTAAATTTGAAATTGCAGACTTGAAGAACAAAATTCTCTAATCAAAAAGGAATGAATTGAGTCACTCTACAAATCTATCTAATGCTTTAGTCATTAGTTGATGTTCCGTATTTCCTTGTAGATTAGTGAGAGTTTAATTCTGTTTCTGAGTGAAAAAAAAAATCTAAAGTTTCTTTTTATTACCAGAAACAACAACACTCAAATAAAACGATTCATTGGATTAACACAATTTATCCCCTTAAACCCGAGGCTGTTTTTCCCCGAATTTTGCATACCAACACTCTGGAAGGCACAGCTTGTAAAAGGTCTAAAATGTTCAAATTGCTATCATATAGCAGGAAGGTCTATGGGGATACTGTAAATGTAAAAATTCTCAAGAAAATCCAAGTTCCCATTAGTAATTGAGGTTGAAAGACAGAAAACATGAATTCCACCTGAAAAAAATACACATTATAGATAGCTGAGCAGCTTGGTGTCGTTGTAAAAAAGCAAATAAACGTCATAAATAGTAACTAGTCACTCTTATTGACTTAAGACCAACCGTTGGTGTCTGTAATAACAAATAATTGAAAGTTGAAAGTTAAATGGTACTCTAGGAGGCGTGCCCCCAAGAATCGGGGGTAGCAGGATTAAGAGATTAATTGATGGCAGTCTTTCCATCCAGTAGGCTAAATATATGTTGGTTCAACAAATTTCAATTAAATTGCATTGTCCAGATTTATTTTAATTTACGTGAAGCTTTTCGAAAACATGTCTTAAAATGGTCTTAAGAATAACTTTCCAGGTTCTCTGAAAGTCGTTCAAAGGTTTTATTTGGACATTAACTACTTTTTTCAGTTTAATCCTATCCTGGATGATTACAATGACAACAGATAAGGTGAAGAGAAATGCTTTAAATTTTCAGAAAGCATCAAAATGTAGCCTCGAAACTATGTTAATAGGTATGAAAAGGTTTTGCTTTGACAAGCAAAATATCCAGAGGGAGGGGTAAGTTTTTTTTTTGCACAACAGTGTGCCGTCAGTTACACTATAGAAAAATGTAAAAGAAATCAGTACACCATGTCCAAGCTATTTCATTGTTTAATGGATCCCTGCAGTTTATCAACCTTGTTTTCGTCCAGATGAGATACCAACCTAATGTTCCAAATCACAGATAAATCATTCAGTTCAGGAAAGGATATGAAAGTCAACCCTGCAAAGGTGTGTTTAATGGATGAGGCAAAAAATATAATCACCTTTGCTGAGGGGAAATGCAGACGGCTGATCCACAGGAGATGGACAAAAGAGCTTTTGATAGGAACATTTTACAGCCACTGATGGTATCTGAGTTTACTTGCCTACTCATATTTGAAAAAAGAAAACTCTGTGGGACATTGGCTAAATTACAGCTGGATTTTTTCAGGAAGCAAGACTAATTTGAGTTTTTGTTTTTAAAGTTATTCTGCTGGAAATACAAAGTTTAGTCTTGCTAAACATAACATAAAAAAGGATGAGACAAATCTCTGGCTAGTGGTTAGTTTGGAGATTACTGGTGCTTACTCTAAAAACATAAAGAAGATAAAAGTTAGGTTTTAAATAAATAAATAAAAATTGAGTTGGGAATGAATTAAACTGATTTGGAGGCTGCATCTATCTGACTCAAATGACCACCTGTCAAAATGTTTGATTTATTTTTCTAAAATATTGTTCATTTCCTGGTCTGTGCTAAGTCCCTCTTGCAATTGTTAGTGAGAAGCAGCTTGAAGACTCTGAGCAAAATAAGCAAACTGTTCATCATGGAAAACCCTGACAAATACCAAACTTGTGCATCAGGCATGTAATTAGTCCTAAGCAAACTGTTTCTGTTACTTTTATCCTCTTGTGCTATATTTAGAAAGGGAGTGCTGCAGTGAAGGTTCTGCATCGGTACATTCTGAGATTCATCTTCTGACATAACATACTATATTAGACTATGTAGTTGCAGTTACATTAACAACAGCTCGATGCCTTGACGTTCGTCAAACAGTATTCTTTGCTTCTCCTAAAAAAATAATTGTTTATATTAGACTAAAAAACTTCCATTTGGGCTCATTTTACTAAACAGACCTGTCCATTGTGCAATAACTGGCATGCATCACCATAACTTAATAATCTTAGAAGACAGTTTCCTGCTGTATAACCTTCATTGCCCTTGGATTACGTAAAAAGGAATTAAACTTTTTAAAATGTCAGTTTAAGTAGATTTTAAATGTATTTTAAAAATTTTCTTCCTACATGGATTCTCTTTCACTTCTGCTTCTCTTTTGCCACTGATGCTTAAAGATTCCTGCAGAGTTTCAAGATTTTTCTGGAGATTTTAGGGATTTTAAAATGAAACCCGCTTTTCACATGTTAAAGGAGACATATTCTGACTACGAGTCTATGAGTTCCAGAAAACATGTTTGTTTGCTGTAAATAGCTTGTAGGAAACAATTGTTAACCTCTATTTCCCTCTGTTTTAGCCCCTTGCAGATTGTGCTGTTTTTTGCTGTTCATTACATATTACAGTACATGAGCTGCTGTTAACTTGGCCATGCCCAAAGTTTCTACAATCTTTGCTCACGCCCACCACTCACATAGTGACTGTTACCACTATGCGTGAAAGTTATGGACATGGCTGCAGTAGTTCAACAATACAAAAAATAAATAAATAAAATTCAACTATGCAAAAAAAACATACTAGAATAGTTCAACCATACACAAAAAGTAATTTAACCATACAAAAAAGTAGTTCAACCATAAAAAAATAAAATAAAATAAAAATAGTAGTTCAAACATACATGTCTGAACCAGAATCTTCTCCCGTAGGAGCGGAATCTCCTGAGAACCTGATACTCAGAGAATTCAGCAATATACTTCTGAATGGTTATTGAAGAAATGACAAAGTTAAAAATAATATATTTAACTGCTTACCTGGCACTCCAATAAGTTCCAGAGACACAGACTCTAAAGCCTTCCAGCTCAATCTCACTGATTCCAGCTCTCTAAGCATCATGGAGACCCCGCTCTTTGAGCTCCGTGCGGCTGCATATCCTCAGTCTTCCCCCAAGTTGTAGTAGCTCAGATTGGCTGCTCGTCTGCCGCATTCTGCCGGAGTTTGTGTAGCCCTTTGCTGCAGCAGATCTTCTTTCTCCCCCGCCCTTGCCGCCAGCATCTTACCATAAAAAATCAAATTCAACCCATGCCCCTCTTCTGTCCTCTTCAACTGGGAACTGATTAAATGTTTTGAGCTCTTTTGACTGGCCAAAAATGGAGCATTTTGCATGGAGCTTCAACATGGTGTTTCCTAATCTGAAAGGTAACTGTTGTTTACCACTGTACTTGGTGGGTGGAGACAGCCGTCTGAGGAGGTGTGGATATTCCAATATTCCGGCTTGTGACGTAGAAAGGCGGACAGATTTTGAAAAGCTCAGAGTCTGAATGCCAGGATCAATTAAGAAAACCCTATCTCACTCAAAAAAGCATGGGTGTTTTTTTTTTCCAGACCTGTATGCATGTATATGCACAAGAAACAAACAAAAACACCCCAAATCCACGGAAAAGTTTTTTTTTTCCATTTTTGTGTCCTTTAAAGTGACATTGGAGGAATAAAAAAAAAAAAGTAAAGAGGATGATATAGGTGTAAGTTTGTCTCTGCATGGTTGTTGGGGTCGGCTTAGTTTTACAGAAGGTGCTGATTCAATAGATTTTCCCTCTTAATAATGTTATGAATATTACAAAGAGTATTCTAAAAATTACAAAAATATCCACTGAATGGTAGATGTGAGGAAATACATGTCTTGTGGGTTTGAGAAGTTAAAAGGAGATTTGAAAAACTTAAATTGAAATGATAGAAAGGCAATAGTAACTTAAATAACCACAAACTATACACAAACAAATCTCTGACTACGCGGATGTCTTGGACCTAGCAGCAGACGAGCCATAGCAGGAGAAGGCCATGCTGAGTTCCAGCCTAGTCACCAATGAACTTCTGTGGCAGGGTCAGGATTTGGTGTAAATAAAACAAAAGTATGGATCCATTGTGTCTTTAACAGCAGTTCAGGCTGCCAGTGGGCCTACGATAGTGTGGGGAATATTTTCTCGGCAGGATTTGGGCCCCTTAGCAAAGATTGAAAATTGTTTAAACACATCATCATTATGTTTGCTGGTTATGTTCATTTCTTTATGACATATTTCCATCTTCTTTTAGCAGAATAATAGGGCCAATCTATTATAGAGGAAGCTATGATAACAATTGCTTTGGGCAGAACTGAAATGATAAAATTTAAAATAATATTTATGGGAGCTTGAAAAAAACAAAACAACTATTGTGCTTGGGGAACAGTAAATTATCTTGAAACATGTATTCCAGTGTAGGCTATTGAATAAAAAATAATGGCAAATTAACTCACCAGTTAAGTATCCTTTAAGATTCTTGAATATAGTTTATTACTTTATTCAAATGAACAAATTAAATACTTTAAAAACTGAATAAATTAACATTTATATAATAAAATAATAAAATTGAAAATTAATAATGAATAACACTTATTTTAATCAAAACAGTTTGTTAATGTTGTATTAATAACTCTTTCTGTATTAATAACTCAAATATCACATGTTTAAAGTTAATGTGGCTTAGCTGTTAGTTGAATAGCTGGGTGGTGTAGACACCACTGTGTTGGTAATACGCCAAATCCTGTTTTCCATCAACATCTGCATCTTTAAGAGTATAAAGAGTTGTCAAACAAATGAAAGGTGTCAGCATTTTTATTGTATTTTCTCACTTTTGTGCCAGGTTCTAGTCTTTCCATCCCTATGCTGCTGAATTGATGAATACCTCAGCCCTGATAATATGCTACGCCATGTACAGGTGCTGGCCAGTAAATTAGAATATCATCAAAAAGTTGAATTATTTCAGTAATTCCATTCAAAACGTGAAACTTCTATACTGTATACTTTCCTTCCACACATAGTGATATATTTCCAGTGTTTATTAATTTTCATTTTTATTATTACAACTCACAGCTAATGAAAACACCAAATTCAGTATCTCAGAAAATTAGAATATTCTGAAAAGGCTCAATATAGAAGACACCTGGTGCCACTCTAATCAGCTGATTAACTCAAAACACCTGCAAAGGCCTTTAAAAGGTCCCTCAGTCTTGTTCTGAAGGCTCCACAATCATGGGGAAGACTTCTGACTTAACAGCTGTCCAAAAGACGACCATTGACACCTTGTACAAGGAGGGCAAGACACAAAAGGTGATTGCTAAAGAAGCTGGCTGTTCGCAGAGCTCTGTGTCCAAGCACATTAACAGACAGGCGAAGGGACGGAAAAAATGTGGTAGAAAAAAGTGTACAAGCTCTAGGGATAACCGCACCCTGCAGAGAATTGTGACGACAAACCCATTCAAAAATGTGGGGGAGATCCACAAAGAGTGGACTGCAGCTGGAGTCAGCGCTTCAAGAACCACCACGAAGAGACTCATGAAAGACATGGGATTCAGCTGTCGCATTCCGTGTGTCAAGCCACTCTTGAACAAGAAACAGCGTAAGAAGCGTCTCGCCTGGGCCAAGGACAAAAAGGACTGGACTGCTGCTGAGTGGTCCAAAGTTATGTTTTCTGATGAAAGCAATTTTTGCATTTCCTTTGGAAATCAAGGACCCAGAGTCTGGAGGAAGAGCGGAGAAGCACAGAATCCACGTTGCATGAGGTCCAGTGTAAAGTTTCCACCGTCAGTGATGGTGTGGGGTGCCATGTCATCTGCCGGTGTTGGCCCACTCTGTTTCCTGAGGTCCAAGGTCAATGCAGCCGTCTACCAGGAAGTTTTAGAGCACTTCATGCTTCCTGCTGCTGACCAACTTTATGGGGATGCAGACTTCACTTTTCAACAGGACTTGGCACCTGCACACAGTGCCAAAACCACCAGTACCTGGTTCAAGGACCATGGTATCCCTGTCCTTGATTAGCCAGCAAACTCGCCTGACCTTAACCCCATAGAAAATCTATGGTGTATTGTGAAGCGGAAGATGCAATATGCTAGACCCAACAATGCAGAGGAGCTGAAGACGACTATCAGAGCAACCTGGGCTCTCATAACACCTGAGCAGTGCCACAGACTGATCGAGTCCATGCCACGCCGCATTACTGCAGTGATGGAGGCAAAAGGAGCCCCGACTAAGTATTGAGTGCTATACATGCACATTCTTTTCATGTTCATCCTTTTCAGTTGGCTAACATTTAAAAAAAAACATTTTTTTTCATTGGCCTTTAAAATATTCTAATTTTTTGAGATACCAAATTTGGAGTTTTCATTAGTTGTCACTTATAAATATAAAAATTAAAAGAAATAAACATTGGAAATACATTGGTCTGTGTGCATTGCATGAATATAATGTACAAGTTTCACGTTTTGAATGGAATTATTGAAATAATTCAACTTTTTGATGATATTTTAATTTACTGGCCAGCACCTGTAGTTTGAAGAATCTCCAGCTGGTTTCCTGATTGTGACATTGAGTTCACTGTACCCAGGTGGCTTCCACAGTCTCAAGATCTCAGGCAAACAAAACACTGTTGGGATGCGGTTATGGTCTACGACATCAAAATTTGGTTCAATCAAGGCTTTATAACATTCTTGCTAAGGCTTATTTAAACAGGAAACACGGGGTAAAAAAGTCTATATTATAGCATAGTCCTCCTAGTTCAGCATGGTCTGGCTGACCAAGCTTTAAAAAAGATGGACATTGACATCTAGTGATTGACTGAAAGGCTGAATGAGACTTTTCGACTGGAGATAGTCGGCCTCACCTGGACACATGGCTGTGGCTCTGGAATGCGTCTCCTTGAGAGGGGTTGGACACTTTTCCACACGGGAGTTGCTCCTGCTGAGAGGCACCGTGCTGGGGTGAGCATACTTGTTGGGATTTACCCCGGTGAATGAGAGGGTAGCCTCCCTCCATCTATGGGTAGGGGGACGGGTCAAGACTATTGTTTGTGGTTATGTGACAAATGGTAAATAAGATTACCCACCCTTTTTGGTATCCTTTGAGGGGGTGCTGGAGAATGGTCCTTCTGGGGACTCCCTCATTCTACTTTGGTACTTCAACGCTCACATGGGCAATGACACTGAGAACCGGAGAGCTGTGGTTGGGCGCAATGCCCCACCCCAATCTGAATCCGAGTAGTGTTTTGTAATGGGACTTCTGTGCTCATCATGGATTGTCGATAATGAACACAATGTTTAAGTATAAGGGTGACCATATGTGTACTTGGCACCAGGACACCTTAGGCCACAGCTTGATGATCAACTTGGTTGTCGTTTCATATGATCTGTGGTTGCATGTTTTGGACACTCGGGTGAAGAGAGGGGTGGAGCTTTCCACCGACCACTCCCTGGTGCTGAGTCGACTGTGATGGTGGGGGAGGACGCCAGACTCACTTGGCAGGCCCAAAGGTAAAGGGAGGGTCTGCTGGGAACGTCTGGCAAAGTCTCCTGTCAGGAGAAATTTCAACTCTCACCTCCGGCAGACCTTCATGTAAGAGTCCCGGGGGAGGCGGGGGACATTGAATCCGAGTGAGACATGTTTCGGACCCGCTGGTGTACACCGGCGGTGAGGGATGCTGTCAAGCTGAGGAAGGAGTCCTATGGAGATTTTCTGGCCTTTGGGACACTGGAAACAGCTGATAGGTGGAAACAGGCTGGAAAACAGGCTTGGGAGGAGTTTGGAGAGGCCATGGAGAACAACTTCCTTATAGCTTCGAAGCGATTCTGGTCCACCATCCTGCGTCTCGGGGGAGGGAAGCTGTCCACCAGCAACGCTGTTTACAATGGGGATGGTGTGCTGGTGACCTTGACATGGGACATTTTGGGTCAGTGGATGGAATACTTTTAAGACCTCCTTATTCCCACTAGCATGCCTTCCAATTTGGAAGCAGAGTCTGGGGACTTTGGGTCAGGTTCTCCAATTTCTGGTGTTAACGTCACTTCTATAGTTAAAAATCTCCTTTTTTGGTTAACGTGGCTCTGCAATGTTGCGCAGACATCAGGCGCAGTTTCCTTGGATTGGCAGACCGGGGTCGTGGTCCCCTTATTTAAGAAGGGGGACCACAGAGTGTCACCGATTCTGTTCATAAATTTTATGTACAGGATTTCTAGGTACAAATCAAGGTGTTGAGTGGATCCGTTTTGGTGGCCTTAGGATCGGGTCTCTGCTTTTCCCCGATGATGTGGTCCTTTTGCCTTCTTATTGCGATAACTACAGTTTTCGCTGTTTGCAGTTTGAAGCCGAGTGTGAAATTGCTGGGATAAGAATCAGGAACGTTCAAATCCGAGTTCCAACCTCATTTATGGTCACTAACTCTGGGTGGTGACCGAAAGAACGAGAAATTACTGAAATTACTTTCCTCCGTAGGGTGGCTGGGCTCTCCCTTAGAGATAGGGTGAGAAGCTCAGTCATCCGGAGGGGGCTCAGAGTAGAGTCACTGCTTCTCCACATCGAGAGGAGCCAGTTGAGGTGGCTCGGGCATCTGGTCACGATTCCTGCCCTGGTGAGGTGTTCTGGGCACGTCCTACCGGGAGGAGGCCCAGGGGAAGACCCAAAACATGCTGGAGGTACTTTGTCTCTCAGCTGGCCTGGGAACGCCTTGGGATCCATTTCAGAAGAGCTGGTCCAAGTAGCAGGGGAGAGAGAAATCTGGGTCTCTCTGCTTAAGCTGCTGCTCCTGCGACCTGACCCCGGATAAGCAGAGGATAATGGATGGATGGGGTTACAAGGTTACCAGTAATCTGACAATGCCAATAATTAAAAAAGCTGACCATGAACCATAAAATAATTATGCAACCACATTATTCAAGGCAAACATAGCCAATTCATAGTGAAATATTTTCTCTGAATACACCTGCCAGATTTGCTTTTACTGCACTGCTGTTGTTCCTCCTTCCCCCAACTCAAATTGAACTGCACTGACTCACTGATAGAAGTGTTTCATTTGAATGAAGATGGGGAACTGTTGCATGTTTTACATTGCAGACACATTTACACAGTTTAAGCATCATGGTAACATGTATTAGAGAAATGTCATGATCAGTAGGACCAGAGATGTTTTGTTGCCATTGTTCCCTTCACCATCGTACAGGCTTTTCACTCCTGTCCAGTTTCCATGGTGATAACTCTACAGAATGGGCTGTATGTCTAACTCTTAATACAGTAGAACACTATTTTTGTGTGTGTGTGTGTCTACACATGCGTCTCTCTGTGTACAGCAGCCGATAGTTTATGTACTGCGTCATTTCGTGAACACCCACTGACATTAAATCTTAGAGAGAAACCCGCACTGAAACAAGTCCACACACCAAAAAGTTGACCAGAATTTACAGCCAAGTTCTGACTTCTCTGCTTTTGTTTGTCAAAATTCTTCAATGAAAGAAAAGAAAAACTGTTATTGTTCAGTTTTTTTTGGTTCCTTTCCTCAAAGAGGCCTAGAGGACAGCCATCTGTCTAGGATTGTGAACAGACTTGTCTAGTATTGATGTGAGTGAAATGGGGAGGCGACAAGAGATTAACACCAGCCAGCTGTTGGCCTCATGGGATATTTCAACAGTGGGACCATCTTCACTGGGAGGGTGGGGTTGATGTTGGAGGCCCAGGAACAGCAAAGTTTCATCCATGGTGATGAGATGTGAAAATTGCAGAAGGATATTAATGCAACTCAAGCGAAAATGCGTGAAGCCGGTGCTCTGACACAGTAGCTGCAGCATGGAAGCACATTATCTTGTCATTCTTCTCCCTGTCAAACAGAGGGACTGTGTTGCTCCACTTTTGCTCGTCTCAAGCTGGCATCTTCAAGATCAATTGTTTTGGTTTCATTTCACAGTCACTGGTCCTGAGCATGTCGCTTCCCTCAAGGCCGAGTATACAAGAAGCAACTTTAATCATGCTGTCCTTACATGAAGCTTCACCCCCATAACAGTGGATAATTGCACTGTCATTAAACTGTCTTCACCTGCTCAGCGTGTGTGACTGTGCGCTGAAGTAGTGAAAAACATTTTAGAGGATATCGCACAAGCTTGAGGTTTATAGCAGCAGTGGCACACAATGCCTGTCGTATTCAGCTCATGTCTTCCTGATCTTGCTTTTAGCTGAAGGAAGATATCTACTGACACATTCTACACATCAAAGTGTGTATCATGGTCTTTGGACGGACTAAGCCAACATACTGTTCGAAAGAAGATAAACGCTCTGTTTTCTTCCACAGCTATGCTCGAAACTGGAGGTGGGTAGTAACTAGTTCCATTCACTGTGTTACATTTACTTGAGTAACTTTTTGGGGGGGAAAAGTAATTTCTGAGTAGTATTTCAGAACAAATACTCAAGTACTCAATACTTAAGTAGCCTTTTTACCAAATACTTTTTTATTCTTACTTGAGCCATTTTTAGATTACTACTTTTAACTTTTACTTGAGTAAAATATGTTCAAGTAGTGCTACTTTTACTTGAGTAAATTTTTTGGTTACTCTACCCACCTCTCATTGAAACTTCAAAGAGCTGCTACAGAAGGCTATATTTTCAAATTAAGCTAATGTAAATTGCAGATGATATTTTGACACTGACGCAAGCTTTAGGAGCAATAAAGGTGATTCCTATTGAATGTTTTGAGCACAGACCTTTTGCTTCACCTCACCCATGCACCGAACAGATGCAACATCGCTGCTATAAGCATACACTAATACAGAGGATTTATGAATAGAAATAAAGTGAAGAGCCCCACATTCCTCCACAGAACCTAATATAAGGTTGGCCATGAAAAACACAATGAAACAAAACAGCATGGAGAACACATGGAATACTAAGATTTAAAGTTCTCATTTTTGGAACATTATGGCTTCTAGCAGCTGTGCCAACTGTGTATAATTAATATAACTGTGCATTATCATATTATGTTATTTTACTGTTAGATAATATAGTATTTTATTGTAATTTGATTTTTGTATAAATGAAAGCAGTAAATCATTATAGTTTCAAGACGTAAGTTATACAGTTATAAAAAGTTATTGGTTTGTTGCCAAGTCTTTGATCAGCAACAATTACTGACACCAAAGATTTGTAATTTTAAGGATATTTTATTTTGTCTAAAAAAAATCTCATTGTAAAATTTTCCAAAATGTTAATAGATTTTTAGATTATTAACCTAGTTGACCTAAATTACGTTATTAATGCATGCCTTTTAAGGATAATAATAAAAATGAAACAAAATAACTGAAAGGATCCTGTAAACAAAGGCTACCCAAAGTCTGGCTCAGAGGCTCCTTGCAGACCATGGAATTAATCTTTTGTGGCCATTATCTGTAATTCAGAACTGCTCCAACAGCAAAAGCAGAAAATCCAGAAAGGAAGAAAATAAATTTGAAGTTGTAGAGTTTTTGGGTAATCCTCATGTCTGTTGGTTACAAAACACTGCCAATATTAGCCATTTTATCCTGCACTTTATATGCATTCATAAACAAACATGATATTATTGAAAAGTTCATTCATTTCAGTAACTGAATTTACTAAGTGAAACACATTAAATAAAATAAGCACTCACACACTTAAGTTTTCAAGCTTTAATTTCTGCCATCTTCATGCAGCCTCTGCCTGTGTGGCCCAAGGGCGTAGAGAAGGACTCCAACCCTACTTTGCTACTGTTGCACTGTTTGCATTTACCAGCTAGAAGGTGTCAAAAAATCTCCTGTGTCTTTTCATGTTTCACTCAGGTTACCTGCCTTGTAGTTACTAAAAACAGAACATCCAACAAATGCTTACTTCCTGCAAGAAAGACCCGGTTTGGAAGATGCATCTCTGATGTGACTTTTCTTTGAATCATTGTGTTAAAGTGTGTCAAATCACGATGTTTAGTCAGAAAAGAGCATTTATTTAAGTGAAACTGTGGCAGATTTTTCCTGAAAGATTTACCGTGCTGCCACAAGTTTTTTTTTTCTGTGTTAAATTAGAACTATGTTTTGCAGCACTTGTATAATTTTGTCGCTCGCAGATAGACAGGTAGTGTTCTGTTCAAAGGAATGACTAATGCTGAGAAAGAAAACCTTGTTTGCAACTGGAAAGCCTACCCCCATTCCCTGTCTACTTCTCTTATCCTGTCCCTCTCTCTCTGTCTGTCTTCCAGGATCTCTTTTCCTGCCTAACTAGCAGCTCTGCAGCCACATCACTTTGATGGTCCACTTTATTAAGATGAATGAATCTCATCCATGCGATGCCCTCCTTAATTTTCCTGCTTTCATTCTCCATGTTTGCGCCTAGCCTCAGGTGCTCAGCTGTCACCTTGGGTAGCCTGACAGGTTCTTCCTGAAAGTCACCTTGGCGATGTGAGTTCACAGCACTATTGCAAACGTTCACTTTCTCTGACCAAACTGCTGCAGCATGACTCAGTTCCACTGTCTGTTCTTTGAACAGGCTGCAGAATGTGCAGCAATAAATCAGGCAAGAAAGGTAAGTGCTGGAGCTGGGGTGCAGAGGTCAGCAACATTGATGTTTTCTGAGCAACATACAATTTAAATGTACTGATAAGAAGAATGACCGAGGATGTTAATGCAGTTTGTCTGATTTTTTTCACTGTAACAATAAACACTACAATGCTGTACAAAAGCACAACCCTACATCTGTTCTTTCCGCCCTGGAGGAATGGAGGCAGTAAATGTAATTAATTACAAGATCAAGTAGTTCAGTAGGGTCTCAGTTGTGCTCACACTGGGAAGTAAACAACAAGCAAGTTAAAGGGTTGCTGTTAATTTACTAAGCTAAGTGATCACTTTACCACAGAAAAGCAATGTACTCCAGTTGGAGATTCTGAAATTTATCCAAGCTTGTGGGTAAACTGTACAGAGACAGAACTGTTGATATGGCTTTAGGACAAATGAGCTTTTAAATCACAACTGGATTTTCTGCTGCACAGATATATTTTGGATTTAATGCAACAGTGAATCAATAGACTATTAATAAAGATGTAAATAAAAATAATTCACATTGGAATAAGCTACTTGAAAAAACACCTCCCAAAAATATTTTTTTTTAAAACAGGGAATCTGTTAAGAGATAATGAAAAGCCAATATCATACCTGTAGTAGTTAAGTCTCCTAGATTCTTCAGTTCGATTAAATAATTGGAGTATTTCAGTTCTATAAACCAGTAATATCCAGGACTACTACATCTGCCATGTTAAAGCAACTGCAGTCTAAAAGATCTGCAATTAAATTTGAATTATATTACATTCAAGATTGAATTATTATATCAGACCAATAAATAAAAAATCAGGACAGAAAGTTGGTCTTAATGAAAAGTATATTTAATAACTGATTCAATGTTGTTATTTTGAAAATGTATTTTTAATCTGGCTAATGAGCCTCATCAGAACAGATATTCTTATTTATTGAAAATTACTGTTTACAGTTATTTTAAGTGAGGACTGCAGTGGTCTGACACCGCTGTGTAACACATTTACAGGATGAAAACAAATGAGCATATCTAACAAGGGAATATTTTTCAGAGGTATCATAGTCAAAAAAAGATGATTGGAGTCTATTCTAAAAACATTACAGTGGTTAAAAAAATTGAATACAGATTTTACAAATTAAAGCTTTTTTTTTTTTTTGAAAGAACAGATCATGTTTAACCCACCTCTAAATTTGTATTGATATTTTTCTCACTCTAAAGAGTTTCTAATGTGGAAAAAAAGTATGGGTAATTTCCCATTTTAGTATTTTTACAAATAGAATAGAGGATTTCTACATTTTAAAGTGTTTTAAAGAATCTGTGTTTAGTGTAAAAAAAATTAAAAATAATTCAGCATGGGTGAACTTAAATCAAAGGGACCCACTCCAGTTCTCAACACCTAGTGTCATCCATATTTTAGATGTTTTCTTACCCCTACAGATGTTACTTATATGACTGATTTACCTGCTCACCATGCCATCAAGCCCTGCAGAAGTCTGCTAATGAACCACTCATTCATTTCATGTGTGTTGGCTCAGGAACATATTTAAGACGTGTAGCACGTTAGCATTGGAGTTTTCTATTTTTGGAATCATTACTTCAGATCTTTAGGTAGAGTTATTCAAATGTAGTTCAAATAAGTTATAAACACCACTGACATTTTCACAACATAGACTAGCCCTCACTGAATAAAAGCCATCTTTTTCGAGCTACAAATAACATTTGTAACATTTCTTTTGCTCATGCCATTCCTTGTTATTATTCCCTGGCTGGTAAGTCACACTGCCTATGAACCATGGGCTGTACAATTTAAAACTATAAACATTTTCAGTGCAACTTTTGAACCCCATTAAAATAAACATATTTAGGTGGACAATAGTTTGAAGAGGCATGCGATGGTGGGAAGTGTTTGTTTGGAACTCAGTTGGCAAACTAAAGTGCAGTTAATGCCTCATTTATTCAAATCTCCTTGTACTGATAACGATAGAGAGATTTGAGTGGATACTATCAATCCTCTACAGTCGCAAAACTCAGCTCATTCCCCCGGAGAGAAGCATCCCCAATGACCAGAGGAAGAAGCAACCTCTGTTTCACTTTGAATTTCAGTCTAACAACAGGAAGATGAGCTTGACCAGCGATGCCTGGTTCAAATGACAGATTTAAAAATGATGTGGCATTTCATGCGGCGTAAGTCTGGGTTCACAAGAGTGGGGAAAATGACAGCAGGAAAATGTTAGAAGCGTCTGGGCCTCATGATACGGCCATCAAGTTTTACACAGAGATTTTCAGCCTAATGAAAACAAGCACATCAGAGCGCCATCATTAGCCAGCATCTAAACTCTCTGTGAATATTCTATTAATCACAGAAACACAACGCCTGTCATTGTGTGCAAAGATGTGAAAAGAATATAACATGACATAGACAGTTTAAGTGAATGTTACTGAACATACAGCTTGATATGTGTTACATCCTAAAATAACAAGTAATTAATCTTAAGTAGCTATTCCTACATCACTAAGCTGTCTCACAGGAAACAAACAAGCAGCCAGGCCGAATCTTTCTCAATCCTTGGACTGAGTTCTCTGTAAGAAGAACAGAATGTCTCGCCCTGAAGAAAATTGTCATCTGTTTTTCTTTTGCACAACTCGTGGCTTCTCCTATGTCTTTGTCCACTGTCAGACACAGCTGACATTAGTATTCTGATCTAGCCTCCTTCAAGCAGTGTTCGGTGGCAGCCACTTAATTTGTCATTTATTGCTCCATGACAACTGAGGTAATTGAACCCCTAGCCCATGGATGTGATCCGCCAGACTTTTGACCATTTTTTCTCATTGTAGCAGAGAAGGAGCTATAGGAACCTGGGTGCAAAATGGGACATGGATCTCATTTTCTGGAGCAATGAGATGGTTGGTGAAAACCTTTTCCACAAGGGCTTCTGAAATGTTTGCTGCATGGCTCAGAAATTGACTCGAGGTTTTGAAAAAAAGGAAATCAGATGAAAGTATGAGGATTTGTACAGGTAAAAGAGAGATTATTTAAGATTACAGATGGAAACCTATAATTGTTTTAATACACATTTTAAAAAGATAAAGTAGATATATTTTATTACAAGACAAAAATAATAAAAATTACTTATACTAAAACTGCGTTTTTCTGTTTTACCATGTATGCTACTTGGATCTAAATATAATTCAGCCCTATACTTTTTTTGAGTATGTGTAGATTTTTATGTGCTCTCAGTCTGAACAGTGCATACTGATATCAGTGGTGTGAACTTTACTGATGTCTCCATCTTGTTTAATATATTTCTTTTTCATTTTATAACATCTATTATAGCATTCTGGAATTGGGCTTCTATGGTTGGATGCATGTTGGAGTGGATCTGTGGGCTAGATATCGTTTTTTTTTATCTCTACTTTGGTTCCACTCACAAAATATATATATTTTTTGAGTCCTTGTTATTTCTAGTTTTTGTTGTTATGACGTTGGAAGGATTTTTACTGTTAATTTCTTTATATTTTTGATTATTTCTTATGATATGTAACAATGCCGATGAGATGGTTTACACCCAAGAGCAGCTGATTAACATCGCAGAAGCTTAGATAATACCTCAACTGTAGCCACAAATCCCTGATGAGTTGAGAAGCATGCATTGTGAATGCAGAACAGAAAACCAAAAAGAAGAGAGAGAAGGAGGAAGTTCAAACCATCTCTTCCATCGATCATATTGAGCAATGTGAGATAACAGACTAATAAGAGGAACCCCAAGCCTTTACAATGATTAACCCAGAGTATAGGGAATGCAGTATTATTTGTTTCAGTGAGACATGGCTGCAGGATTATATCCCTGACTCAAACATCTCACTGCCAGGATTAATGACTATACAAGCAGACATAGTTCTGAAGAAGAGCAGGAAAAGAAAGGGAGGTGAAGTAGAATAATTTGTCAACAACAAATGGTGTCATGGACATGTAACTGTGAAGTGTCTTCTCTGCTGCCCAGATATTGAAATCTTGGTATTAAGTTTCCATCCATATTATCTACCAAGAGAGTTAACCTCTGTTATTTTGGCAACTCTTTACATTCCATCTTCAACCGTGGTCTACAATGCATGTGATGCCATCAGTTCAAAATAAATGGTAATATTTGGCGATTTTATTGATGTCTCGCTCCCTACAACACTTCCAAAGTTTCAACAGTTTTACACCAGCTCCACAAGAGACAACTAATGTTGGATATTTTTTTTATAAAAATTCATAAAAGTCCAAAGCAAGATCTCCTCTGGGACAGTCAAATCCCATTCCTGTTTCTCTCTGCTCAGAGTACAAACCACTGGTTCAGAGGCAACCTGCGACAAAGAGAACTGTGAGAAAGTGGTCACAGGAAGCTGAAGAAGCCTGCAGGGTTGTTTAGAGGCTACAAACAGGGTGACTCTTTACCAAGCGCATGGAGAGAACATCAATGCTGTGACTGAGTGTGTGACTGACCATATACAAATCTGTGTGGACAACATCAACCCCACCAAAACCGGGAAATGCTTCACTAATTAAAAACCCTGAATCACCAGTGACCTGAGGGAATGACTGAACAAGAAAAAAAGCCTTCAAAGATGAAGAAAGATCATTATTGATGAGAATACACAAGCAACTTAAAGTCAACATCAGAGACAGCAAAAAGGCATTCAGGAAGAATTTGGAGGAACACAAAGGAACAAAATCAGAGATGTCTGGTCAGGAATGAAAAAGATCACATAATTTAAGCACAGGAAGGTTTGGATGGACACAGTTCAAAAACAAGCTCAGGATCCTCATCTCCTGTTTCCAAGCAAAGAGACTCACACTCTCCTCTAAATCACAGCTTTTTGTCACACTGTGGATGTTTTCTTTTCCACTTCAGTCATGGACCCTTCTGCTTTCACAAGTTACTCTTCAACCAAATCAGGAGATGCTGTTCCCATTGCCTCCCCCTGCCACTTGTCTGTCTCTAGAAGTCATGTGAAGAGCCAGAAGGAGAGATTGTACTGGAAAAAAGGTTGCAGGTCCAGGTGGTGTCAGCCCCAGAGTGCTTAAGGCCTGTGCATAACAGCTCTGTGGGAATCTGCAGCATCTCTTTAACCTTAGCCTGACTCAGGAGAAGGTTACAGTGTTGTGGAAGACATCCCGCCTTGTTCCAGTATAAAAGAAAAATCAACGATTAGTCATCATTGACCATAGACCTGTTGCCCTAAGTTTCCACATCATCAATTTTCTGGAGGGACTCCAGTTGACCTACCTAAGTAGGGAAACAAGAACATATCAGGACCTACTGATGTTTGCTTTTTGTAGTGGAGCTGGCATTATAGATGCCATCATCCAGCTACTTAAATTTACCCACTGCCATTTGGACAAAGTAAGAAGCATTGCAATTATCATGTTATTTGAGTTATCCAATGCAGTTGACATAAATTCAGCCTGATTTTCTGTGTCAAAAAATCCTGAAGACACAGATGTAGGCCTCAACAATTGCCTGGATAAATGACTACTGACTAAGAAGACTGAAAAATTGTGTGTCAAACATGGTGGTCAGCAGCAGAGAGGCACCGCAGACAACTGTACTCTCACTATTCCTTTTCACTTCAGACTTCCAGTATAAGTCATTATCCTGTCATCTGTAGAAGTAATCAGACGATTCTCCAGTTTGTGTGTAACAGAGATGGACAAGAAGCTGAATACAGAGCTGGTGGACTGTTAATAGCATGGACTTGAAACGATTGTCTTACCTTGAATATGAACAAAACAAAGAAGATGATTGTATATTTTATTGAATTGAATGCCTTAATTGTCATTATACATAGTATAGCGAGATTTGTCTTAACAGGTTTAAGTCAAAGACTGCAGAGTCATTGCAGTGTTTGTCCACGCCCCTCTGAACAATCAGAGACGGTCAGAGCAGCCAAAAAAAAAAAAGTGCAAGCCAAAGACTAATTTTCAAGATGTTATCTTCCCATCCATTCATCCATCTTCTTCCGCTTATCCAGGGATCGGGTCGTGGGGGCAGCAGCTTAAGCAAAGAGACTCAGACGTCCCTCTCCCCAGCCACTTGGGCCAGCTCGGGGGTTCCCAGGCCAGCCAGGAGACATAGTTCCTCCAGCGAGTACTGGGTCTTTCCCTGGACGTGCCTGGAACACCTTACCAGGGAGGCGTCCTGTCCAGATGCCGGAGCCTCCTCAACTGGGTCCTCTTGATGTGGAGGGTCAGCGGCTCTGAGCCCCCTCCGGATTACCAAGCTCCTCACCCTATCTCTAAGGGAGAACCCAGCCACCCTGCGGAAGAAACTCGTTCCAGCTGCCTGTGTCCATGATCTCGTTCTTTCGGTCACCACCCAGAGTTCACGACCATGGATGAGGGTAGGAACGTAGATCGACCGGTAAATCAAGAGCCTCGCCTTTCGGCTCAGCTCTCTCTTCAACACGACAGACCGGTATAGCGCCCGCATAACTGCGGACGCCTTACCAATCCATCTGTTGATCTTCTGCTCTATTTCTCCCTCATTCGTAAACAAGACCCCCAGAAACATTGTACATGCTACACATTTCAGTGGCAACAAAGAGGGTAAAATTAAAGAAGTGGAGAATTTTGCCTTTAAACAAATACATGCTTTGTTTTGAAGACAGGTCAAAGCTGACGGATTGACCAGATATAATTTCATTGCCCGTGGCCACTTCTGCTGTTAACTCTAGTTGATCATCAAAGAAGTGTGAGATTGAGCAGGACTGTTGCTGAACACAATTACATTCACCAGAACCTTCTTTTCCAATTACTTTTTCAACTGAATCCAAGTTCCATATACAACAAAACCTCCTAGCAACTCTTGTCCTACCTGCTGCTTTACTATACAGAAAAGTCCAAAATGTATGAAAAGCAAAGTAAAGCACATCACCCCAGTTCTAAAGTCCTTAGACTGGCTCCTTGTTGCTCAGACAATAGACTTTTAAATGTTTTTGTTAATTTATAAATCACTGAAAGGCTTAGCAAAAAAAATAAAAAATTATAGATCTGTTGTTGTTGTATCAACCTTCCAGACAACTCAGGTCTTCCGGTTCACGTTTATTCTGCATGCCCAGAAACCAAACAGAACATGGAGAAGCAGGATTAAGTTTCTATGCTACTCTAACCTGGAACAAACTTCTAGAAATCTGCAAAAATGCTAAAACACACCTTTAAATAAAGGTTAATTACCCTTTTGTTCAGAGTTGCCTTCAATTAATAACAAATGGAACATCATAAACTGTAGTCTGTTTTCCACCTATCCTAAGTGTTTTCTTAATTGAAATGTAATGTGTTTTAGTTGTTTGTTACTTTATTTCCTTCTAATCATGTGGACCACTCTAAGTTGCTGTGTTGCTGAAGATGTGCTATACAAACCAAACTACCTTGCCTTGTAAGTCTTTTATGGCTGCCGAATTGTCAACTACTTATACGATTTGCCCTAATTAAGACAATGAGAAGACTGTTATGGATTAAAAAAAGACTTTATTAGAAAGTACCCAATGCTCTACACCCTATATACCCTAAAACAAGGAAAGAAAAAAATGTACCCTCTCCTTTCAAAACTTTTTCGGTATCAAAAATCATATTCCGTATTGAGTATTGGCATCAAGCCTCATACATTAGTATTGTGATAATCCTGTAACTCGTATTCATTAAATTAATCATCCAAAAAGATATAGTATGTGGACATTTTTCAGCAGATCTTAGCCAGCCCTGCAAAAACATCTTCCCTTCCCACTCTGATCTTATACCCTAGTGGTCCATTGCTACACTGCATACACAATTATTCCTTCTGCATACATCTTACAACCAATCACACTCTATATAGTCTTATTAGTTTTATTAATTTTCAGCTCATACATGCTGCACTGATGCTGTATGTGGGTGGATAACTGATACTACTATTTGCAGGTTAAACAGGGAAATGCTAACCCTTGAAAAACCAAAAATGAAAAAAAATAAATATTAAAAGGTATGAATTAAAAGGTGTATATTTAAAAGTTCCAAATATATTCCTTTATTTATTTTTTTGTTATTATTTCATACCAATAAATGTAAAGTAACCAATATTAGCATTTCATTTGACCCAATGGGTATACACTCCTTTTTAAGTGCAAGAGCCAAATGAGAGGCAAGACTGGGCAATTTTGTTATTTCTATCCATTTGATGTCAAAGATTCAAATAGAAAGAAAAGGAATAGAAGAACTGAGCACTTGTGAACTCCTCCTAAACATAAGATTTACAGGGAGGAGAGTCACTTCTTCAAACAGCCTTTGGAGATTGTACTTTCTGCCTCAGTGAGTGCGGATAATAAATGCATCAATAATTTGACACACTTTTCAGGTACAAAGGATCCATAACAAAAGAAGCACAGCTAGATTAGTCACTGAGATTTTTCTGAAAGGTTGAAAAAGTTATTTAATCAAGACCTTGTGTTGTTCTTGCATATTTATCTTACTTTAAATATGAAAAATACAAAGCTTGGGAGGAGCATTTCCACTGGAAAATTGATTGCTTTCAAACACTATATATATGAGGAGATACTCTGACAGCTAACACCCAGGGAGTGTATCAGTTCAACAGTGAAAATGCATGGGGAATTCAGGTATCCTGGATAAACCGATAAATTAAAAACAGGACGAGTACAAAGTAATTTCAACCTATCATTAACAATTGCGTGACATCATTTTGGTGATAAGCTTAAAAGCCAATGCATCACATCCTAACCTTTGCTCTAAGCCTTCACTCAAAAAAAATGAATGTTGACTTTAATTCAATGTATTTTGTCAACAGGTTCCTCTAAATTGAATGAGGTTAAACTAAAAAATTTAAGTAAGTCTAACTTGGCCATGGCCACAATGTTTGACGGCGGATTGTACATGGAGGCATAAAAAACATGTAGCAGGGGTTGGGCCTCAAACCTAGGACAAGACTAGGTGCGCTCTGCTACGCAATGACATAAAACGCATGTATTTAAATAAGGAATATCACTACGTACTGGAAATAAAGTCATATTTCTTTTTTAAATATATGATTTTTATGGCCCATCCCCTGCTGCTTGTTTTTTGTGCCTCCATGTACAATAAACCGTCAAATATTATGGCCCAGGCCATGTTAGACTGACTTAACAATTTTACTTTAAACTAACACAATTTAATTCCGTGGAACCTGTTGACAAAATACATTTAATTAAAGTCAAAATGTATTTTTTGAGAGTTCCCCTAGGGCTGCACAGTATGTTGTCATTGTTATATCAGTGTATGTACATTCACATCTCAAAAGACTGTTGCACATTAGTTGCTTAATATCTTCCAAGTTTTATAAATTTGTATTTTTTTATGCTAATGTATTATTTTACCAATTGGGCATAGTCTTAAAGCAGTAGATGTTCACTAATGAAATTGCCCAAAATGTTAAAGGTCCCAGAGTAATAGAAGCGCAGAATAGAAATAGAGGAAAGACAAAAAAATTTTTTTATGAAAACTGATATTGTCATTGCAATATTTTCCAACATTATCACCAGCGTAAGATTTTCTAAAATGAATGAATATGAATTACTTGCGTGCTAGTGGTTCCCATTCTCTTACACTGGTGAATTTGTAGCTCTTGTAGCTTACTGGGATGGTTACAAAATGTTTTTTTTTTCTTACTTATCTAAGTCTGGGGAATATGACAACAGACACCTTTTTACTCAGGGGTGGAATATCTCTTGCCAGCCTTAGGGCGCTTTCACATGGTACGGGAGTCCGTACTCGGGTACGGTATTTGGTCAAAATCCACTTATTTCGTACCATGTGAACACAGACTGTACCGTGCCAGGATACGGCCAGAGAGACCTGCCTTGGAGGTAGTATCCGAGTCCAGGTACGGGCGGCCACGTATCATGTGAACACAACCCGTACTCTGGCCGCACTCAAGACAATAGACGCGCTCCACGCGGAAATGACGACACCGCCGGCCGAAATTACAGAATCACCTCGCGACCATACAAATACCAAAACAACGCGATTCAAGCATCCCACAGCAACACAGCAGGTTACAAAACGGCGGGTTTACTACAACACTCACCCTGTAGATGGCTTCAGGTAGCAGCTGACCAGTAGACCAGTTTGTTTACATTCTAGCCTGTCGCTCGTTTTATGACGTCGGTACTTCTCACTCCCTTGTTTGTTGGAGAACTACAGACTTATTTGTATACCGCCACCTGCTGTTTATTTGTAGTAAAACACTGGATTCAAATACGGACAGAGATCCGTGACATGTGAACAGAAAAAATTAGCATTTTCTCTGGCCGTTTTCTGGTACGGCCACACATGTGAAAACGGCCTTAGCCTTTCAGCCAACTAAAGTTTAATTATGCTAATTTACTGTTCCTTCAGTGGCTACATATGGAAAGAACACTAAAGTAAATAACATGGACACACTTGGTCTTGCTCCAACAGTACTAGAGCCGTGCACTGGAGCCCTAGGCCCAAGGGTCCCGACAGCCCGAGGGCCGGGCCTCGGGCCGACGACCGTATATTTACCTCGGACATGGGCCGGACTCAGGAACTTTTATTTTTCAATTGACCTTTCGTCGAGCCCTGTCCCCCTTAGTTACTGTTGCTACGTCCGACAAACAAACGGTCAAAAACAACTAGCGTTACAATGCCATTACCGTTACTGGGGATGTAGCGGTGTCAGGCTGTCAGTCAAAGGAAAAACTCTGTTCTAGAGTAAGTTTAATCTTATTACAACACTTCAGTTTGGGCCAACCGGGTTTGTTCTGTGTATTGTATGCAAAGCTGTCATATGACAGCAAAAAAACAAGTTCATCACATCTCCAGAGTCATTTTGAACGGTCATGTGGCAAATCCAACAGAAACCCTATTTTAACCTGCTATTTTATATCCACTTCGACCTGTCAGAAACCATTTGTTTATTCACAGAAAATTAGAATAATGTTTTTTTTCTAACTGCAGAGTGTTAGCATTTCAAGAGCGGCAGATTCAATTTACGAACGCACCCTGTGAATATAGCATTCTATCACACAAAAACATTGTTATGGGAGGTTAAAAATGGTTTAATATTGAACAGTTTATTTTAAAAAGATGCTTCTTGTGATCTAAAGTGGTCATTAATACAAAAAGAAAATTTATTTTTTGTGTTTTCACAAAAAAGAATATACAGTAGGTTTTGTAAATTTCAAGCCGTGATTTTAAGGATCTTTGTTCACTGCAGGAAAGGGTCATTTAAAAAAACTTCAAAGAGGAAACTATGAAGAAGAGGATTGCTTTGGCACTGATTTGGGCTAATAATTACCCAGTACTGGTATTCTCACAGTGCTTACAAGTTTTTAATAATTCTACTGGCTTTTCTTTATTTGTTTTGCACCCAAAATACTGCTAGACAAACACTGTAGAAGCAGGGACTAGAATTACCCAAGCATTTCCTTCCAATTTTTTTCTTTAGCTGGAGTTGATGGTTAATATTTTGGGAACTGTAGGGTGCTCTTGAGAATTGGTAGAGACAATGCAAACAATTCACATGAGGAATCCAACCTTTAGCAAACTGTTGTGTCTTTCAAACCATTAAAAGCAAGGTTAAAGAAATACATCTGACATATCTGCTAAATCTGCAACATTTAAATATATATCTTTTAAAATTCACTTGAAATAAACAGATTGAATTCAGAAATTTGGACACAATGGCTCCCACTTAATATTAGCAGATTTGTGTCCAAACTACACAATCTTGTACTCAGTTAAAAGCACTTTCATCTTGGAGGGCTTTGTCATTATAACAGCTCTGTGAAGAGAACTCTGTGCAAAGAGAGATTGTACATGTCCAAAGGAATATAAGCTCAAGCTAAAATACACGACTGAAGCAAAAGCTTTGATGTTTTCTTTCACAATACAAGCAACAAATGCACTACACACGCACAAACTCGATATACTGCAGGTAACAATAGTCTGACAAAAGAAGCCCTTGCTTTCATTTTCCAAACAGGGAGAGGAAAAAATGATTTTATAACAGAATTATTTTTGTTTACGCCTTTGTGTTTGAAGAACAACTATTTGCAATGTTAGCAAAAACTAACCCTAGATGTTATTCTGTTTTTTGAGACCCAATCCCTTTTTTAAACTCTTGCCACTACCTTCTATATACACCCCACTTTTGCACATTTATGTCACAGTATGAGAGGCGTCTTGATTATTTTTGTGACAAATACAGAAGGCCACTTGCTGAAGCTTTTTGGTATCGTACGAAGAGATTTTTTTTTAGAATCTGCAGGAATAATGAATCTTTTAATAATAATATAAATGACTAATTTACCATAGTAAAAAGGTATCTAACTCAGTACATGTTTACTAGGGTGTTAACTATAGTTGTCCATTATAACCCACTAAACAGGTTTAGTTAAAGTGGACATACCGTGCTTTTAAATTCTTTCTTTTAACATCTAAATCATTCAGTTGTGGTCTATATAGAGTGGAACTGCAATTCTTAGGTCTGAATTCCTCATTATTGTAGCTCTACAGGGTCCTCTTCCACTCCTGTTCTGAGGAGTCTGGATAATAAGCATTTTGGTACAGTCTCTTTAAATCTAGTTAAACAGCTGCATACAGAACTTTCCACTCCCCCTGGTCAGCCATTTTAGTAGTTTGGTAGAGATATAACAACATAATGGTGCAGAAACGTTATATCCCCAAGGTGTCAGAAGAGTTTTCCTTCTATGTTACTTTTAACGTAACATACCCACTAATCGTATAAAAGACAACTGTTTAATGGCCCAAACCCTCATTAAAAGTATAGTAATGTGCTATGTTTAGCAATGCATCTGAAACACCATCCCTAACACAACAATACTGTCTAAGTGGAAGACACACTCCCTAACTTTTACACCATTAAAATGTGTTTTCAAAGTGTTTTGGCGACACATTATTTATGATGTTCATTTTCGGGGCTATGGTTGGAAGTCCTCCGAGCAACCGAGTTTCACTTTACGGCAGTATGCTACACGCTACAAATTCATATGAAAAATCTTCGGTTTTGAGACTTGAAACATGGCAGATCCACAAAGAAACCAAAGAAGACAGTATCAGAGGAAGCAAGGAAAAGAAACTCAAGCTGAAAGCCTCCAAGCTGAAAGCTGCCAGAGCTTGACCGCTAAAAAAGGCTTGTAAATCCATGAGTCAAACAGGCTGTGTGCATCTGTTCTGCGCCCAGTGTGAATCAGGGGTGAGGAAAGTTCGAGCATGTAGAGCCGTGGAGCTGTACCCTGAAGCTCTGCCAGATTCCCGTCATTAAAGCCTAAAGCGCACCTCCTGCTGTACCTCCTGCTGCCTCAGAGAGCAGCAAGACAGAAGATAACAAAGGTTACACAACACATCTTTTTTTTTTTTATCTTACTTTGACCTAAACTGTTGCTCAGTTTAGGTCAAAGTAAGATTAGCTTCTAAAACCCAGTGTTACAACTTTTTAGTTTTATGTGGGCACCCGCTGTGATTTAGGCTTTAGAGATACAACAGGATGTACTGAGGGTGCTGAACTACATGTGTTGCTACTGGATTTTTAAGTAATAAATGCTTGTCCAGAGGTTATTTGGGCATGATGATGTAAATATAATGTAAAAAAGAATACTCCATAATTTGGACTACATGAAAATTATATGAATAAATCTTCTATTCTATTCAGTTTATTAACATGGTGCCGATTCAGGATAGATGTGTCACACAAGACCCCAAGGTCGTTAGTGAGCTAATGTTAGCATCAAGCTAACGATCTTTGAATGTGTTAGGATTATGAATTCTCTAAGACCAAAAACTCAAAAATGATCAAATATTGTTTAAGTGATAGTACAATTAAAAACATTTCATCAGGGAGCTAGAAAACCGAGCCACCGGCAACATAAGCAGAAGGTGATATAATAATGCTATCAAAACAATGTCCAAGAAACAATAAATTAATGTCCAAAATAAAGTTTGACCGTAATTTTGGCGTTATTTAAAGCTTACCGCTTTGCTGTGTCGTCATTTCTATAGTAAAAAGGAAGTGACCCCTATAAGACAAATTCTTTCAGCAGACTCTTCTCAATGCTAGTAGAGGTTACTGAAGCACTCGTCCTTCCCACAAACAAAAATCTTTAGCCACAGATGCGGGTAAATATCATGAAAAATAAAACCTAACCAGGACCTTTGCAGAGGTTCTGATGCAGGGGAACGGTGTAACGGTGGGTTAATAATCCAACAACAAATCATTTTGGCTGTTCTACTTGTATTTTTTGCATTCCTGAACTAGCAATACAAAATCACAGCGAGACATAAAGATGTTTAGCCAAAAGTCCATGACCTTGTTTAGCAGTTCCAGCGCAAGTACTGTGAAGTAATAGTTAAAAATATGTAACAGATAATAAAGAAAACTGAACAACTTAAGAAATATGATCAACACTGTTTTAAAAAATATTACCACAGCACCTGGAGTGACTAATTTAGGCTTTTTTGTACTGCTAAGGCCCAACACACTGCATTTAAAGGCTAAAAAAGTTTAATTTCCCTTTTTAAAATCAAGAAAATATCAACACAATATATTAACTGCTTATACGTGTCCAGATGAAATGGTGATGATGATGTGATCGAAACTTGTATATTTAATAGATGTCAAATAGACAATAGTTAGCTGTGATTACTAAGAACTGTATGATTTGAGAATCCATGTTTATCTTCTAGAATTTTAGAATTAAAGGTGGCAGCATGTTGGAGTATTTCAAATAACTTTGATTCAGATGTTTCCTTTTTTTAAAGCATGTCATTCCTCCATCTCAGACAGAAAAACAAAATTTTTTGGACGAGTATTCTCTCTAGTTTTGGATCTGTGCAGCTGGAAGGAGTATTGCTGCCATTTTTTTATGTTTGATCAGTCTCCTCTGCCTTCATCTGTTGGTGTAGCAGCGTTGGAGCAAGTGACTTACAAAGTCTAAACAATCTGATTAAGAAGAATGTATCTGTTCTGGGGAAACCTCTAGAGATGATTATGCAAAGAATACTTGATAATATCAAGACATTTTTGAACAACCCTGAGAATCCTCTTCATTAGACATACAACAACAGAGTGTCTTCAGTCAGAGGCTTCTTCAGACCAGCTGTTGTAGAGACCACTATAGGAGATCCTTCGTGGCCATAGCCATCAGCATCTACAACAACTCCTTCAAGAAACTTGAATAATATGAGTTACAGCAACACTTAATTTCACTTTGTGATCAATAAGGTACTTTTGAATTTGAATTTTTAGGATGAAGATTCAACTATTCAACACCAGGCTAAAGGGATAACCTTTTTATTATTGGAGCTACACCATGCCATAAAGCTACTGCAGTCTGAAACATTGGTTAATTTGTTTACATAAAAATAGGTGATGACAGATTTGTATTGATATATTGTGTTTTATTTTCTCCCTCTTGTCATTTAGAAATTAAAGCCCAGGGGTTCACTATAATTGTGTGTTTTGAGAACAGACCAAAAAATAGGACTTGATCATAAAATCATGTCCACTATGGCATACTTTTTTCAGTGGAGTGTCCAAGAAAAAAAACTAAACAAAAGAAAGCAAAGAGGCTGAACTTACACCTGACAATTAAAATTGAGCTTGTCCAAATTACCACCCCCCCCCCCATTTTTTTTTTTTAATACTTATTATCATTATAATAGTGTTAGCCCCTCCAAGGAATCAGCTAAACCAAACACCTTTATTCCTCAAATCTGGCATCTCTGTTCTGCACAAACATGAGTCATTGCAAGGCTTTACTCATTTGGCAAGGGCCCACATCCTTGAAATCAGTCATTTCACAACCACAAATTATCGCTGTGGTCTTGGCTCTGCTCACAAGAGGCTACAGCAAAATTAGTAAAGGTGAAAGGCACAAAGGATACAAACTCATTTATCTTTTCTCTAGTCACAGTGTGGGAAATCAAAGTCTATGTCTTTATTGTCATTAGCCGTGAAGAAATCAGAGTAACTGAAGTTGTTGCCGCTTTTATCAAATTAATTATCTATGTGTGTATGTATGTATGAGTGGGAGTTTCTAAGTAATTCCTGCAGAAGTGGAGACAGCAGTACCCACGTTACTAGCGACAATTTGATATATCTTCGGTCTACTTTGTTTAGTGCTAATGAGCAAACATAAACTCAGGCTATATATCGTTTGACTCTCCTTATACACACACGCCAACTCATAGCGGTGAAGATTACCCATGATCTAGTCACACACTTGATTATAAAATTAAAAAACCTTTCTTGAAGGAGAGCCTCAGTTAATGAAGAGATGCAGTGTGTGTGTGTGTGTGTGCTATGTACTCTTTTTAAAGATTACTGCCCTGTCCCTGTGAGTCACTTTCACAACTGTGCTTTCAGACGAAGTGTGAGCTCAACAGGAGATGATGGACACAGCACTCTGCTGCCACCATCAAATCCAGATATTATTTAGACAGTGCAGACAACAACAATTCTGTCACCAAGCAAAAAAAGAAATCCACATACAAGAAAGGTGTCAGAAAGAGAGTTTTCACTGTACATTCAGTTATGAATTCACATGTATTTGTTCTTGGATTTTGCATGCAAATTTATTTATATGGCTTTCAAACCTGTCTGTTTTATTTCTCAAGATCTATCTGAATCTGGATACAAGTAAACCTCTTAAAGGACGGTAATTATCTGTTTCATTGTTCTGAAATGTAATTCTCATCTACGACCCAAGTCTGGACCCAGTCGCAGAGTACTATAAAGGGGAGGCCTGCAGTCTACTGCAAATACAGACTTAAACACAGAAAATCACATTTTGAAGCACATGTTTCATTATTTAGGAGAGCTTTTGACTCCGTTTTAATGTCTGAATGAATTTAGTTAGTACTTGCTAGGGGTTTTATCTGGGTCTTACAGCTAAAGTTAAAAGGATTACATATGTGGCGAGTATGAATATCAAATGTATTAGCTGCATTTAAATGATTTATTTGAACCTAATTTTTTTCTAGGGGGGGATGATTACAGTCGACCTCTGGTATTCGTGGGGGTTAGGGACCGCAACTGCCCTTGAATAGCAGAAATCTGATAATACATGAGAATCCTTTTGAAAATATTAAAACTGAATTGAAGTGCTCCCTTCTCCTGGCGCGTCATGAACTTATTTGAGCACAGTTAACATGGTGAGAGAAAGTGTAAGGGGGAGTATGTTTACAAACAAGTAACACCAAGGATAATAAACATCTCCTGGATTGGCTGCTTTGCAAATGCCAGCCAATAGGGTGCTAAGTGGCATATCGCCTAGGTATCACAGTTTCCAAAGCTTCATTTTATTTCTCTGGAGCTTTATGTTTGAAATTTGCACATCATTTGGTGAGCATTATTCATTAGAATAAAAACAGAGATGTGTTGTTGTGCTTACAATAACTTCAATTTTTGAAAATTAGCAAGTCATTTTGTATGTTTTATCATTAAAATATTATGGAAGAATTAGCTAAAAAGACAAAGACATCTGCTAATAGACAAATCTACCATTAATAATTTAGTGTACTATTAGGATCAGTATATCAACAAAAAGATGAATCTGTGAATACTAAACCTCAAAAAGGCGGAGGTCAACTGTAAATAAATAAAAAACGTAACAATTTGTTAAAACAACAATTTGGTGAACAACTTGCAATGTAGTGTGGATTTTCTTTTATCTACTTGAAGTCGGATTTATTGCCAATCTTCAGCACATCTTCAATAGGGCTCACATGACCTATCGAATACAGACAGCTTGGGGTGATGGATGTACCATAGTACAAAGTCTGTGGCGTCACAACCTGCTTTCCTTTGCATTTTTGTAATCTTGTAATGGCTGTAGAGAAACAATTCGGTCTGAGCAACGCTGTCGTGGGAACTGTAGACGCTACAGCATGACCAAAAGTATCAGCAACGGTGAAACATTACTAAAACAGGAAGAGAAAACGCTTCGGAACCAGAAACACGCATGACAACTGGCTAGCTGGAAGATGCACCACAACACGTAACTGTGTAAAGTCTTACATTATAAAACAAAATGTTGACTTTATGTATCAGTGTAACATTATGTTCATTCATAAATCAGGTTATTGTATAGGAAATGATAAATGTTCTGAGTTGGATTATTCTGATGTTTAAATTGATGTGAGGGTGATGAATGAACCTTCTGTCTCTGCTGGCCAGCTAGTTAAACTAACTATAACATAGTGATATGGAGGACATCGTCAGATTGGAGAAAGCTTATTTCGTGCTGGGTAGTGCTAATGTGATGCTAATGTATACGGGAATGTTCACTTTGCTGTGCAAGTCAGCTTCAACTTTAAAATTAGCCAGCATACGTGGCCAGTCCCTGAGTAATCTCATCTCAACTCACTCAGCAGTTTTTAGCTTCAGGCAGCGTCATAGAACATTGAGGTAAAAAGGATAATCAGAGAGCAGCTTATTTAATATTCATGAACTGGCTGAGCAGGTGGGTAAAACCAGTCTTTCCACGGTAAGGCTTGATTATGGAGTTGTATTTGACTACTTATCAGGACTTTGCTGCCATTTTTAGCCCCAGTAAAGTTTCATACATTATAAAGAGGCTCAAAGGACAGATTCGATTTGTCAAAACAAATTTGTTCTATAATCCTTTTAACTGTTGGAACGGGTTTCTTTCCTACTTATTCATTCATAGTTTCACACCAAAATAACCTGGAGTGTTTGTTTTGAAAAAGCTACATTTTAGTTTAAGTTAAAAATGGCAGTTACAGTAGAATTTGGTGACCTACAGTATCCAGGTTTTTGTCAGGCAGAAAAAGCTTATTTAGCTATGGCTCCAAAACAACTAACTTATATGTAGATAGTGTTTAATGGAGGCTATTGACACTTGGTGACCCAAAGATGTCCTCTTTACAGCAGTGAGCTTTAGAGACTTTTTCATAACTTTGTGATTATCCTGCTGACTGTGATGGCAGAATAAATATAGGTCCTTGTCAAGCCTAGCAACCAGTGACTAAATGAAATTGATCTCTGTCACATCATGTTTATACCTCAGATAAACGTAAGACTTTGGACTACTAATTAGAACTCAAATGCCTCAGTTAATTTATTTTACAAGAATGTTTAAGGGTATCAGCAATTGTTTCACTAGTGACATGGTTGAAGGACTATTTCCTGAGAGTAGAATTTTTTTCAGACTGAATAAATTAGCTGAAATAAAGGGTTTTTCCAAAAGTGTTTGCTGGAATATGAATTTAGCATGCTAAAACAGTTTATTTTTAAAGTTTTGTTTGATAGACAACTGCCAAAAAATGTACCCACGTCTGTTCAAACACCCCCACTTATATGTGGATTAATTGGCCTTCACAGGCTGCACTTTGACCACACACTTTTTGTAGTCATCAAAAAGTTTCTGGCATAATTCTGGCTGGATATTTGACCACTCTTCTTGGCAGAATTTGTACATGGAAAATAAATCTGGTATAAATTATGTTTTAAAAAAATTCTACAAATCTTCAACAGGGGGAAGGTCATGCACTGCAAAAACTGTCCATCTAACCAAGTCCAACAATCTTGTTTCCAGCTAAAAAGTATTTCTGATCTTGTTTTGAGACCTACATACTAAGCAAGAGCAGAATGTCTTAGATTATTAGTCTTATTCAGAGAATATACTGTATGTCTTATTTTGAGAATTCTTACCAACTGCAATTGTCTTACTGTCTTATATAAGCTTGGCAACATCATCCAAGATGGTGCAGATCAACTAGCCAATGGGAGGCTGTTAGGGTCACGAAATGGCCACTGACCTGGTGCAAGGGATGCTGGGAGACTGAGTCCATTTAATATATACTAAGCAAACCCAACACTATTATACATGGAACAACAAAGTTCAAGATGACTTGCAGCTCATGTGTTCATCTTTACTAACATATCTGTAAGATTCTTAAGCCTAAAGCCTATTTTATACTTCTGACGGAGACAAATTGACGCCGCGCCATTATCCGTCGACACGAGGGCTCTCCGTCACATACGCAAGGACAGACGGAGTATAGCCCCATTTTCTAACTATCCATCTCCATCAACGGAAAAAGTTTGCCTGGGATTGGTCAGTTCAGCAACAGCCAGAGATCATTAGACCACAACGGGGCTCTATAGTCGCTGTAATCAGTGGTTAATGCAGTGTTTGGGCACTGCATGCTTTATATTGTAAGGATAATTTTCTAATCTAATCTTTTGGCGATTTTAAGCACAATGAGGTGAATAGAAAAAACAAAAAAGGCTGATGTGTTTGTTTCCATGCATTTTTAGAGTATTCAATGAGCTCCACTTCTACTAAAAAGCTTTATAGCTTAATCGAAACTCACTTTCTGAGTTCCTTGAGGGAGGAATGCGTTCACAAGTTGAAGAAAAAAACTAACTGACCAGTAACTAAGCTGCAATGGTAGGCAGACCCACCATAAAAAGTTAGTACGCCTTGCTGTCCTAGTCGGTAATTGCATTGCAACCCAGAAAAATCTATGGAAAATGGAGAGAAAGAAACGGAGTACAATAAACGAACAATGTCTCCGTCAATACGTCTGCGTGCAAAGTTTCTGTTGGAGAAGTATAAACTAGACTGTATTTATGGACAGAGATTTACCTCTTACATCCCACTAAACAGCAAAAGTGGTTTGTTTTTGTGATTTTTATTTTCAGCACTGCACAGTGGTGAAGTTTTTTGCGCTGTTGCATTGCAGAAATCCCAGCCTAGAGTCTCGGTCACACAACATGTCGCACATTGTCACCGCAATATCAGTGCTTCCACCATTAATATCGCAAAAGACAGTTTGGAATAGTAGTGGACAATATAAAAGGTATAAGGTAGAAATTATATCAATTTAGCCAAAGGTAGAGATTTTAACTATACCACCATACCCTGCCTACATACTTTCTACCAAGTATGCAAGGATAATGATGTTCAGTGTTTCTCTAAACACTAGATATAGAAAGTTTAAAGTTGTTTTTATTCAAGAAAAAAAAATGTTGAACTTGAAGCATTTTAATTCAAATATAAGCAGGTTTCTATTTTTGGAGTATTAAATGTATAAATAAGTATCCAAAACAGACAATTTTGAATTTTATTTTCATAATATTTAGCTTTTATTTTATTTAGCAAATCTTCATTTTTATTCATGTAGTGTGACTTCTTTGTGTTGCATTATTGATGAAAAAGATTGTTTTTTTTTAAATACATTTTGCACACAAAAAAATGTCTTTACATGGCAAGTCGTTCTGCTGCAATGTGTCTGGAAAGTGAGATTCTGACATACATATTTACGATTATGACCCCCCCACACACACACACATTCTCAGTGTGTAATGTGGGTAATGATTTAATATAATGTACAAGTTTAGTTTTTTTTAATGCAATTACTGATAAACTTTTTCATGATATTCTAATTTTATGAGCAACACCTGTACAATGAATTACACTTGTGAAAGAGCAAAACGAAGATCATGTTACCTTTTGTAGTTTAAGTAGATAAAGCTGTCCATCACATCTGAGTAAAAAAATGATGATAAATGTCAGAGGATCTTTTTTTAGAGGTCAGCGGACCCCCGGTTGAGAAACGCTGCTTTAGATTATAAGGGGAGCCTAAATCATATAGGTCCCCTACTGCCAAAAAAATAAATGAGAGTCAATGGAGTTATTTTCTGATCCCGTTTGAAATGTGCCATGGATCGGACATATGATATCCGTGAATTTTAAGGACGAATTTTGATGCAGAGAAAACGCTGATTTATAGCCGGCGGAAAAACTTATTTTAGGTTTTGTGTAAAAAAAGTTTAATGGACTTACTACAGAAAAAGAAGGAGAGTGAGCGTCGTCAATTAGTCAAACCCATGAAAATGGCTTAATTTCTACCAAAGCGCACCTTAGAATCATTTAGACATCAGCTTCAAGCTGGTACACATATAAAGTGTCTCAAGACCTATAAACATCTTTTGGAGCCATGATCCCAACCCGACT
The DNA here is from genome assembly GCA_028564705.1 of Apricaphanius iberus. Taxonomy (NCBI): domain Eukaryota; kingdom Metazoa; phylum Chordata; class Actinopteri; order Cyprinodontiformes; family Aphaniidae; genus Apricaphanius; species Apricaphanius iberus. Next base: position 21,259 of record JAPXFQ010002527.1, on the reverse strand, counting down.
GAAACTGTACCACTTTGATCCAAAAGCGCTATGGTGTACCTTTTAAGCATACTGTCATGCAGAATTGATCATCGGGCTCAATCGAAGCACTGAGGTGGCGGTTTGTGATGCCTGCAGTTGCGACACATTGTGAAGCGACGCTGAGGTGTGAGGACCGTTCAAAGCTGCATGGTGCATTAATTTTCTTTAGTTAAAATTGAAATTGTGTATGATCTGACCTTTATTTTTATATGAAGTCCACGTGCCAATCGTACTCTACAAATACCTTCATCACTGTCATCTAAAAATCATCTTTGTTTGCCTTCATTTTGAAAAATCTGACAGCTTCACTGGAGATGATCGTTAAGGAAGCAATTTGTCCTGGATTTGGTTCTGTTCCAGTTGTTTTTTCTTTTTCTGATTGTTTTCAGTCTTTTCAAAGCATGGAAGAAGAGCATCTGTTGCTTATAGTATCATCCTCGTCCTGCACATTTTTACAGTGTATTTATGGAAAGACTAAAGATGATTTATGAAATGAGTATGCAACAACTGCCTGCTTCTTTCACTGGTAAGAGCGCCACAAGAGGTGAGGCCCAGCACAGCGCTACCTCACCTCTCACTTCACCCCTGTATTTGAACAGGCAACGCATAAACTCATTATATCATATACATTTCTATTATTTTGACCATTAAAAGTTGAAAGCTATTGAAAACAGATAAACAGAACAAATAAGTAGATGCATTGACTTCCTATTATCACTGTTAGTGCTGATCTTACTCTTCATGATGAAATTACACAAGTGCCTCCCATGATCTCCAGATCAAGTTTTTCTTTGTAAAACAGAACAAATTCTGTCCTTAAATTAATAAAACTGCATGTTGTATTGTCAATTCCAAACTTGAATGTTTAAACCAACTTTTTTTAAATCTTTTATGACATCCATTACAATGATGGGTCAATGTAAACCTTTATAGATAACTGTATATCGGCATATATGGTATAAGTGGGAGACATTTTTTTTTTTTGAAAGAGCTACATGTAGAAGCTTAAAGAGGTGGAAAAAAGGAAATTAAAGATGTAAATGTATTTTTCTTTTACATGTATTCTTAACATCTACAAATAACGCAGATTCACTACATAAAACTAAAGAAATGCCTAAAATATCTTGGTGTTCCTGTTGTGCCAATACAATGCGGCCAAAACTCTAATTAAATCTTAGGCTCTGAAGCAGGATGTTTTTTGCTGCAGCGCTGCATGAGTCAGTCCTTTTTTTTAACCGTTCTGTGTTTCATCTTGTTTCTTGTTAACCACACGTTTTTTGGGGGGGTTTTTTCAGGTCAAGTAGATTAGCAACATTCTGTGGTTTTGGTAGCAGAGAAAAAAACAGGCTCGTTGGCATCATGCTGCAACCTTACTTTAGGGGATCTCATTGTGCCCTTTTTTGGTGTGTATTTTGAAAAAAGGGTCAGAATGACCTAAAAATCACACAAGGGTTAATAAGTTGAGCTGTGGCTCAGCTGGTGGAGTGAGCTGTCCACTAATCACTAGTGAAACCCAAATTGCTCCTGATGGCAGGCCAGAGCTTTACAGCTCCACAACCATGGTGATTTTCTGTGTGTGTGTGTGTGTGTGTGCGGGTGTTGTGTGTTGTGTGTGTGTGCGTGCGTGTGTGACTGTGAGTGATTTATAAACATAAGACTCTTTGCAGGGCTAAGAATGTGAATTACTTTAAAAAGCAGAACATTGCAAGATATATTTAACGTAGGAGATCTGAACCTTTGTTTAAACACTGCATAAGATTTGAGATTTAATTCTGGTCTCCAGGAAATCATCTTTAACAAGAATATATACTAATTAGGTACTTACAACATTTTAATATACGTTATATATAGTGAAAATACTTACAATACATTTTTAATTACTTTAGACTTCTTGGTTGAGCTTTGTTACTAAAGATAACTCTAACTGGAAGTTAACTTGGTTTTAAAAGTGCTTCATACTTGATCAAGCAACAGCAAAAGTATAAAATATAAAACAATACAAGATGCAGAGCAGCAAAGAGTGATTATCCACTGAGTGGGCTCAGGGTTTGGAGCCTACTCAGGTTTGGAAAGAGGCCATATGTATCTCTAACATCCCAGAGCCCTCCCAAGGGTCTGAGTTGATGCCCTAAAGCAGATTACTCATGAATGATTTTATCACTTGCAAGCCCAATCTAGCTGACCTCTGCCTGAGTCCTATCCTCTTGATGCCGTGAATGTGCTGCGTTATGTAAAATTAATAATCTGAGAAAACAGAAAAATTATTTAAAAAAGTTTTTCAGGGGAAGGATACTTTTATTTGCATCTTTTTTTTAAAAACATTTGAAATTACAAAACACAATGAAATAAAATATGAGTTTATTTATTTAACTTGACTTCAGATCAGTTCATATTATTGCTCCGTTTTGTGACTAACAGTGCAAGAAAGGCAAATGGATGTAAATATGAACATATTTCTCACTCACTGTCTGCTGCAGATTGTCAGCAGCAACCACATGACCCTGCAAGGCATAGAAAATGGATAGATGAACATTACCATAATGGTCATTTAAGTAAAAATGAAGTCGAAAAGCATTGAGTCACAGTTGCAATACGATCCACAAACGGAGCTCAGACTTCAGTGTTTGTTCTTTACTTTGGCTCTTAGCTATGAAGGACTTAAAGCTCGTCTTTACTGACACAAGCAACCAAATGGAATTTCACTGCAGAGCAACTGGCTCGCTTTGCATAATAGGGTGAGAAGTTCACTGATGTGAGCAGAGCTCAGTGGCCTGCTGCTACTCTGTTAGGAGGACCAGTTGAAGTTTTTTTCTAAGCAACCTGATAAACTGCATCATTGATTCTTGTAAATAGAGCCCATGGTTGTTGGCTTATGATAAATGGAGGTAATTTAGAGATGTCAGGAAGTTCAACTTTAGGATTTTTTTTTCTCTTTTCAGTCATACTGGCATAGTTATATTTCTCATTTCAATGGATGCTGTAAGCTGAAAATGACACAACAAAATAACTGAATGATAGTCAGCGGGAAAATAAATTGTATTCACACAATTGTGAATGTGTTTTTTTAAAGCGTAAAATGTCCCCAGAGGCTTCATTACCACCGGAAAGAAGGCCCCCTATTTAGAATATTACTTCTTTTTGCCATGAACAATACTGTATATGTTTCAGAATTGACAGTATATAATGTATTCATCATCCATACAGTCACTCTGACACTCATTAAAAACACTATAAGTACTAATAGCAACATCTTTCCGAAGTTTTGAACCTGACATTTTAAAGCCCCTGCCTACACAGAAGTAACCAAAAATGTGTTGAGTGATTCGGAAATAGCAACTGATGAAGGGTTTAATTCATAAAACACATATTTTCCTCCCTCCACAGTTGGATATTACTGCCACCAGGTCCACAGCTTACTGTTGAAATGATGTCACAGTGAATGATGTAGGTGTGCGCGCCTACACTCCTGAGGGAAGTTAAGGCATGCATGACTCCAGCAATATCTGTAATTTTGCAGCTCCGTGCCTTGTAGATTATAGAAAAGCAGACAGGAGTGAAAGCTGCAGTTTGTAACAATTCATATCGCCCTAGCGGTGTTTTCTGCTCACTTGGAGCATCTGAATGCACGGATCCCAAGCTGAACCATTCGAAGCACGTTGTGCGCGCTAAAATATCATGGTACAGGCTCATATATGTTTCATTAAATGCAATGCTTTGTGCTTCTAACAGATTTGCTCTAGCCAGAAAACAGTGACGCTACAACATAATGCTGGCAATAAAATGCTCTGCAGGATAATCTGTTTCCATCACTCCAGGATATCCCCTGAAGACATTAGAGTTTGAATGAAGCTGATGTAATATGGAGAACAACATATTCCAATTTAAAGTGTTGCTTTCATTAGGATTGACAGCAATTTAAATTTTTTTTATTTTTTTTTTGGGGGGGGGGGCATTAATTAAAATGTAGCAAAATTATTAGGACAAAGATAAGTTGATGTCACATGTGTTTGGGGTTTAGAAAGGTAAGAGAAGCAGCAGTATAAAAGCAGTGGTAAATGACCCACCCGGTCTTTCCCTAATGGAACACAGTCTGTGCTTTTTAGAAACAGGGTTTGACTAAAAGTGGCATAAAAAAGTGGCACCAGGCATGTATGGGCCCCCGAAATCTATGCAAATGCAAACTCTCAAATTGATGAAAAGCCTTTCCGGGAACATGTACGTACTTCTTTTGACTTCCTTTCCTTTGCTGAGGTATTTCAAATTCATATGTCGGGATAAAATCAAATTAGCGAGAAAAACAGAAATCCAGAAGACTCCCCATGCAGGAATAACAACCATATCAGTTGCTGAAAATCCATTATATAGACTTATGTGTTACATCTGTTATTTCATGTGAGCATCACAGTCCTTCCTTAATTAACCAAGAAAATATTATTTTTAACTGGAGCAGTCAGAGTGGTTATTTTAACAAACGTAGGGTTCTCTCTCGCTCTCAGACTGGACACGAGCCATTTCTACCAGCTACAGTTTTTTGAATAAAGATCTAAAAAAACATGTTACCATGAACAACCACACCATAATAAGAGAGTCCTCCAGCTCTGGTAATATCAAGTGAAGAATGACAGCAGCGTCCAGAAATCATCATGCTTGTGTTGCCCTCAGACACATTTTTAACCAATACATTTTAAACATGCCATCCAGTGGTGTGCATTTTCAGTAGCAAAATATACACAACAAAAAGGAGCTGAGTAATAAAGCGTGAATGCCCTCTCTTAGAACCCAAAAAACATAACGTTTTTTTCCTAAGAGGAATGAAGAAAAACAATCAGAATCAGAATCAGAATCAGAATCAGAATCAGAATCAGTTTATTGGCCAAGTATGTCACATACAAGGAATTTGACTCCGGCAAACTTTTTCCTCCAGTACAGAACTTGAATAAGTGAAATAAAAAAAAAGAAAAAAAAAAGAAAAATATGAACAAAAATAAGTAAAAATACAAATAAATATCAGATCGTAAATAATAAAGGATAATATATACACCAAGCCGGGGTTATTTTACAGTGAGTATGTACAGAAGTGCAGAGTTATAGTTTATTGTTATGTGAGTGCACTCACACACTGTGACTAGACAGAGTTCGTCAGAGCGACAGCCTGGGGGAAAAAACTGTTTTTGTGTCGGGTGGTTTTGGCGTACAACGCTCTGTAACGCCGACCTGAGGGGAGGAGCCTAAACAGATTGTGGCCAGGGTGTGAGGGGTCAGAGGTGATTTTCCTGGCCCGCTTCCTGACCCTGGCCCGGAATAGGTCCTGAATGGAGGGAAGATCGGTTCCTATGATCCTCTCTGCAGTCCTGACTGTTCTCTGCAGTCTGTCCTTGTCTTGCCTGGTGGCGGATCCGAACCAGACAGAGATGGATGAGGTCAGGACAGACTGGACTATTGCTGTGTAGAAGATGATCAGCAGCTCCTGGGGCAGGTTGAACTTCCTGAGCTGACGCAGAAAGTACAGCCTTTGCTGGGCCTTTTTCCTTATTATGTTTTGTTGTGTGAGGTCCACTTCAGGTCCCGTGTGATGGTGGATCCTAGGAACCTGAAAGACTCCACTGTGGGGACTGGCTTGTTGAGGATCATGAGAGGAGATGTTGATGGTGGTCTCTTCCTGAAGTCCACTGTCATCTCCACAGTTTTGAGCGGGTTTAGCTCCAGGTGGTTCTGACTGCACCAGAGAACCAGCTGTTCCACTTCCTTTCTGTACACAGACTCGTCGCCGTCGCGGATGAGTCCAATGACGGTGGTGTCATCTGCAAACTTCAGGAGTTTCACAGAAGGGTCCCTCGACGTGCAGTCAGTGGTGTAAAGGGAGAAGAGCAGTGGGGAGAGAACACATCCCTGGGGGGCGCCGATGCTGAGGGAACGGGAGCTGGATGTGAACTTACCCAGTTTCACCTGCTGCCTCCTGTCAGTCAGGAAACTGGTAATCCACTGACAGGTGGAGGGAGGCACGGTGAGCTGGGACAGTTTTTGGTGGAGGAGCTCTGGTACAATGGTGTTAAACGCAGAGCTGAAGTCCACAAACAGGACCCGAGCGTAGGTACCTGCAGAGTCTAGTAGAGGGAGAAGAGCAGTGGGGAGAGAACACATCCCTGGGGGGCGCCGATGCTGAGGGACCGGGAGCTGGATGTGACGTTACCCAGTTTCACCTGCTGCCTCCTGTCAGTCAGGAAACTGGTAATCCACTGACAGGTGGAGGGAGGCACGGTGGGCTGGGACATTTTTTGATCGAGGAGCTCTGGGACGGTGGTGTTGAATGCAGAGCTGAAGTCCACAAACAGGACCCGAGCGTAGGTACCTGCAGAGTCAAGGTGGTGCAGGATGTAGTGGAGAGCCATGTTGACTGCGTCATCCGCTGACCTGTTTGCTCTATAGGCAAACTGCAGGGGGTCTAGTAGGGGATCTGCGATGTCCTTCAGGTGGATCAATACCAGTCGCTCAAAGGATTTCATGACAACAGATGTCAGCGCGACTGGTCTGTAGTCATTTAATCCTGTGACAGGGGACTTCTTGAGAACCGGAATGATGGTGGAGCGTTTGAGGCAAGAGGGGACCACACACAGCTCAAGGGAGTTGTTGAAGATCTGAGTGAAGATGGGAGCCAGCTGGTCAGCACAGACTTTCAGACAAGACGGAAACACTCCATCAGGACCTGATGCCTTCTTAATCCTTTGTCTCTGAAAGAGTTGGCGTACATGCTGTTCACAGATCCTCAGCGCAGGCAGGGGGTCAGGTACGGGGGTGGTTTAGGGTGATGCTAGCCTTTTGTAATAGAGATGGAGGGGGAGGTGGAAGGTGTGAAAGTCGTTTCATACCTGGAGAAAAAAGTCATTGAGGTCATCAGCCAGGCGGGGGCTCCCCACAGGGTGGGGGGATGGTCTCCTGTAGTTGGTAATGGTCTGCAGGCCCTTCCAAACTGCAGAAGAGTCGTTTGCAGAAAGACACTCCTTCAGCTTAACACTGTAGGTCCTTTTTGCTGCCTTGATCACCTTTGTCAGCTTGTTCCTGGCCTGCTTGTATAGGTCCCGATCCCCACTCCTGTAGGCCTTGTCTTGGCGTAGCCGTCTCAGCTCTGCAGTGAACCACGTTGTTGTTGAACGTGCAGAAGGTTTTGGTCTGCACACACATGTCCTTACAAAAGCTGATGTAAGATGTCACAGTGTCGGTCAGTTCATCCAGGTCTGAGGCTGCTGCTTCAAAGATGCTCCAATCAGTGCAGTCAAAGCAGGCTGTAACTGCATCTTTGACTCATCAGTCCATGTCTTCACAGTTCTTACTACAGGCTTAGCAGATTTCAGCTTCTGCTTGTAAAATGGGATGAGGTGGACCAGGTAGTGGTCAGAAAGTCCCAAAGCAGCACGGGGGACAGAGCGATATGCATTCTTTAAGGTGGTGTAGCAGTGGTTTAAAGTGTTCATGTCCCTGGTGGGACACGTCACGTGTTGTCTATATTTAGGCAGTTCAAGTGTGAGATTTGCTCTATTAAAATCCCGAGAATGATTAGCAGAGAGTCTGTGTGAGTTTTCTCCACGTCTGTAATTTGGTTGGCGAGGTGATGTAACGCCTCCGTTATGTACGCCTGTGGTGGAATGTATACAGAGACCAGCACAAACGAGGCGAACTCCCGCGGTGAATAAAATGGTCTACAGTTTATGAAAAAAGACTCTAGGTGAGAGCTTCATGTCTTCTTTTACACTGTGACATCTGTACACCAACCTTCGTTTATGTAGAAGCACGTTCCTCCTCCCTTTGACTTCCCAGACAGTTCCGCGCAGCGGTCCGCTCGGAACAGCTGGAAGCCCGGCAGCTGTAGTGCGCTGTCTGGGATGTGTTCACTGGCCCAGGTTTCAGTGAAGCAAAAGGCAGCAGAATGGCGAAAGTCTGAGTACTTGGATAGGAGCAATTCATCCATTTTGTTAGGCAGAGAGTGGACGTTCCCCAGGTGTATGGATGGGAGAGTGGTGCGTATTCCCCGCTGCCGCAACTTGACGAGCACTGCAGCTCTTTTCACTCGTCAGCATCTCCGTCTAAATCCACAGAGCGCTGCTGCTCCTCAGATCAGAATCTTCTTAAAGCAGTCTGGTTGATTAAAAACCGACGAAAAAAGTCCGGCATTGGATAGCCCTATTTGTAAGAGTTCCTCTCTGCTAATTTTAATAGCAGAGGGAGTGCAGAAAACTACGCAAAAAAGTAAAACAGTAACTAATACTAGAGAGCGAAGTACAGAGGTGTCCATAGGTGGCGCCATCTTACCTTCAGGTGCAATAGCAGCTAGCTGGCTAACAGTTAGTTGAAACAGACACGCGATGGAAGGAGTTTGTTTTTGGCCTTTGACACAGTTCATATGCATATACAACTTGGCGTGAGACTAACGCCTTCATTCCCATTGTACCTAGCTGAAACCTTTCTTGCATTTAAAGAAAGCCTGAAATCATTGTTCTCCAATGGTTTTAACCAATGACGAAAAGAGTTTCTATCCAGCCGCCATTCATTAAATTTACATTTACCCATTACCTCAGCATGAAACGGGTAGCTAGATAGGGTAAAACACTCTTTAAAAAATATAGCAGGGTTAACCTTTGTTGTCTACTGAGATTTTCTGAGCTTCTACTTTGCTTGTCCTGCTGGTAGTGTGTGATCTTCACTGCCTTGTCCTTTGGCCCCGGGCTTCATTGCGTTCTAAATTATTGGCTCCGCAACTCTTTATTTATTCAATCAAAAATAATCATGGTTGAAAAATGAAACTTCTGAGGAAAAATGCAATACGGAGAACTTACACAGTAAAAATTTTAAGACCCAAATTACAAAATTCAAGACTTCCAGTCTTTTTAAGGTATTATTTCCAAATTCATAAATTCAATGCTTTTAAGGCTTTTTAAGACCCTCCGTTTTATCATAAGCAAGAAGTTTAGAGTCATCCAAATTTTTATGTCTTCCAGACATGCCTGTAGTCTACCTAACTGATTGGATTCATCAGGAGTTTTTCCTATTTTACACTTTGAAGCCTTTCTATGGGAATATTGTGATCGACAGTGTAAAAGGCAGCACTGAGATCTAACAGGTCCAGAATGATCACCAGTCCATTGTCTGAGGCTATGAGAATATCATTAGTAACTTTCACCTGAGCTAATTCAGTGCTATGATGAGCTCTAAAGCCTGACGACTGAAACTTCTCAAACAGCTCATTATTGTTTAAATGCTCGCACATCTGATGTGCAACTATTTTCTCAAGAATTTTAGATAAGAAGGGAAGATTAGATATCAGTCTATAGTTAATTAAGTCGTTTTGATCAAGAGATGGTTATTTAAGTAGAGATTTAATTACAGCAATCTTAAACTCCTGTGGTACATATCCATTGATTAAAGATAGATTCATTATATCTAAAATTGGAGCAGCAACCAAAGGGAAAACCTCTTTTAAAAGTTTAGTTGGGATTGGGTCTTACATGCAAGTTGAAGGTTTGATGAAGCTAATAATTTTAGTAGATCTGAAAGTTCGGTGGCATTAAAGCAGTTCAAGCATATATTAGGTTCAACCATTTTTGATGCTGCCTCACTAACTAAGGAAGAAGCAAGCATATTGGGAAGGTTCCCATTTATCTTATTTTTTATAGAGTCTATTTTATTTATTAAAAATTTCATGAAGTCGTCACTACTAAGAGCTGGGGGAATGGTTGGCTCAACAGAGCTTTGATCCTGTGTGAATTTGGCAACTGTATTAAAAAGAAACCTAGGATTGTTTTTATTCTCCTCAATTAAAGATGAAAAATATGCTGGCTCTTCGAAGGCTCTTTTTATATAGCAATAGACTATTTTTCCACACTAAATAAAAATCTTGTAAATAAATGGAGCGCCATTTTCTCTCTAGTTTTCTAACATTCTGCTTTAGGGTACGTAGCTCTGAATTAAACCAGGGAGCTAATCTTCTATGACTAGCCACCTTCCTTTTCAAGGGGGGAACTTTGTCTATTGCCAGACGCAGGGAGGAATTAACGCTATGAACTAAAATGTCAAGTTGTGAGGAAAGTAAAAAATCCAACAAAAAAAGTGTTTTAAGCTGCCAAAAACCGAAGCTGCCTTGAACTGTGAGAAGGAGGAGGGTTTGTTTGAAAATCTACCAGGGGTAAGCTACTCTGCCTGCTGGGGCCGTGCAGACGCCTCTAGCACTCAATTTTCAACCAGTGATGTCACTAGTTGAACACTCAGTTGATTTCTAGGAGAGGGAGGGGCAGCTGCTCAGAGGGCAGAATTCAAGAGGATTAGTCAGACATTCGTGAATTAAACCAAAAACCACTCTGTTGGGGTTTTTTTTTGAGAAAACTGCACTACCAGATGGTTGAAAACTCCAACCAACTTGATTTTGCATGATATAGCCGCTTTAAAACTTGCTACAGCATTGTCTGATAAAGTTCTACTGTAATGAAATTTTCATTCAGATTTGGGAACGTCGGTTAAAGTGAATTCAAAGGTTATCAAAATATGGTCAGATAGGAGTGGGTTATGTGGGAGGACTGTTACTTCACCGCACTCAATGCCATATGTCAGTACAAAGTCTAAAGTGGACTGGCCAGAGTGCATGGGTCCCTTCACTTTCTGAGTAAAGCCAATTGAGTCTAAGATAATGTCAAAGGCTGCAGTTAGGCTATCACTTTCAGTGACTATGTGAATATTGAAATCCCCTACTATAATTACCTATCAGTGTTTAATTCTAAATTAGACAAACAATCTGAGATCTGGTCCAGGAATTGAGAGTAAGGGCCAGGTGGATGATACAAAACCACAAACAAAAGTAGTTTTAATGTTCTGCATCTTGAGTGAGGAAAATTAAGGATTAGATCTTCAAAAGAGCTGTAGCTATTAATTGGTTTAGGATAAATTTTTAAATCTGAATGAAAGATGGGTGCACCTTCTCCTCCTCGCCCAGTACTTCTAGGAATGTGAAAATTTTGATAATTGGAAAGAGTTGTCTCATTTATAATTACAAAATCCTCCTACTGCATCCAGATTTCTGATAGGCAAAATAGATTAATTTTATTATCACATATCAAGTTATGTACTAATAAAGTCTTGAGGAGAGGGAACTTATGTTCAGTAAACCACATCTAATTGCCCTATTTGCTTGCTTAGAGTCGTATTTACTTTAATGAGATTTTCATAATTTGCTTTTGTTATGTTAATTTTTAGTCTGTTCCATTGTGGCTGTGGGCAAGACACTGTCTCAATGGGGTATTGAGTGGGTAACAGTACAGAAGCTGCAGAGAGGTGGGTTAAACTATGACTCTGCTTCCTGGTCTTCTTGACCCTTGTTTGTCAGTGTTTTGAAGGATTAATAAAACTGTCCAGATTCTTAGAAAGCAGAACTGCTCCATTTAAAGTGGGATGGATGACATCCCTCCAGATTAGACCAGATTTTCCCCAAAAAGTCTCCCAGTTATCAATGTAGGCCAAATTGTTTTCTGGACACCACTCAGACAACTAAAAATGTCGTCACTGGTCCAATTGGGCAGGGGACCAGAAATTATTACAGAATCCGACATCCTTTTAGCCATGGGGGGTAGGAAGAGAGGTAGCCATAGCCACTACGAAGTTGAGATAATGAGCTAGCGAAATCTTAGCACGCCGAGAACAACTATGTCAAACACAAAGGGTTCCCAAAACATAATGTATATCAACTGGAAATGAGTGTAATAGTTAGCTTTTGTGTTAAAATAACTTAGAAAGACCTCAACACAAAGAAAAATTGATAAATCGAAGAGAGTGTGAGCACCAAACACAAAGCAGCACCAAAGAGCAAAACAGTGACAACAGGAAATGACGCAGGAAGTGTCGCAATATTCACAATGCAGCATACTATTTGTTGGTGGTTCTTCTTCTTCCAGGACAGGGTTATAATAGTTTTTAAATTTTCATTAGTTTTAATTTTTATTTAGTTTTGACTTAAGATTTAAAATACTGTTTAGTTTTAGTTAGTGTTTACCATTTGTTAGGTAGTTTAGTTTTATTTTTTTGAAAATGCTTAGTTTCAGTTTAGTTTTTATTAGTTTCAGTTCTAGTGTTTTCGTTAAACAAGTTATGTACCAGGGCAAGACAAAAAAATGTATAAGAAAATCTCAGAAAATGATTATGCTTTTTAAAAACTGTATTGACATGGGCCAGATTAACAACCATACAAATCAGGCAAGTATAAGGCAAGGCAAGGCAAAGCAATTTTATTTGTATAGCACACTTTCAACACAAGGCAATTCAAGGTGCTTATAAAAGAAATATGGCACACAATAACAGCACCTGTGCATTAAAAAGCCAAACAATTAATGCAGGTGCTACAGTCCATATAAACACTGAGTGGCAACACAACTAAACAAAAGCCAAGCTATATTAAGTACTATGATGCTTTTGATCATTTTGCTCATTTGCGCTTTCTCTAAACCTTCGCTGACATGACGCTAGGCGGACCGCAGCAAAACAGACGACTTGACTGACATGTTGGGATAATGCAGCACAGCTAGTAAAAACAACTAACAACCAGAAACTATTTATCCACGCACACAACCTACACCACCTACACAACTCTGGTGTAACACCAGTGTTAATACCGGTTCCCATTGCCATTGTTCGCAGTCGCACTGTTAGCTTATTTGTTAGCCGTCGTAGCCCACCTGTTATGAAGTTTTTGCGGCAGACTGTTTAATCATTGCTTCAATTGATACTTCTGATTGCTTGCATTCCAAATCCAAGTCTTATTTCATTGAAAGGAGGCAGGTCAATGGGATTGTATCCAACTTTCCCCTTCTGTTGTTTTTATCAAGAGAATTTGTGCAACTAAAAAGCCACAACACAGAAGATTGCATCTGTTTGTGGTGATAATGCAAGAGCGACATAGAAATATTTCTTCTACACCTTATGAGGCACTGTATGAAACAAAAACTAAGCACATTTTTCTCATGACATTTCGTTCGTTTTAGTTAGTTTTCTGAACACGCGTTACAGTTTCAGTTCGTTTTCATCTTGTTTCAAATTCTCGTTTTAATTATTATTTCAGGTAACAGTTACTTCTAGTTTTTGTTATTTTGTTCGTTTTCGTTAACGATAATAACACTTTTGCAGGATCTCTCTCAATATGTACTTTACCGGCATAGGAAGTCCGACACAGTGAAGAAACGGCTACAAGAGTTTTTCCATAAGCCATTAGAGTTGAGCCGGATACTCGGCTGAAACGAGTATCTGGTGCATTCCATTTGTCTCGGATACTCGGGCGTCCAAGTTGCTGTACAAGAGAATGTGATGTAACTGCCCATTTAAAGCATTCAAGTTACACTCCGAGTCGAGGTTCCTGGTAAGATGGCGCAGTAACAGGACCTACTACGCGGTGTCTCCTGACAAAAACTATTAAAATAGAGCTGAATTAAACACTAAACAACAATTGGACGAATCACTCACTAATATTACCATAAACCGAAGCTCTCCGACGGGTAAAACAAGAGTAAGAAGTTGGAGACGAACGAAATACCCAATGAAAATCGCAAGATAGTAGATGACGATGACTTTGTAGAAAACATAATTACTTCAATAACCAGGATTATAAATGAAAGAGCAATTGGTTTGCAGACCAGTATTAATGAACTGAAAGATTCTGTGTTTGTACACTTTGAACTAAAATACGTAAAAAAAACAAAATGGCTCAAACCGTCGGCAGAGTCAACTTAACAGAAAAAAGATACAAGAAACGAAAGCAAGATATTTGAGGTATCACGCTATACAAGAAGATGGGATTTACATATGTTTGGCCTAAAAGAGGAAAAGGGAGAGAATGTGCGATCCAAAGTCATCGCAATCTGCCAGTAAAGCCCAACTTTAAATAAAAGTTCCCTGATGTCATTGACAGCGTTCACAAAGTGGGTTGAGCTGCGGAAAATGGACGTCCACAAGGGATCATTGTCCAATTCTCCATGAGACACCACCAAGATACAGTCTGGAGGGCCGCTAAGCACTCTTCATTTTTAAAAGATTAGAATCTATGCTTTAAGGAAGACCTATCCCCCGAGGATTGACTCCAAAGGAGCCTGCTTTGGCCACAAGTGGAAAAATGGCGAAAAGAAGGAAAAGTAGTCCACTTCGTGGGAGCCAAGGTTTTCTCTTTATCGACGGCGGAGGGAAAAGAAGAGAAATACAAGTACCCAATGTCGGTACTACGTACTAGCGTAAAACAAAAAAGAGAAGAAAAAAACAAACAAAAACAAGCGTTTTATGTTAAAATAAAAGTGCATAATAAACGGAAATACAGCTCATTTATATTACGACTTTTTTTTATGAGGGACTGTCACAGAACATTATACCTGCTCTCTGTTCACCGAAACTCTAAACATCTTCATAAGGTAACATTCCAGGTTTAAAACTAATTTTGTTTAACGCTTGAGGGTTAAAAGACAACACTAAGAGAAAGGCTGTCTTTCTATGTGCTGAGAAGCTTAAGCCTGATTTTTGTTTAATTCAAGAAACTCGTTCTGTTATTATTGACGCAAACATTTGAAGGGCACAGTGCGGAGATGAAATATGGCTCTCTCATGGCTCTAACCAGTCAGCAGGCGTCGCCATTTTAAAACACAACTTCAGTGGGAATATCCTATATTCAACATCAGTCCCGCATGGTCATTATATAGTTAATTTTAGTACAGGAAGAAAAGCTCTACATTTTAGGCTGTAACTACGGTTACAATTTAAAAAAAGAAAACTCTGAACTTTTTGACATCTTAAAGAATAAGATAAATTATCTGTTTAAAAAGTACAAAAATCTGAACATCATACGAGGTGGAGATTTTATTTGTACATTCAATGATAACATAGACAGATTTCCTCCGGAAAAACTCTTCATCCCCTAATGCTAGCCTCAGCAACCTTATGTACATTTTTGGGTTAATAGATATATGGAGAAAAAACCATAACAACAAAATCGATTTCACATGGCAAAAAAAATAAGGCTCATCTAAATCTAGCATACAGGAAACTTAGTAATTCCCTCTTTAATAAGAGAGAGATAGAGGAAAATATTAAAAGAACAATAGAAAAATACTCAAACATTGCATCCTCTCAAAATTCATTCAGAAATAACTTTTTTATTAAAATAATGACTAAGGAAATTGCTAATGAAAGCAGGCGCAGAGCAAGTAAAAGCTCTGAAGGAAAAAGAAACGAGCTACACATTGCTTACGCTCACCTCCAACCTTTTCACCCGTTGCATTATTATGCTTCGCTTCTGCTATCTATCCCATCTCCTCAGTCCACACTCCTGCACGCCTGCTTCAGTTTCCTGCATTGTTTCGAGTTCGCCCCATCTTCAACCATACACGACTATGCATTCATCCCAGTCTCTGGCATCTCAATTTCAGTCAGGACACCCGCATTTGCATCCTATGCCGAAGCAAAACAGACCACCTCTGTATTTCAGTCCGAATCAGCCTATTCAACCTCAGTTCTAACTTCAGCCCCTTACAAACCAATGCCTGCTAGGTTCATTCCTGATTATCTGCTAACACCTCATCATTTGACCCGCTTCTCGTTTCAGAATAAGGTAAGTACAAAGACGGGTAAGTATAAAGCCCTTAATAATCAAGCTATATTCTTAATCTAATCTGATTGTTCATAACAGAGCTGTCATTGAAACTACCGGCCTTGTTTCTCTCACCGTTCTTCTCTTCATAGAAGCTCCAACCGCTTGTTGGTTAGCATCTGCTCAGATGATGCTCAAAGCAACCGAGCATCCTCCATGCTCTCTCTTCCGTCTTCTCAGACCCCCAGACGGTCGCGGCAGATGACCGCTTGTACTGAGCCAGGTTCTGCCAGAGGTTTCTTCCCGTTAAAGGGGAGTTTTTCCTCTCCACAGTCGCTTCATGCTTGCTCAGTATGAGGGTTTGCTGAATGGATTGCCATGATTGCAGGTCTGCATCAATGTAACCAGACCCGATGTCAACGGTTTCCTGCAATCTACTGGGGTTACTTTCATAGAAAACTTCGCAAATCGGCGCTATACACAAAGGTGAATCGAATAGCCCCACTATCAGGCTCTGATTCACTGGTCACTCTTGCCAGATTCCTGCCAGTCCAGTATCTCACCCGAGTTCTTTTCCATTAATTCTGTCTGCATTGGTACCTCAGCCACCTGATCAGGGATCACAAACCTCATCCAGTTTTGGGCCATCGGTCCCCTTCCGTGCTTGAACCTATATCCGCAACGATCTGGGCCATCTATGTCATGCCCATTCACTACTGGGCTAATCTAGCCAGACCTTTTTGGGGTTCTGACCTCAGTCCGTATAAGCCATCCCGTTATGTTCAGTCCCCGTTATCAGCTAACGCCTCACAATTTAAGCCGCAGTTCATCACCGAATCTGAAGCCCAGGTACCCGGTTCTGGTTCTTGAATCCCTGTCATCAGATTCTCCGCCGGTCCGGCATCTAACCCTAATTCTCCTCCGTTCATTCCATCCACATAGGTGCTGCTACCTCAGTCACCTGTTCAGGGATCTCGATAACATTAATCCAGATTCTAGCCTGCTGGTATTCTTCAGCATATCGATCCGAAATAATCTGATCTACGCGACGTGCATTCACTTCTCGGTTAATCACTTTATCAAGATGTTTTTGGGGGTCCTGAGCAGGCTCGGAAAGAAGATTTCTCCAAGACCGTACCCCCACACTGAGTGTTCCCCTGGGTCTCCGATGATGCCCCTCCTCAGACCATTTAATTCTCCATGCCTTCAATAAACTGTTAAAAATCTCAATCTGTGGCGTGGTCATTGCTAGTGAAATGGAGTCAACATGTTGACTTAGGTTCGGGTGCGGGGGCCACGTTTCAGATCCGCTTCGTACATCCTAGCTCCGGTTGATAATTACAAATCTTACCATTATAAATTATGTTATCTTTTTTCTTTTAATCTTATTCCTCATTATGTAGAATTGACACATGAATGTGTCAAAAGGAGGAAATAGGTTGCTAGGGAAATGTTAGGTAAAATAATGTATTATTATTATTTTATTGGGTACCTTTCTTTATCACATAGTTTAAATTTACTTTTTAAATGTCATTTGGTTTCAGACATATGTTCATTGGTATGACACCCTGTTCTTTTAAGATGCTAATGAAGTTTCACTAAATCAAGAGAGACTGCAAAGGAGATGGGCTGAGACCAGGAGACGAGCTGAGAGGAGGAGAGCAGACACACGGTCAACCAGAGAATCCTCCTGCCTCTCCCCCTGCAAAATCTCTCTCTGCACAGCTCACTAACTTAAATTTCTCTCCGACCCTTTGTGTGATTCTTTCTAGGTCAACCACTATTTTTTATCTAACATTTTGGTGCCGAGACCCGACGTATGGAGCGCTACCGCCGGTTGTCTTCGTCGAAGGATTGCTTCACTGGCCAGCTGCATAAACTTCCACGAGGACCTCCTGCGCGTGCTCCCGTACGATAGATTCGTTCTGAATCACTCGTACAGGGGGGAGATAGTGAGTATGTCTTTTTCTGCACCTTTACATTTAAAACAAATAATATTCTAAGATTGTCAGGGTATATTCTGCTGTTTGGGAATAAAAGGCCGTTTGAGCCTCTCTGATGGAGTATCAGGTGTTGAGCCTTAAGTGATTAATGCGTTAATTACTACAGCGAGGGCGCCACTAGAATGACCATCTGTCGATGGCACTCCGAGATATGTTTTTAGACCATGGTCACTTAAAGATGTTAAAGAGGTTGTAGAACAAATCACTAGCCATAAGCAGGTTCCAGAAAATGTACAGAGGATATGGTTGATGTGGTCAAATCATACCAGTTAAACGGTCATGAATTAGGACAGGCAATAGCTGCATCATTGGGGAAAGACTGGCACCGTGTAGCAGGAAATTACACAGGAAGAGATTATGCCGGAATAGTGTTGCAATTTCAGAATGATTTCCAGGGAACACTAAGGGAACAATTCGATGCAGTAGCAAATCAAGTTCGTGCACAGTTTAAAAAGAAACCAGATTATGGACATATGGCCTCCATAAAATAGAAGCCTGGGGAAACTGTAGATGATTTTAAATTTAGATACCAAAAGGAGGACGAAATCCATAGTGGCCTTATTAAAGAGGCTGGCGATGATGGCCCATATATTTGTGTAATGGTTTCCTACATAGTTTCCACCCCACTATCACTAATTGGATCAAAAATCACCTTCTGACCTGGGAAACATGCAACCTTAGCACCCTTATGGCCAATGCACGTTTTGCAGAAGGTGTCATGGAAAGAAAGGGGAGGAAGCCAAAACCCCCAGACTCAGACACACGAGTATTTCACACCTAGGTAGAAGACGATGAGGGGGAAGTTTATTATCAAAGTGACAACTACAACAGAGGGAGGGGGTTTAGAACACGAAGGAATACACATGACACACCCCAGGGTTCATGGAGACATCAAGGTGGTCACCCTGCCCCCACATGTTGGACCTGCAGGGTAGTAGGCCACATTTCACATGAATGTAACAGAGGCAGAGGCCGAGGAAGGGCCAGAGGGCGAGGTCAGACCTATACACAGGGTCGTACTGCCCCAGACCACTCACAATTCACACAGCAATGACTTTTGCCGCCTCCAATTTAGGTGGTGGATTGCTGTGGCGCCTGGGAATTGCTTAATGTTCTGAAAGAGAAGCCTTACATAAGACTTAAAATTAATGAACAAATGGTAGAGCTCCTTTGTGACACCGGAGCTTGCAGAACGGTGATATCCTCTGGCGTTAACCTTCCAGAATCTAAAAAAAGCATTTGGGTAAGATCTGCAGATGGTGTTACTAGGCGTATTTTTATCCCAACCAGTGTTAATAACAGATCAACAAACTGGGTTTAGTTCTAAAAACTCAATAGTCATTTCACCACAATGTCCGCTCAATTTGTTGGGCAGACATTTAATGTCAGCCCTAAAAATCTCAATTATCCCAATGGGAGACGGCATGAGAACTGTGAGAACAGGAAATGATGAAATTTACCTAAATACAACTCATAGACCACAGGGACTCGGTATATACTACAATTTACCTAATTGTACCTAATTCACTTAATGAACCTAAAGAAAATCTTAAAGACACAACAACAATGATGGACACAGCTTTGAAGGTAGTTCCTGACCCCGACAAACAAATCATGCCTACATCACAGTTACATGTGACTATGACTCTGAGGCCGGAACCTGATCCCAAGTTCCAAGACTATTTTACGCAACTCTCACCTGCTGTAGTGTTCACCTCATACATCATTACTGATGGAAAATCTGATTCAGCTGCCTCAGTAATACTGACTACCAGCCTTAAACCATTCTTTGATTTGCCTACTGATCCACATATATCTCTGACAAAAAGCAGTAAATCACGCTGGAAAGATTTGGGATATATGGTGCGAAAAGCAATACAGATACCAAAAGGAGCACAGATTTTAAAGCTTTGCAAGAAAATAAAGAAGATTGTTGGCAATACAGTGAATCCACAGGTTTATATAGGCTGCCCCTTATCATGCCACTCCACTTCACCACTCAAGTAGCGCCACTAGAATGACCAGAAACAGAAATCATCTTATTGACTAAAGAGGAAGAAAAGCAACTCATGTGGGCCTACACTCATCCATTGCTCCCATTCAAATAACTGCTAAATCACATTTTAGACCCAGAGTAAGACAATATCCCCTCTCTGCAGAAGCAGAGTTAGGAATTCAACCAGTAATTGAGGAATTACTAACAGGTGTCATAAGAAAGTGTCCTGATTCACCATGTAACACTCCAATCTGGCCAGTTAAAAAGGCTGATGGGAAAAGCTGGGGCATGGTTCAAGATTTGAGAATGGTGAATTCAGCTGTCCAGACCTGAGCGCCTAATGTGCCTGATCTACACACTCTGTTCCCACTAGGAAGTTTTTCACAGTAGTGGACCTCAGTAATGCCTTTTTTAGCATTCCAGTACACCCAGATTCACAATTCACTTGACTTATAAACATGTAAAATACACATACAATAGATTCCCACAGGGGTTCGCAGACAGTCCTACAATTTTTATAGAAGCAATTACCAACTGCCTGGCCAGTTTTGAATGTTCTAAAAATACACAAATTATGCTCTAACAGTGGCAAAAGCACTATGTAAAATTGTCATTGCAAACCATGGTATTCCACAAGTAAAATATTCAGATAATGGACCACATTTTGTGAATGAGGTTATTCAAAATATGGCAAAACATTTAGACATTCGACTAAAAAAATCATTGTGCCTATCACCCCCAGAGTGCAGGTTTAGTAGAAAGAAATAATGTGATCATCAAAAGCAGACTCAGAAAATGTATGGCAGAGACTGTATGTCCTGTATGGCCTGAGTGTTTGGACCTAGTAAAACTTTACATCAGAATCACGCCAACAAACCAAGGTTTAACACCTTTTGAAATCATTTATGGCAGACCCTTACCTCTAGTTGCGCCTGATTTGCAAAAAGCAGACGAAGAACTAACATTAGCTGATTACATGAGGAAAAGTATCCTACCTAAGGAAGTGCAAAGCGCACACAGTCGGCCCACCTCTCATTCTGTTTTGCAGGACCCTGAAAAGCCAATCAAACCTTGAGACTGGGTGTTCATCAAGGTGATTAAAAGGAAGAGCTGGATGAGCCCCCGCTGGGAAGGACAATTCAAGTCCTGCTGACCACACCCATGGCTGTGAAAATCGCTGATAGACCCTCGTGGATACAACTCTCACACTGCAAATTGCAAAGGCAATTAGGGGGCTAGACGTGAGACAGTGGGGAAGTCTGGACTACAAAGGGTGGAGTGACCAATAGGGCAGCTTGCAAAGGGCCTGTTGCTTATCTATTCTGATGGGTGTGTTGAAAAGTGGAATAAAAGTGGTTCAGAGAGACTTGCTTCTCTGAGAACTGCCTGAACTCTGAGCTGACTTGGTGTGTTTGTTTCTATGTGACTTCTGGCATTATTTCCCTCTGCAGAGTAAACACATGCTTTAGTTCATCTCTACTTGTGCTTGTGATTCACTCTAGGTAACCTGCTGATAATAACCTAACATTTTCTGGTGCCGTTGACTCGACGCTCGGTCTGGTGTGGAAGGTCTTCGCTATTGCAAGCCAAAAGTATCAAAAATAATGCGGATTTTACGGATTACTTTGACCCGTAAAATACAGT